>CM017766.1:3160689-3760689 GCA_008009225.1 Acer yangbiense
AGGATCTAAATTATTCATTGTATTATATATATTCCTTTGGTTGTCAATAAAAATATAATGAGAAATTCATTTTCTTTATACATATAAAACCCAAATAGTATATATATATTATGCAAGCTTACAGATCAAGTCACCATCGATTCTGCACTGGTTTGGACAGGATATATAGTGACCCCTTCATCATTAGTAAACCTTGAAATGGAATCCACCTTTTTCCTTATTCTTTCTTCTGAGATGCACTTCAATCCTTGGTTGTCTTCCCGCCTGATCATCGCTCGATTGTCCTGCAGGGTTTGCTGAAGACTCGCCGCTGCCTCCTCCTTCCGTGGCAACTCCACAAGCAAGTTTTGTGGGCGTGTTATTCTCATTATCATTCACAGAAGAACCATTAATTTTCTGAATATTCATGCAGTCCAACTTCTTGTTAATCGTCGCCATATCCAATAGCACTCGCTTGATAAAGAGCAATTGTTCTGCCTGTAACTCGACATCCAAGAGCTTGCGAAGAGAAGTATCCATATCTTCAAGCCTTTTAGCGTACTTGCGCTTCTTGTACTTGTTCCACCTTGGAATCTCGGCGCAAGCAGTTACAAGCTCTTTCCCTTTCTCCAGTTGTCCGACAAATACATCAATCTCCTGTTTCAGATAGTTGTCGTGTGCTTGATCCATTCTGCTGATCGTGTCGATCTTTGGAGCTACTGAATTAACCGTGTTTTGTAGCCTGGTCAAGACGACATTGAACTTCTTGGTCTTTCCCCTAGCTCCTTTGATCGCCTCAAAGAACTGCTGGAGCACAAGTCCTATAGCAGGTGCAAGAACAAGATCCTCAAACCCTGGCATCTGTAAAGCTTGACAATACAAACAAAAATTTCAGAGAAGAAAAGTTAATTATTTGGTGGCTGTTATCTTCCTTCAATGGAGCTATTTTTATACAATTAGTAGTGCAGCTCGATCATGAAAGTCTTTCAATGTTTTTTCTTGGTTTTTTCCTACACAATTACTTGGTCAACTTGATGCCATATCTCTCTTCACTCCTTGTAGGGAATCTTCCTCCAATTTTAGGGTTTCCAATTGTTTTTGGCAAATTGCACTAAATTACCCTTGTAATAGGTGAAATTGCACTTAACATACGAAATTCGTTTAATACACAAAATCCTCATCTAACCTATTGACTAACAGTTGAACGCCTTTTGCTCTTGTATCGTATTGTTTTTGGGAAATTGCAAAAACAATTTCCTTTTTTTTCTTTTTAATTTGCAATTGTTTTTGGGAAATTGCATTAAATTACTCTTATAATAGGTGAAATTGCACTTAACATACGAAAATCGTTTAATACCCAAAGTTCTAATTTGACCCGTCGATTAACGGTTGAATGCTGTTTGCAACTAAAAGTTGAAGGGTAATTTGGTCTTTAATGATTTCACTTAAGTATTGAATTTTTTTAAGTATTACAATAACTTATATGGAGAAGGTGGATGGAGATCGAATTCACAACAACATATATAGCCATATAATATCAATTTGGAAAATTTAAAAGCTACTTGCAGGCTAATTGAATACTAGCTAGACCTGGTCTGAGTATTCATTTCAATTGGTTGCTCAATTAATATTGACTAAAAACGAGTGGCTAAAAACAGTTAAACATTGCATTCCTTTTGTAAACAGTTCAAAACTCTCATTGTTATATTTACAGCTAACAGAGAAAGGAGAGAAAGAGATGGGAGGAGAGAGAAGTGATAAGATTCAATTTTTTTTTTTTTTTCCAATTAACAAAGAAAGCCGAGAAAGAGATGGAAGAAGAGAGAAGAGGAAGAGAAATATCGTTCATAGCTGGATTGGTTTTCTTAATTTTTTTTTAGAAAATTTTTTTTTATTTTGTCCAATCTCATTACTTACCCAAACACCGGATGGGACTATTTTTAGTTATATCCAATGTTACACTAAACACCGGAAACATTTTAATTAATCCAATTCAATCAAATCCAATCCAATGTCTTAAAAATAATCTAATCATACCCCGCATACCAAACACTCCCCAAGTTTACTCGTTCTCGGTCTTCACTGCAATTATTTAGAAACATTCAAATTCAAATACCGTATTCTCTCCTCTAAATTAGTCTACATATGAAAACAAGCTCTTTCGCTTTCACAAGTTGTCGAACGAATGTAACAATCTCTTCCTGGTGTGAGTTTTCAAGCTCGTTATTCAATCTGTCGATTTCATTGATCGTCAGAGCTAAATAATTCAGTCCACACATGCAAGTCTTTCACTGCATTTCTTAGGGTTTTCCTATACATCTACTTGGCCAAGTTGGTCGACTTGATGGCACATCTCTCCTCACACCTTCTGGAATTCGTCAGAGCTAAATAATTCAGTCCACACATGCAAGTCTTTCACTGCATTTCTTAGGATTTTCCTGTACATCTACTTGGCCAAGTTGGTCGACTTGATGGCACATCCCCCCCCCCCCCCCCCCCCCCCCCCTTTCCTTTTTTTTTTGTTGGGAAATTGCATTAAATTACTCTTATAATAGGTGAAATTGCACTTAACATACGAAAATCGTTTAATACACAAAGTTACAATTTAACCTGTCGATTAACGGTTGAATGTTGTTTGCGACTAAAAGTTGAAGGGTTATTTGGTCTTTTATGACTTCACTTAAATATTGTTTTTTTTTTTAAGTATTACAATAACACAACAACCACCTTCATGTTAAAATGCAGGCTTAATTGATTAACACCTACAAGTTTCTATTCTTTATATATATATATATATATATATATATATATAATTCGTCACACCAAACTATTTTTTAATCTAATGATTTTTATCTAATTTTTTTAATATTTAATTTTAGATGTACTTATTTTTGTTGTTTTTCTTTTAATTGTAATATTTTAATTTGAATATATTAATATTATTGTTTTGTTTTACCGAAATATTTAGAGTTAATTATTATATTAAATGTTAATTATATATAGGGTCAAGCTAAATCAACTTAAATTTGTGAATTCAATATCACAACCACTCATGTGCTCTTAGTGTACGTTTGGTATGGCTTTTGAAAGGATCAAAAGCCCTTTTTTAATGCTAGAAGCTATTTTGAGGTTATTTTTAGTTGTTTTGCAAAACTTAAAACAGCTTTTTTAATATATGAATTATCTCAATTATTCTTTAAAAAAGCCATTTTATGTCTACTTGGAGAAGCCCAAAATTTGAGCTTTTCCAAAAAGCTTTTTTTGAGCTTTTTTTTTTTTAACATATGAATTGTCTCAACTATCCTTTATAAATTTTAGATATTCAACCATAAATCTTTCATTATAAATACATTGTCAACACTTTTTTGTAATTCACTCAACTAAAAGCTATTTCTAAAAATACATTGTCAATAGCTTTTTTGTAATTTACACAATCAAAAGCCTTTTTTTGTTAAAAACTCTACTCATTAGAAGCTCTACTCTAAAAGTTCTAGCCATACCAAACACACTATTAATCCAAATATCCAATCCAATAGTTGAGATTTAAATGCATTTATAGCTTTTGGATCAAGAGCACATAGGTGGTTGAGATGTTGAAATCACAAATTTAAGTTGTTTTAACTTAACCCTTATATATAAATTGAAACTTGAAACATGAGTTTTTAATTAAACTACTTATTAATTCATTGATTAATAAAATGATGCTCGGAATATAGCTTGTACACATGGATCAATGTAAAACTTATTTGTATGAAAACAAATAAAAAAGGCTAATACATGCTTAGATGTGTCTTATAGTTGAGAAAAATTTGCATGGGACGATCTCATTGACGTGACAATGGGACTGTCCAATGAATGCATGTCATATATATATTGGGAGGATAAAAATATTTTTTTAAGTTCCATGTGGCACACATTCATTGGACGGTCCCATTGCCACGTCAATGAGATCGTCCCATTCAAGTTTTTCTCCTTATAGTTTTACACTCTTACATAGATAGTACAATACAACTTGCCACAAAGTCAAGCCACCGAACTCATTATTCTTCGGTCTTGCAATTACTCTTTGTAATTATTGTGTAAGGTGTGAGTAGAGATGCATGTTTGGGGAATGGGGATGGATATAAGTCCCCCCATCCCCATCCCCCACTTCCCATACCCTTCCCCCCCCCCCCCCCCCCCCCCCCCCCCCCCCCCCCATTTCCCCAAATGGGGAAATGGGGATGGGGAATTTTGGGGGGACCTATATCCATCCCCATCCCCAATTCCCCTTTTTTCCCATTTTTTCCCGTTTTTTCCCATTTCCCCGTTTTCCCTATTCCCCAATTTCTCCATTTGATTAAAAATTACAAATTAACTAAAAAAATAAACATTCCATTACAAATACAAAATAAAATTCATTAGTGCATTTTATATAAAATGTGTATATATACTTAGGGAGTTAGAGTTTTAAAAGAATAAACAAAAAAAAAATTAAAAATATATATTATAATTATATTTATATATGTTTGGGGGAAATGGGGAAATGGGGATGGGGGACCTCCCCCCCATCCCCATTTCCCCATTTTTCCCAAAAAAAAAAAAAAAAATCCCCAAATGAGGATGGGGACGCGGGGAATTGGGGCCCCGGGGAAAAATGTGCATCTCTAGGTGTGAGTAACTTAATTGGTCCAAGTAATTGATTCTTGAAAACTAAGTTGGAAACTTGAAAATTGAAATCCCTTCCTCTTTAAGGCCAAGGACCAGTTTGGTATTACTATAACTTTTATAATAATCACCATTAATTATGCTGAATGAATAATTAGATGTGAAGTTAATCAATAGATGTTTGATTAATGTTTGGTAATTTTGAAGTTAATCGGTTGATGTTTGGTTAATTGTAAACCGTATAGATATGTTTGGTAATTTTATTGTAAAAGTACTGAGATTAGTTACGATGATTACAATATACATGATTTTAGGATTTTTTTTTTCATTTTTTTTATTAATTATATATATTAAATTAATATTTATGTAGAATATTTAAATTAGAAAAAAAAAATATAAGAATAATAAAATATTTTTAAAAGATTTTATAAATCAAATCAATATTTAAATAGAATATTTAATTTTGAGATGAAATAAGTACATAAATGATTTAGTTATCACTTAGGAGGGGTGTATTCAATTAGGATTTCGAATGACTTTTAGTGACTTTTTTTAAGTGGATGACTTTTGCAAATTTTATGGACTTTTATAGACTTTACAAGATTATGAAAAACTTTCATAGGCTTTTGTTTAAAAGATTTTCATAGACTTTCATTTTTAAAGACTTTCGCAGACTTTCATTTTAAAATATTTTAATAGACATTTATAGACTTTCATTGACTTCTAAATATAATGTATAATTTGTTTTAGCAAAATTATATATATTTATCATGTCAATAAAAATAATTTTTCAAATGAATAAAAAAAACCATCGTTAATTAAACTTGACAAAAGCATTCATGTCTATATATGTGATTTTAATTTTTTATTTTATTTTAATTATATTTTGCATTATAAAGACACTATGCTCCTTTTTTTTTTATTTTTTATAATTAGTCAAAATTTTATTTGTTTTTTATAATTAGTCAAAATATTATAAATTTTCTTTTAGAATAAATGTAGCAAATCGATAATAATATTAACGTTTACATGTCTCTATAAAAGTATGACAATGAGTATAAGAAATCAACCAAATATTCATTCAAGTTACTAAAGATAAAACATAAAAACCGCACCTAGTTATTGAATAAGATCCATGCCTAAAAGTGGGTAGTTTGATATTGATCATAATTACATGGAGTCACGATCATACGCGACTTTGATTGTGAGATATTGACATGGTTAAGTAGTGGTTTTTGTCTTTTATCATTTTTATTTTACATAATTAATGAAATTCATTTGATTTATTTCGGTGTTGTTTAGTTGCTTTAAAAATATAGGTAAAAAAATATGAAATCTCTCGTCTTTAATTGCATAGCCGATGAAGAGTTGTTTTATATTATTTTTTAGTTTTTTAGTTTTTTTTTTTTTTATTATTATAGATCGTTAATGTTTGTATTTTTATTTTATTTTATAATGTTTATTCATTTTAAAGTAATTCGTTTTATTTTATTTATGAAATTTGTTAAGAATGAGTGTATTTTTATTTGAAAATAGAACATATATTTGGTGGTTGATGTTTTTTAAAGAGTTCTATATTTTTCTTTTAAAGTGACATTCTTTCTATTTTTTTTATAAATAAAAAAAAAAAAAAAGTCATTCAAAGTTTTTGGTAGGAATGGAAAACAAATTGTGAGATTTGGTACTTTTGCTGGCGTTTTAAATGCATGTGCTGATCATGTTGCGGAGGAGCTTGGAAAACAAGTTCATGCATACATAACAAAGATTGGATTTGACCCTTATAGTTTTGCGGCTAGTGCTCTTGTTCATATGTATTCGAAGTGTGGGAATGTTGAAAATGCAAAAAGGGTGTTTGGTGGGATACCTAGACCAGATATAGTTTCATGGACTGCGTTGATTACTGGATATGCTCAAAACTGTCTGCCTGATAAGGCTTTAGAGTACTTTGATTTGTTACTTAAATCAGGTACTCAGCCTGATCATATTGTCTTCGTTGGGGTTCTTTCAGCCTGTACTCATGCTGGATTGGTTGATAAAGGGCTCGAGTATTTCCACTCAGTAAAGGAGAAACATGGGTTAACTCATACTGCTGATCATTATGCTTGTATAGTTGATCTATTGGCACGGTCTGGTCGTTTTGAAGAAGCTGAGGGCATCATTTCTAAAATGCCAATGAAACCGGATAAATTTTTGTGGGCGTCCTTGCTTGGTGGTTGCAGAATTCATGGAAACCTTGAACTGGCCAAGCAAGCTGCAGAAGCGTTATTTGGGATAGAGCCTGAGAATCCAGCCACTTATATTACCATGGCCAACATTTACGCCACTGCTAGTAGGTGGAGTGATGTAGCAAAAATTAGAAAAAAAATGGATGACAGAGGAGTAGTAAAGAAACCAGGATTGAGTTGGATTGAGATCAAGAGAGAGGTACACTTTTTCTTGGTGGGAGATACTTCTCACCCACAGTCCAAGGAAATGCACGAGTTATTGGTCGAGATTTCGAAGAAAATGAAGGAAGAAGGGTATGTGCCTGACACCAACTTTGTACTGCATGATGTGGAGGAGGAGCAGAAGGAGCAAAATCTCTCCTACCACAGCGAGAAGCTTGCAGTTGCGTTTGGGATTATTGATACACCTCCAGGGACAACAATCAAAGTTTTTAAGAATTTAAGAACTTGTGTAGATTGCCACACTGCCATTAAATTTATCTCAAAAATTATACGAGAAAAATAATCATGAGGGACTCAAATCGGTTCCATTGTTTTGAGGATGGGAATTGTTCTTGTGGAGACTATTGGTAATTCGAGAAACCGCCTAAAAGTCCAGAAAGTGTTTATACAAATGTTTCACAGTATAGCAATTTCTGCATGTTTATTGAGAGTAAGACAAATCCCCATGGAACTTCAACGAAATTACATGGAATGCTATGGTGAGTCTGAGGTGATTCTGCATTGTTCAGTGATTCATTAGAGAAAGATCAAAGTGATTCGAAACAAGTAGATTTAGTTTTCTTATTCGAGTTAAAATTTATCCTCTGGCCTTGATATAGAGCTTGATGATTTTGTTACGTTAAATACCTGATGAATGAATAGAGAATTTCAGAAATCATATTCTTCTTTTCTTATTTTTCTCTATTTTCTCATTCTTTTGCTACATCAATAGATCAGCTTTCTTATCCTACATCATACATGTTATCTGAGTTTGATGTAAAGAAATTTACACTACATCTGAAGAATTTACAGAAATTTACACTACATCTTATTATGTATTATTGAAATTTGCTATATAGAAATTCATTGAAAATGTACAGAAATTCACAGTTTTTATTATTCAATTTTTTTTTATTTTTTTTTTTACACATGTTATAAACATTAGATTTTTATTTATTTTTTTAGTTTAATTTTTAATATGTGACTTTTATTTGAATGATTAAATTTTAGTAATTATTTTTATTTAGAATTGGAAGAAATGGACAGGGAAATGGATACCTCACAAACTTCCTCATACCCCCATTTTTCCAAAATGAGGAAACGGAAAGAGATAGGGGAAGGGGTTGGAGAATGAGGATGGTGAAACCAGGACCGGCCCTGACATTTTAAGGATCTAGGGTGAAAAAAATTGTTTTATTATTATTGGGCCTATTTTAAAAAACCTATTTCAGACCCGTAAGTTAGATACAAACTTAGAGGTTTAAAAACTAAAATATAATATAATAACTAATAGAGTAACGATATTGGCACCCCTTATAAACTGTATGTACACCCTTTTCGTAAGCACACCCCTAAAATATTTTTAAAATGTATTATTTGTACATAAACCCCACTTAATATCCAAAATACCCTTTCTTTACTTTTATTGTTTTGTATTTATACAATTACATCCCACTATTTTGTTATCTAATCAAATTGATTATTATTTAAAATTATATTATTTTATATTTTTTATTCAAATAAATAATTTCTAACTCCTGCAAATGTTTTTGGAATCACTCAAGAATCCAATTATTTTGCAATGGAGGCCAAAATTCTACTGTTTTGTAGCTTCTGAATACTGTCATTTTTTGTGAGTTTGTAAATTGCTAGATGGACGTTAGTTTTATCATTGATAGTGAAGTAGATGATAACTTTTTTTATTTTATTTTAAGTAACAGTAGATGATAACTGTATTAGCAATTTTATAATGTGTTCATCCATTCAACGACCACCAGATTTTGATTAGAAAAATAAAAAATTGTAAAGAAAATCTGAGTTTCATAGGAGTAAAATCATACGGAGAAGACAAAGCATTGTAATTTTTTTTCTTTTTTTTAAATAAAATTTAAAACTTACCTTTTCACAATTAATTTCATCCGATGATTTCGATTCATTCTCCATATTTCTCAATCAATTTGTATTCCTTAAAAGAAATTGAAAATATATTCAAAATTAATATTTAAAATAGAAACTAGGGTTTGAGAGAATAGGAAGGTTTTTATTATATACGTGAATATCAAAGAATTAATATATTTTTTATTTTATTTTATTTATTTATTTTACAAAGGATTGATATACATTGTTTAATACTTATTGGTGGATGTATTTACAAATTATTTAGTCCTTTTAAGTAATTTTATTTAAGGGTAATATTGGATTTCCAAAAAGATATTAATTTTGGGTGCACATACAGTTTTTAGGGGGTGTAAATATCGCCACTCTAACTAATATTAAGTAGTTTTGGACCTATTTTTTTAAAACAATATTTGAATCCCTTTTTTAAAAACATAAAGCTCTGGATCTAAAAAATTAATTTTGTTTGTAAAAAATAAAAAATAAATAAATAAATAAAACAATTTTTGCCATTTTCGTTATGGGTTTTATGGGTCCAATTTTTACTAATCTAAAAAATTAATTTTATTTGTAAAAAAAAAAAAAAAAAAAGCATTTTTTTTATTTGTAAACAAAATAAAACAATTTTGGCCATTTTCTTTATGGACCCAGGGCGGTTACACTTCTTGTACAGGCCCAAGGCCTGCACTGGGTGAGACTAATATCCATTTTCACTTCCTTTCAAATCTGGTCAGCCTCCTCCATTCAAGGAGAAAAACTTCAGTTGGATGGTCCCACTGATGTGGATATGGGACCGTCCAATCAGAGCACACCACATATACATTGGGAAAATATGTGGCACACTTGTTACACACTTGTAGCGTGCTCTGATTGGACGGTCCCATATCCACGTCAGTGGAACCGTCCCACTGAAGTTTTTCTCCCATTCAAGAGATAAAAGGAGGCTATCGTCACCTCCTCTTGTATGAATGTAGGACAAATGCCTCCTCCATTTTGGAGAAGTGGTGCTTCGCGCCTCACCTTGTACAAAAAGAGAAAGAGGAAGCGGCACTGCACCTCACGTTTCTCTCCTCAGTTGATTTATAGTCGACGGTTAATGAGTATATTTATAATATAGGATTAGGCAATTAACTTTTATCAACCGAATAATTTTTTGGTTGAATCTGTTTTCTCTCAAATCCTGACTTATTGTAATATTTTTTTTTTTTTTTAAATCTCAATTAAAAAAAAATAGGCAAAAAACAAAAAAAAAAATAGGCAAATAGAAATTGTTGATTTTTGAAAAGATAAGGTAGTTGATTTTTAAAAAGATGAGTAGGCTCTAAAATTGTAATAAATTGAAGCTCTTCAATTGTACGTATAAAAAATTGTATAAGTTACTGATAACAATTATTTTTTTAATTTTTAATTTTTTCCGAGTTTTTACAGCTACCGATGATAGAGCTACTATTTTACTATGTACGGTACTGATGATCATTATATAAAATTATAAATAAAACAAAAGAACAAATACTACTCAATCTTCTTCTCCTTTTCCTTGATCACAAACTTATTGCTCTTGATTTTCTGTTCAACCATCTCATACAATCTCTTTGCTTTCACCTTCACCTGATCCCCAGCTCTCTTTATCTTGTCGTCGTACTTCACATATATTAAAGGAACTGTCATGCCCATCACAATACCTGCAACAAAAAAAAAAGACCAAAACATTAACACACGTAATATGAGTTCTTCGATCGAATTTTGTACGAAAAAACGTATGGGATTACAACTGATAATTTATTTTTGCTTTACCTATGTAAAGAAAAGTAAGTAGATCGGTGAAGGTTCCTATATATGAGAGCGATAGCAATCCTCCAACAACTTGAGCAAACACAATCCACTCTCTCTCAATACTCACATGAAATATCCATCTCACTGCTTCTTCAACTATTCCTCTACATGAATTCGCAACCGCCATAGTTGACTGCTCAGAGATTTCCAATCCTGGCAAGTCTGGTGGCTCTCTGAAAACCAACACACACACTTGTATATAAGACTCAACAAATCTAAATTATGTAATTAATTTTCTTAAAAGGGTGTTTGATGAATACAAAATATAACGGATCCCTCAAAAGTCAAAAGTTTATAAAAATTTCTTTTAATAAATTTTAAAAATATTGTTAAATTCTATATACTTTTCACTTTGGCACCCAAAAATTTAGTTAGTTAACTCTCTAGAATTGTCTCACGATTTTCTTTTCACTTTCTTTTTCATTTTCCTGGAAAGTTTTGTTTGGTAAAGTTCTGCTCAACCAAACAAAGACAGCTAAATTAACATTATTCTTGTAAAATAAACACACTTCCAATGTCACTTACAAGTCCAAATACATATTCAAATTCAGAAGTAAAACAAAACCAAATACAAACACAATAAAACCCCACATAGAATAATCAAATGCCAAGCCTCAAATGCATATTAAAATTCTTGATCCTGATTTTGTAATCTGCTTGGTTTTGTTGAGTTACCATGATTGGTTGATGCCACGGCATTTGCATCAATATCACCATCCTTTTCTGGAAAATTCATTTCATCCAACTTCTGGTTCATTTAGTCACCTCTGCTAAAATTTTCAAAATATCATGGCATTGTGCAGCCTGGAACTCTACATTCAAAAGCCTCTGAAGAGGATAAATCCAATGTTGGAAAATTTTGTGATAAACTCTTAATTTGAGAGTAAAAATTGGGTATGCTTAATTCCATGAAAATGGAAGATTAAAGTGTATTTGAATTCTCCTCCTTGAGAGCTTCGAAATTGTATACTCAAACTCACAAAATGATTAATGGGTGAATGAGAAATTGAGTCTCAAGGTGAGCTCAAAATGTGGGGGAAAATGGCACATCCCACATTGGCTAGGGAAGAAACTTATATGTAGTATATAAGTAATTGTTTGATTATAGCTATCAACATGTGTGTGGCATAGAGGCTCTCTCTCGCGCGTGCAAGGGGGGTGCAAATCATGGACCTCGAACCTTCGAATGCGCGACTCGTGTGTGGGCGCGTCCTGGGTACACAAATGCCGCTTCGTTTGGACTGTGTTGTAATTAATTATTTGGGAGGTGTTATAGCACAGGAAACTAAAGGCTAGCAGCAATTTATATAACTATTCAGTCCTAGCTCACATGCAAGTCTTTCACTGATACCGATGAGAAGAAGGGTTCAAAAATTAAATGGCACTCTTTAGAGTTGTCTTTTCAAGACTATCATTACTTTAATAACTTATGTTTAAAATACACCTATTATAGTGAACGGACAAATTAAAATGCCTCCAAAAGTACTTCCATGTCAGCTATTTTGAAAACTTATGTTTCATTTTTAGTTTTTTACTTTTCATTTCACAAAAAGAGTAGATAGAGAAGTTACGAGACGGTTCAGAGCATCAAAGCAACCATATTTCGACAGTAGACGACGACGATTTTTGTCCGAGTTCCATTTCGATTTCGATTTCTGTCAAAAAACAAGATATGTAACTTCAATGATCTGATTTTGAATATCAATTTGATTGTGTTTTGTTGGGTTATACATTCGTTTTGTATTTTTGAATTGTTAGATCTTGTTTCTAGGGTTTTTAGTTTTAGACCTGGTTTTAGATTGGGGAAGACAATGAATAGTAAATAGGTTAGTAAAAGTCTCAGAACGCTTATACAAAAGTCTCGAACAATGTTACAAAAGTCTCAGAACCCTTATACAAAAGTCTAGCTCGGACAGTGTTACAATAGTCTCGGAGACTTTTGTAACACTCTCCGAGACTTTCGGAAAGCATACAAAAGTCTCGGATAAAAGTCTCGAGTAGAAGTCTCGGAAGGTTTATGAAAAGTCTCGGAAAGCATTTGAAAGTCTCGGAAACTCGAGTGCGTCAGCGTAGCGCCACTAAACTAATCCAATAAATTAGATGCATTGATAATGTTTTTTAGTTTGAGTTGAGAATAACTATACAGAGCTTTAACTTCCATATTAGAGAGAGAAGTAGATCTCAGACAAAGAGAAAAGTTAAAATAAAAAAGATAATAAAAAAAATGTATAATGTAAGGGTATTTTTGGAAATCACTTACTTTAGTACCTTTTAATAATAAGTTATTAAAGTGGTGATAGTCTTGAAACACCAACTTAAAAAAGTGACAAAACCCCCTATTTCCTCATGAGAAGAACAGTAAAACACAATACCAATACCAATACCAAGTACCAACCCTTCTTTGTATTAATAATTTTGGACTTTAGCACACTAAATAATTATAGGGCTTTTATATTTTTAGTCCCTGACGTTTGCGTTAATCTGGGTTTAGTCCACGATTTTCTGACTTTACTAAGTTCAGTCCTTCCGTTAGGGTTTCGGTTAAAACAAACGGACTATCATTGTCAGAGGGTACAATGACCGAAATACCCTTGGACTAAACCCAGATTAACGCAAACGTTAGGGACTAAAAATATAATAACCCTAAAATATATAAAAAAAATTAATTAAATAATAATAATAATAATAATAATAATAATTAAATTGAAAATTAAAACATATAAAAAACTAATTAAAATAATAATAATAATTATTATTAAATGAATTAAATTAAGAAATTAAAATCTATAAAAAATAATTAAAAATAATTTAATATATATTAAATCCATTTAAAATAATAAATTAAATTAAATTAAATAATAATAAATAATAATAAATTTAATTAGATTAAATAATTAAAATTAAAAAATTAAAAATTATATTAAACTAAAAATTAAACAAATCATTTAATATAAAACTAAATAAGAAAATTAAAATAACAATAATAAATAAATATTAAAAATAATACAAAAAATTAAACCCTAACAATAATCTCTTTTCTCTCCCTCAATCAAACCCTCAGTCAAACCGTTCTCTTCTCTCTCGATCACACCACCACCATCTATTAATCTGATGGATTCAGTGGATCTCCACCGTATCTCATGTCCGGATCTTTTTTAATTATTTGTAATATTAATTTTTTTAATTTTTTTAATATATTTATTTAATAGGAGGCCATAAGGGTCTTTACCCTTGTTTCAGTCAGGTTTGTAGAAGGTTTCTTGGAATTTCCCATAATAATAATAATTATTTAATTTAATAATATTTATTTGTTTTTTAAAATTAATTATTTAATAATTATTTAATTTCTGGTTGGATTTTTTAATTTTTTATTATTTAATTTAATTTAATAAAAAATTAAAAAATCCAACCAGAAATTAAATTTATTAATTTTTTACTTTTTAATTTAATTTAATTTATTAATTTAAATGGATTTAATATATATATTAAATTATTTTTTAATTATTTTTTATAGATTTTAATTTTTTAATTTAATTCATTTAATAATAATAATAATAATAATAATTTTAATTAGTTTTTTATATGTTTTAATTTTAAATTTTTTTTTTTTTTCATTTTTTATTCAATAGAAGGGCATAAGGGTCTTTACCCTTATTTCAGTCAGGTTTGTAGAAGGTTTCTTGGAATTTCCCATAATAATAATTATTATTTAATTTAATAGTATTTATTTGTTTTTTAAAATTAATTATTTAATAATTATTTAAATTTTGATTGGATTTTTAATTTTTTATTATTTAATTTAATTTTTTATTTTTTTTATTTTAATTATTTAATTTAATTAAATTTATTAATTTTTTATTATTTAATTTAGTTTAATTTATTAATTTAAATGTATTTAATATATATATTAAATTATTTGTCTAAATCTAACATTTACCATCATATCACATGGCAAAATTAAAATGGCTTGTGTTGTGCATGCTACCTATATTGAAATATAATTAATCACTAATTGATTAATTATATTTCAATATAATTAATTTAATCACTAATAATAATTATTTTAATTAGTTTTTTATATGTTTTAATTTTAAATTTAATTATTATTATTATTATTATTATTTAATTAGTTTTTTTATATATATTTTAGGGTTATTATATTTTTAGTCCCTGACGTTTGCGTTAATCTGGGTTTAGTCCGGTTTCTAGAAGGTTTTTTTGGTAATTCCCATAATGCCCCTGTTGACCTAACGAAAGTCAACGAAATCCTAACGGAATTGGACGGTAGGGACTCGATTTGGTTTTGTCAGAGAACTATTGGACTGCAGTTAGTAAAGTCAGAAAATCGTGGACTAAACTCAGATTAACGCAAACGTCAGTGACTAAAAATATAATAACCCTTAATTATATATTTGCGACAAGAGAATGGAAGAAGAAAAAGACAATATTTTCCATGTAATTAAAGAAGCTTCCAATTATCTTGATTCCTTCATGAGAACCTTCCCTTCAATGGAGATCCAAGTTGGTTTTAATTAAGCTGCATATAAACATACAAATAAAAAACCAAAATTGAGGTGGCCTAGTGATAAAATCCTCATGCCCTACTAACCATCGTGAGATAAATGAGTAGTGTTATCAAACTGGACATCGATCGAGGAGGGAATCTTACAAATAAGTGTTGACTGAATGTTTTCTTAGTGGACAAAAGCAAGTAGTGGCAAGAAACAGTTTTTAAGTGTGTTATCAAGTTAGTATTGGAGTTCAAGATATATATTTTTTATTTTTTCAAAAAATAAATTAATCCAATAAAAAATACTAAAAACACCCCGATACAATATAGTGCAATCCACAACAACAACAATAATAATAACAGGGAAGGCAATCAGTTTGCAGATGCTCTTTTCAAGCATGTTTTAGGGCTGGAGATTGATTTTTGGTGGTTTTCCGTTCCTTTATTCTGTTCTTTGCTGGTGGGCAATGACTGTATGGGTTGGGAGTCTTTTCGTTTTTCTTGATGTTTTTATTTTTTCGTGTGGCATGTGTGCCACTTTTCTAGTTGGGGATTTGCTCCCGGTGTTTTTGTCACTGATTTGACCTATGCTACACTTTGTTCTCTTCTTTTATTATTTATATAGTTCGGGATATTGCTTAGGGTTTTTCAGTATATGATCGTTTGTGATGCTTTTTCCCCTTAGGTCAATCCAATTTAATAATAATAATAATAATAATAGTAATAATAATAATAATAATAACAATTAGTGCAATCCAACAATCGATGCAATACCAAATATATGATTGTATTACTTCAAATCTAAAATCCAATCCTATCTTAGTGAAATCTAATAACGTTCAGTACAATATAGGGTCTCAAACGAGCTAATGCAGTACTTTAAGTTTAAACACATGCAATTAGGCAATATTCATGGTTAATAACTTAATATTGCTTTTTCAAGAAACATATATACACCAATATATCATCTAAGTTTGCTTTAAACCATAAGAAATTTACAGTAGATTGCATTAGAAGTGATCAGATTTTCTAGTTCCCTCGAGAAATTAAAGCCACTTGACTCTGTTTATGCAGCCACAGATAGGCGATTCCTTTAATGTTCGGAGATTGCTGCCATTGAATTGAAGTAAAAGACATGGAACAAGTGAAGAAGAAGATAAAGATGATAAATCTTCAAATTATTGAAGATCGACAATTGGGCTTTTTATGTCTACAAATGGGCCTTGGCTGCTGAATGGGCTTTTGTTGGGTATTTTGTTATTTGGATCGATTCTTGGTGACGTGCTGGCAGTGTCAGGCCCAAGCCCAATCAGATTTTGTTAGTAGTTATAGACCTCAACTCACTTATTGAGCTTTTACTCGATCTCCTTTCTATTGGTGGGTCGTTTGTTTCATTTTAAGTATCCGTTTGAGAGAGCCTGTCTACTGGTTAAAAGAGCTTTTTTTAATTAAAAAAACTATTTTCAATTTTTTTTGTATCGTTTGGTTGTCATCCACTAGAGCTTTCAGATGATTAAAAAAGTTGTTTTACGTCTACTTGGAGAAACCCAAATTTAAAGCTTTTCCAAGTAGATCTTTTGGAGTTTTTTTAATAACACTAAAATCTCCAATATAACCCTATAATTTAATATTTACTAGATTATTTTGGTAATTCTATCATTAAAAAAGCTCTCTTTTAATTGACAACCAAATAACCAACGATTTTTATTTAAAAGCTCTACCTCTAAAAGATCTGCTTCTAAAAGATCTGCTTCTAAAAGACCTACTGCAAAAAGATCTACTTGAGAAGCTCTCCCAAACGTACTCTAAGTGAATGTTCACTGTCTCACATTAATCATTGCAAAATCCACAACCTGTCTCATTACAAAGAAAATTCTAGGGAAGAAAAATTCTTGGATTTCTTGATGATTTTTTTTTTTTTTTCAAACTAAAAATGAATACTTTTTAGGAAAAATGTAGTACTTTAAACACATGCAATTAAGCAATTTTTATTGCTAATATCAGTTAATAAATTAAACGAGATAGTTCATTTTAGAGTTTTGACAAGACTTACTCTTGTTACGAAAAAATAAAAATAAAAAACTCATGCATATAATAATAACATGCTACCTACATAATAAAACTCATAAGAACTCAAATAATCAATATGCATGTCTCTAACTCGTGCATTTTAGACCTAAATTCAATTTCATAATCAATTACAATATGTGTATATATATAACACTGTAACAACAGTGCAAAAGCTATAGATATTTTTATTCATGTGGGAGAGACCATTAACCATCGATGATCGATGATTATGGTACGTAGCTAGCAACCATAATTATGGACCCATTAATTATGGTACATAGCTATAGATATACAAATAAAACCCCAAGAGTATTATGGTACGGAGCTAGCAACCATCGATGATCTTCTGCACCCATTAATTTAGACTGGACTGTACAGTAGCTAGCTAGCTAGTGTGAAGATTCGTGCAATCCAATTTCTTGTTAATCTTTTCCATGTCGGAAAAAATTTCCTTATAATTATGGACCAATTGTCCAGCCTGGAACTCAATAGTCAAGAGGCTGCTAAGAGACGAATCCAATTCAGCAAGCATCTTCGAGTACTTTCGCTTCTTGATCTTGTTCCATCTGGGGATCGCCTTGCAAGTAATAACAAGCTCTTTGCCTTTCTCCAGTTGTTTGATGAATACACGAATCTCCTCTTCGGAAATATTGGCATGGTGTTGTTGATTCATTCTATCGAGCTCTTCGATCTTTGGCGCGATTAATTTCATCGTGTCTTGTAGTTTGTCTAAGGCCGGACCGAAGTTCTTGGTTTGGTCCCTCGCTTCTTTGATACTCTGCTGGAACAGAGTCATAACTCCTGCAACAGCCCCAACAATCCCAGCAACAGCCCCAACAACCCCAGCAACGAGATCTTCATCTATATCTGTCATTTTTTAACAAGCTTGACACAATTTTTCCAAACAAAACTTTCAGACAAGAAAAAGCTATTTTTTGTTTGTTGTTTATAATCTCGTATACAATTCATGTAGCTATTTATAAGCTACAGGTACTACTGATTTCAAGTCTTTCAAATTACTTGGTCAAAGTTGACGTATGTCTTTCAAATTACTTGGTCAAAGTCTCTCCTAAGGGGTCATCTATTTTTTCCACTTAAAACTTAATGGGTCTGAATTCACTATTACAAAAATGTTAAAAGACATCGGTTTTTAGATAACCGATTTAAAAAAACTTTTAGAAATTAGTTTTTATAAAAACCGATTTCTTAAATATTGTGGTTTAAAAAAACAACGGTTTTTGGGAAAACCGATATGGATTTATTTTCCAATAAGAAATTGGTTTTCCTTAAAACCGATATCTTAAATATTACTGTTTGAAAAGACAACGGTTTTTGGAAAAATCGATATGGATTTTTTTTTCCAATAAGAAATTGGTTTCAACATCACATCACTCACCACATAATCTCATGATTTACAAGATCTTGACAACACATGTGCCACATCAATTTAGAAAAGATTTTGAGAAAAAAATTGGAAAGCTTAGCATTACTTCGCTAGTAAATAGTAAATAGTTGAATTATAATTTATGAATAATATACTTATCTACTGCATTCATTCTAGCTAGTTAGAAAATAATCAAATATAAAGTAGATGTGGTAGTACAAGTTCATAATTTATAAAGAACCCGAGTACTGGAACTTGAAAAGTCCGAGAGGCGTTTGTCTGGACTCTGGATATTGTTGCTCATCATTGTCTCTCTTTCACACCCCACTAAGCTAACAAACTCTTTTGTGAGTCTTGAATATAGTCTAGCTACCACCATGTATAAATATATAAATGCTAAACAACCAAAAAATTTAGTTTAAATTTCAATCTAAATGATGTGGTAAGTGGTTTTTTCATTAACCATATCATCCCATATTACGTGTATGGTGACAACTCACTTATTACGTCATTTGGGTTAATTATTTGAATTTTATAGCATTACTCATATAAATATTCATAAATGTTGCAGTAGTAATAATGAAAGGGATGCCATGGGTGATGGGTCCGACAATAATGCAAAAGATGTATCGGTGAAATATCAAACAATCTTCCTATGCCTAGCTAGCTAGTTTTTCAGATCGATGATATATAAATCAACAAGACAACAAACTTAATAAGATACAGATAATCACCTCCAATAATTAGTGATTCACATTAGAACGTTACTTTATGTATATATACTAGAGGCTAGTTATATGAAAGATCACCTGGTCTAGTGGTCATTTCTTAACAAAAAACGAGTAGCTGGAAACAGTTTAATTTAAGAGCAAATTGCAGCCAACCTCCCTGAGGTTTGGCCTTTAACAACCAGAAACAACTTTATGCTTAATTGACAATGACCTCCTCTATTGTTAGTTAAAGTAAAGTCAAACTTAACAAAGATAAGGGTATTTTTATCCTTTTAAGCATTTTCTATTTATTTAAAAAAAAAAAAAAAAAAAACAGATCTCAAGTTTTTTTTTCTTTCTTTTCTTTTCTATTTTCTTATCAAGTTTTACTAACATGGAAGAATGAAAAAAAATTAAAAAATGAAGAAAATGTTGTTGGATTGGATTTAGGTGAGCCACACTTTTAATTTTTTATTTTTAAAAAATTTGAAAAACTTGAATATGAAGAAAAATCTAGAGATACATCAATAGAAGAAGAAAATGTTGTTAGATTAGATTTAGATGAGCGAAATTTTTATTTTTTTTAGTTTTCATATATTTATATATTTTTAAAATCAGAATTTTTTATTCAGGGACATTTTGGTATTTGTAGCTCCCAAATCCGGTCAATGGTTAAATTTAACCATTTTTGACTAACAGTAGGGGAGGTCATTGTCAATTACTGATAAAGTTGTTTTTGGTTGTCAAATGCCAAACCTCAGGGAGGTTGGCTGCAATTTACTCTTAATTTAAAAATAGAAATGATAATTTGATTTGCTGGGCTTTGAATTACTAATTTCCAGCTTTGTTCATTAATTATTAAAATGATGTAATAATTGAAAATTTAAAAAATAATTAAAATATAATCGATATTATACTCGGTTGAAAAATCTCAACAAAAAATTCTAATGATATACATTTTATAGTAATTAGAATTGAATTATGAATAAAAGTTATGATAAATTAATTGAGTTTAGTTAAAAATTTAAAAAGATATGAGAGGAATTCAATTTGTACGAAGAATGAATATATTGGAAATTTTGAATATAAAAAATAGATGGGTGAAATTAAAGCCTCTTGTCTGTGTTTTGAAGACCTATTGGAGGCAAGTCTCCATTTGGAGAAATGGAGACCGGTTGGAGATGGTCTAAGTGGTCCAGGGAAGCGATGCATTCCAGAACATGATTGTATCGAAACAATAGTGCGAAGCATAGAAATTATTACATGATTTTTGGCCTCATTGTTTTGGTTTCATCTTACAGGATCCAATTCCTTACATGATATATATAAAAGAAGATGTAGACTAAGCTGAATTATGTGAATCCAATGGTGTTCGTCCTCATGAGAGAAAAACTTTTATATATACATAACAAATCTAAATACAAATTGTAATTTGAAAACCCAATTGATAGTATTTAATTAAATGGAAGCTGTAACAGATCAAGCAATTAATTACCATCGATTCTTCATCAAAAGCCAAGCTTGATATCGGTTTCACCATTTTCCTTCTTTCTTCTGAAACGCATTTCAAACCTCGATCGTCTTCCGGCCGTCTGATCATCGCTTGATTGATCTGTAGCTGCAGCGTTTGATGACTCGCCGCCACCGGAAACTCCTTCAGGTATCTGAATATTTATGCGGTCCAACTTCTTGTTAATCGCTGACATCTCCGATAGCATTTTCTTGATATAGAGCACTTGTTCAGCTTGGAACTGGACTTCCAAGAGCTTGCGAAGAGAAGAATCCATATCAGTGAACCTTTTAGCGTACTTGCGCCTTTTGTACTTGTTCCACCTTGGAATATCGGCACAAGTAGCTACAAGCTCTTTCCCTATCTCAAGTTGTTCGAGAAAAACAACAATCTCCTGTTTCGGATAATCGTCGTGTTCTTGATCCATTCTACTGATCTCGTTGATCTTTGGATCGACTTGAATGACCGTGTTTTGGAGGCTGGTCAAGACGAAGTCGAACTTCTTAGTCTTGTCCATAGCTCGCTTAATCTCCTCATAGAACTGCTGGAGCACAAGTCCTATAGCAGGTCCAAGAACAAGATCCTCAAACTCTGGCATTTTTGCAAGATAAATTTCAGAGAACATAAGTTAATTATTTGGTGGTTGTTCTCTTCATTTCCTTCAATTAATGTTAATTTTATACAAGTATAGAAACTAAAAGTCTTTCTATGATTTTTTCCTACCCAATTACTTGGTCAACTTCACTCCTTCTAGGAATCTCCCTTCTGCTTGAGTATCACTATCACATTTAAAATCAAGACCTATTCTAATAATACTATTGTCTATTGCTGACTGAAAATCGATTCATTTGAATGAGTAGTGGTTACATTGATATGTAAATATATAGATTCATTTATGAGTAATATATATATATACATTTAAAAAAAAAAAAAAAAAAAAAAAAACTCTTACTGTTTTGATCAGTACCAAATCCACTGTTTTTTTTTTTTTTTTAATTTGTTTGATTCCTCAGTTTGACGACTTCTCGTTACTGTATCATATATATTGTTGTATACAGATTGATTGATAATTAGATTCAGCTTTTATATTTATTCGATTAATTGACTCCGAATGATTGTGAAGCATGCCCGTCAACTCTGCATTTAAATACATTTGGCCTCTTGCCAAATGTGGCTGGACGCTCCCTGGGAGCCTCCACCACTACGGTTTAAAACCATGTGTGTGCATATATTTGTATATATATTCTTTGTCCCACCTTGGCATTTAAATCCCAAGTGTGGGACTGTGGGTTGCCCTCTCCCGGTTCTGGGAGCTTTCCTCTCTCCAATTGTGAGAGAAGCTGTATTCCACCTGTATCCTCTCCCCGTTAGTGGGAGTAGTATTTCGGACTGTGCTTGTAGAGTCTATTCTCACCGGTCCCGATAGTGGTTATACATATAAAAACAAAAAACAAAAAAAAAAACTCTGCATTTAAATTTTAAAGGCATCACGTAACAAAGAGTTGAATCCAGTTCAACCACTCATACCACCAAAACAGACTAGATTTGACACACAGGAATCAACTTTTGTTACACGGAATGAGTTTTTACAGCTGCTGATGAGAGAGCTACTACTTTTATTATGTACGGTACTGATGATCATTATATAAATAAAACAAAAAGAACAAATAAATACTACTCAATCTTCAAATGCTTAGTAAATATTGAAATGAAATTCAGTAATTTAATTTCAACTGCTTTCCTTTCACTTTCCCATAGAACTCAATTCATTTGATTTTCATTCTCAAATCTCAGTTAGCAAATGTCCAATTAAGTGAAAGGAGAATCAAAGTTCTAGTTTTGTTTTAATTTTGAACTGAAGTCTTCATTATGCTTTGAAGGAGTGTACAGTGTGCACCATTTCTAGAGAAAAATTGACCCGTACTTAAGCAAATAATTAATTTTGTAAAAAGATCGAAATGAAATAATCACACACGGCAACTCAAACTTGAGACGAAATCTGCTTTTTTTTTTTTTTTTTTTTTGATTCCTGAGTTTAACGATTTCTCATTACTGTATCATATTGTTGTATGCAGATTGATTCGGGATTTTAATCCTTTGCTGATCTGATTTTTTTCCTGACCTTTTTAAAAACATATGAGCGGTTGTTGTGAAAATTAATCGCACTTAACCACCCATTCATTGTAATGCTTATGTGTCATGAGATTATATGAGGTCAGGAAAAATATCAGATTAGTAGAGGATTCAAATGCATCGATTAGATCCAGCATTTTATATTTATTCAATTGACTCCGAATAATTGTGAAGCATGTCAACCCTGCATTTAAAGTCCCCGCGTAATAAAGAGTAGAATAATTCAACCACTCGAACCCCAAAACAGACTATATTTGACATTTAATTTACTCACAGGAATCAACTTGTATTACAGACGGAATATATGAATTTTTGCAAGGTCATCTCCGGTGGACTCCTCACACAAAAAGAGACTCACGGCCCGATTAGGGATGATATTTTCTCCAAAATTTTTAAAATCCTCACATTCCCATCCCTATTTGGTGAAAAAAATCATCCCCAAATGAAAATAGGAATGCTGATAAAAGAAGACGTTAACTAAGCTGAAGTATGTGAATGGCGTTCGTCCTCATGAGAGAAAAACTTTTATATATATATATATATTTTTGATTGGAATACAACAACAAGATTATAACAACTGGAATACATATCCAGAACATGATTACAACAACAACTGACTTCCAAGCGCAGCCCAGACTGAAGCTCCCACGGACGGGGAGAGAAAACCCACAGGGACAACCACCCACACAAAGTGGGACAATGGGCCAAAGAAAATTTACATAATTCTATGCACACACTAGATCTTGAACCTTGGTGGTGGGGGGTTCCCAAAGGAAGGCCCACCACTATAGCAAGGGACCATGTGTTTATATATATATATAACAAATCTAAATACAAATTGTAATTTGAAAACCCAATTGATAGTATTTAATTAAAAGGAAGCTGTAACAGGTCAAGCAATTAATTACCATCGATTCTTCATCAAAAGCAAAGCTTGATATCGGTTTCACCATTTTCCTTCTTTCTTCTGAAACGCATTTCAAACCTCGATCGTCCTCCGGCCGTCTGATCATCGCTTGATTGATCTGCAGCTGCAGCGTTTGATGACTCGCCGCCACCGGAAACTCCAACAGGTATCTGAATATTCATGCGGTCCAACTTCTTGTTAATCGCCGCCATCTCCGATAGCATTTTCTTGATATACAGCACTTGTTCAGCTTGGAACTGGACTTCCAAGAGCTTGCGAAGAGAAGAATCCATATCGGCGAGCCTTTTAGCGTACTTGCGCCTTTTATACTTGTTCCACCTTGGAATATCGGCACAAGTAGCTACAAGCTCTTTCCCTTTCTCAAGTTGTTCGAGAAAAACAACAATCTCCTGTTTCGGATAATCGTCGTGTTCTTGATCCATTCTACTGATCTCGTTGATTTTTGGATCGACTGAAATGACCGTGTTTTGTAGGCTGGTCAAGACGACGTCGAACTTCTTAGTCTTTTCCCTAGCTCGCTTAATCTCCTCATAGAACTGCTGGAGCACAAGTCCTATAACAGGTCCAAGAACAAGATCCTCCAACCCTGGCATTTTTGTAAAGCTTGACACTTAGTCTTTTCCCTAGCTCGCTTAATCTCCTCATAGAACTGCTGGAGCACTATTATGGTGAAAGTCCTACTTTAGGACCTCCAATGGATAAAGTTTTGTGGCTCTACACAAATTCGGGGGTCAGCTCCCCGCTGAGCTCGCGGTGGTCGATCCTCCGTGGGGGTGTGGAGATTTTTTTGGTTTTGAACCCTGGCATTTTTGTAAAGCTTGACACAAGATAAATTTTCAAAAAGGCTCGAGAGCCTTTGGAAATAAGCCTTTTAATTCGATTTGGTGGTTCCAAAAGGCTTAACCTTTCTTCAACTTTTCCAAAAGGCTCTTCATATTTTCGTGGTCATCGTGCCTCGAGCCTTTTGGAAAAGTCGATAGAAAGGAATTTTACTTTTCCAAAAGAAGTAGTTGTTACGAGCCTTTTAAAAGTCGAGCCTTTTGGAAAAGTTTCGAGCCTCGAGCCTTTTGTATTTTTCCGATACTTTCAAGGCTTACTTGGTCAACTTCGATGACAGTGTAAAAAGGCCGAAAATATTTCAAAAAGGCACGAAATCTAGGAACTTTTTTCGAACCTTTTTCGAGCCTTTTGGTGAAGAAGGTTACTGTGGGGGGCAATTTTTTTTTCATTTTCTTAAGTTTAATTAAATTGCTATTTAATTTTTTAACCCTTTGGAAAAAAGAAGTAAATTAAACTAATCAAACGCGTATATATAATTTGGCTTTTTTATGAGTATCACTATCGCATTAAAAATCAAGACCTGTTCTAATAATACTATTGTCTATTAATGCTGACTGAAAATGGATTCATTTGTGTAACAAATTATCTGATCAAACAGCAGTTTCCAATCTAACATCAACTATATTTGATTGAAAATTTTAAAACCCATATAGAGTAATGAATTAATTTTTGCATGATATATTCTTTTTTTTTTTTTTTCCTGTGTAGATACATGCATTGAGCTGTGAATTATATATCAATATATACCACTTGCAATGAATGGGACGACTCGAACTTGAGATTGTAAGGCTGAATGAGTAGTGGTTACATTGATATGTAAATCGATTCATTTATGAGTAATATAAATATATATATATATACAGATTTTCTATTATCAGTTCATCCTGACAATAAATATATCAGGATGAAAAATGTAAACCACTAGATTTACATACTTTGACTCAAAGTGTATGCACTTGTCAAAACTTCTCTATAATCCGTGGTCTATATTTTTCGTCCTGATATATTACTGACAATAGAAAGACCGTATATATATATATATTTAAAAAAAAAAAAAAAAACTCACTGTTATGATCAGGACCAAATCCACTGTTTTTATTTGTTTGATTCCTGAGTTTGACGATTTCTCATTACTGTATCAGATTGTTGTATGCAAATTGATTGATAATTAGATTCAGCTTTTATATTTATTCACTAGAAAGAAAAAAAAAAAAAAAAAAGGGCTATTGGGACGATTTTTTTTCGTCCCAATAGCCCGAAATTCGTCCCTATAGGCCTATTGGGATGAAAAAACATTCGTCCTAAATTACGTCACCTCAGATGGGTCGTAATAGGTTCTTTGGGACAAAAATTGAAATTTGTCCCTTAAAACTACCTATAGGGACAATTTTTTTTCGTCCCAATTGATAATGTATAGGGACAAAATTATTCGTCCCCATAAACAACTTGTAGAGACAAATTGTATTTTCGTCCCCTTTGACAACCTATAGGGACGAAATATTTCGTCCCTTTAAATAATTTTTCATCCCTTTAGATATCCTATAGGGACGAAATTAAAAAATAAATATAAATAAATAAAATTGGTTTGTTGCCTTCCAAATGACACCCCCCACCGAAGACCCACGTACCCACCCACACATGCACCAACTCCATCTGCTCAGCCTTATCCACCTTGCTGCTACTTTGAATGTTCTACTGAAAGCAAAGTTTTTATATATAACCTCTATTTGTTATTAAATTTTTTATTGATTATTTTTCAATCAAAATTTTATATGTAGATTGATTCCACTAATTTAAATTTTATTTTTATATGATAAACAAATTGATATTAAAAAACATTTAGGGTAATTAGCACAAACACCCCCTGAACTCTACGTTCGTTGCTATTCCCCCCCCCCCCCCCCCCCCCCCCCCCCCCCCCCCCCCCCCCTATACTTTTTTTTTAGACAGTAAACCCCCTGAACTACCATAAATTGGCAATGGTTGACGGAACCTTAATTCTGTCTAGGGAAAATTACACTAAGTCCCCCTGATTATTTATATAATTGCATTAAACAGGAAAAATATAATAATATGACACAAATACCCCTCTGACCAATTTTTTTTTTTTTTAAATTAAATTTAAAATTGAAATAATAGTTAAATAATAATTAAATTCTGAATTTTATTATAAAGACAATTAAATAAATAGAGAAATGAAAAAATTAAATTGATATAACAATTATTTAAATTATCTTTTTATTTAAATATCCCTAAATATAAAACCAAGATAAATATTTAAATTATTTAAGAAAAATAAAAATAATGGTTAAATAATAATACAATTCCCTTTCAAAAAAAATAATTGTTGATCTCAATTACCCAAAAAATAAAGTAATAAGTTTCTTCATTAATGAAGATCCATCAATGTTCTTTTATAATTATTATTTTGTTTTTTAAAATTTTTTTAATTGGATTTCATTTATTGGTTTGTGAATTGTGTTTTTTAAATTAATTTTTTTAACTTAATGAACATAGAGAAGAGAAATCCTTAAAATAAAAAATTTCAAATAAATATCTTTAAATGAACATCAATCCATCTAATTAAATGAATATCTGTTTCTCTATTCAATCCTTAAAAAATTCTATTCTCTAAAGAAATAAAAATATTTAAATTTGCAACACCCAGAAACCAAAAATTAAAAATTTTAATTTTTAATTCTTGTATGTGTGTTTTTAATTGGAGCGATATTCAATTTTTTAAAATTTGTACTTGTATTATTATTATTATTATTTTGTAATTGAGATAAATCAATCTATTTTAAAAAACAAATTGAGATAAATCAATCAATTTTTAAAAAAATGCTTTTTTTTTATTTGAATTTATTTTAATAATTATTTCTCCACCGTCTATCTTTGAGATGGATGGTAGATATTTTAAAGATGTTTTAATTTTTTAAAAATTTTATTTTCTTTATAAAAAAAATATAATTGTATTATTATTATTTTTGAAAGGGAATTGTATTATTATTTAACCATTATTTTTATTTTTCTTAAATAATTTAAATATTTATCTTGGTTTTATATTTAGGGATATTTAAATAAAAAGATAATTTAAATAATTGTTATATCAATTTACTTTTTTCATTTCTCTATTTATTTAATTGTCTTTATAATAAAATTCAGAATTTAATTATTATTTAATTATTATTTCAATTTTAAATTTAATTTTAAAAAAAAAATTGGTCAGAGGGGTATTTGTGTCATATTATTATATTTTTCCTGTTTAATGCAATTATATAAATAATCAGGGGAACTTAGTGTAATTTTCCCTAGACAGAATTAGGGTTCCGTCAGCCATTGCCAATTTATGATAGTTCAGGGGGTTTACTGCCTAAAAAAAAAGTATAGGGGGGGAAATAGCAACGAACGTAGAGTTCAGGGGGTATTTGTGCTAATTACCCAAACATTTATTATAACATTTAATTAAACTATTTTGTTAAAATCATATATTGTCAGATCAAATGGTCAATCGTTAATCGTACTCAGAATTAGACATGACCCCGGTTCCGGTTCTCGATTTAGAACCGGTGGTTCCGATTTTCGATTTGGAACCAGCGGTTTCGGTTCCAGTTCCGATGGTTCGGTTTTTAAAAAAAAATAATAGAAAACCTCTCAAGACTAATAGTTATGGATCCTTATGAAGAACTTATTGGGAAAAAAAAAATTCATCTCGATAGAGAACCACTTTGGACGAACAAAATGATCCATATTGCATCATTTTCTAATTTATATGGTAATTTAATTATTAATCTATCTTTAAGGAAAAACTTCAACAACAAAAAAAATCAAGAATTTTCAACAAAATTAATTAATTATTATAATTTTAAATAAAAAGAAAATTGGGACAAAATCAATAATTTTTCGTCCCAATAGACGTTATATTGGGACAAAAAAAAAATCGTCCCTAAAGGTCTATCTTTCAAAAAAAAAAATCAATAATTTCAACAAAATTAATTAATTATTATAATTTTAAATAAAAAGAAAACCTATTGAGACGAAAATAATTTGTCCCAATAGACATTATATTGGGACAAAAAAAAAAAAATCGTCCCTAATGGTCTATCTTTAAGGAAAAAAATAATCAAGAATTTTCAAAAAAATTAATTAATTATTATAATTTTAAATAAAAAGAAAACCTATTGAGACGAAATAAATTTGTCCCAATAGACAGTCTATTGAGACGAATTATGTATTTCGTCCCAATAGACGTTATATTGGGACCAAAAAAAATTGCCCCTAAAGGTCGACAAAATTTTTCCCGGAAGACAATCTATTAGGGCGAATAATTTATTTCGTCCCAATAGAATATCTATTAGGACAAATTTATTCGTCTCTAAAGGTTTTATCAATTTTGCATTTTTTAGGGACGAATAATTCTTTCGTCCCAATAGACATTCTATTAAGACGGAAAAAAAAAAGCGTCCCTATAGATTTTCGTTCCAATAGGTAATTTTTTTTTCTCTTTTAGTGATTGGATCAATTGACTCCGAATGATTGTGAAGCATGTATGTCAACACTAATTAACAAAGAGTTGAATCCAGTTCAACCACTCATATATATATCCCAAAAACAGACTAGATTTTGACACACAGGGTAAATTAGTCCTTTTGTGTTCGAAAGAAAAAAAAAACTAATAAAATAAGGATAGTTATCAGACACATCCTGATTCACTTCAATAGTCTAAAAAACACTCTCATATAGTCATATGCTCTTGAAGAACCAGAATTTTTTTTTATTTTTTATTTTTTATTTTCTCTTTGTATCAGACACAGTGGCTTTTGTTTCTTTGCATCAGATAATTGGTTCTCCTTTGTTTCTCTTGCATTGGTTTGCTTTGCATTGGTTTGCTTCGGTTTCTTTTGCATAAGATTTTGCTTCAGTTTATAGCAATATATCAATTGTTTTCACACATATATCACTTGGGTATATAAATGGTTTTTTTCTGGCCACAAGGGAATTTAAGTGATTTCCATATCATAAAAGTTGGTAAATACTATAATGAAATTTCAAAATTTAATTTTCAACTGTTCGCATTTCATTTTCTAATATAACTCAATTTGACGAGATGAGGTAGGTCCGATGATAAACCCCTCACACCTGCATTTTGAGATTGTGGGTTCAAGTCCTCTCCCTTCCCCAAAAATCTTAAATTTATGTAATAGTTTAATACTAAAAAAAAATATAGAACTCAATTCATTTGATTTTCATCCATCCAATTAAGTGAAAGGAGAATCAAAATTCTAGTTTTGTCTTCTTCTTCTTCTTTTAAATTCAAAGCTGAAATTTTATTATTTGTAAACACTAATACTAAACAATCCAAAAACCTAGTCTAAATTATTTTCAATCCAAATAATGTGGTAAATGGTTTTTATTAACCACATCATCTCATGTTGGATAGAGTACTGATGACAACCCACTTACTATCTCATTTAAGTTGAAATTTAGGTTAATTATTTGGGTCGTATAACAGTACTCAATTTTAAAAGGTTACATAATAGGCAAGCGATTTTGAATTTAAGCTCATATTATCTTGCCGGAAGTCTCGACGAACCTTCCTATTTTTTTTCTTTTCCATTGCTTTCAGTGCAATATATATATTACAAATTGATTTTATGTGATTAACTTAAAATTAGATTGTTTGACACTTTTGGAAGCATATGTTTTTTTTTTTTTTTTTTTATGATGAACTTAAAATTAGAGTGTTTTGACACTTTAATTTGGAAGTAGACGTATGTATTTACGCCGGCAAATCTAAAATTATTTTAATCCGGTAAATCTAAAATTTTACTTTTGAACGCTTGTGTGATAAGCAAAGTGGCCTGTAGCTTCTCTTTGGTTTTTGCTCCATTTTTTAAAAATGAAAATAAAATCAAATAAAATATTACAATAAACATAAATAAAATCCCATTTTGTGAGTATCTTTATCACATTTAAAATCAAGACCTTTTCTAATACTATTGCTGAGTGAAAATGGATTCATTTGTGCAACAAATTATTTGATCAATTTAATCGACGAACAGACGTTTCCAATCTAACATCAAACTATATTTGGTTGAAAATTTTAAAACCCATATAGTGTATAGGGTAGTGAATTTTTTGCATGACTTTTGTGTTCTTAGATAGATACATTATTGAGCTGTGAATTGATTAATTGACGAGTGATATATACTCTCTGTTTATGATCAGGACCAAATCCACTCTTTTTTATTTGGTTTGATTCCTGCGTTTGACGATTTCTCGTTACTGTATTAGAATTCTATTTGTTGTATGCAGATTGATTAGCTCCAGCTTTTTATATTCATTCAATTGCCTCCAAACGAGTGTGAGGTCAGTCAACTTGTCTTACTCTTCCTACAAGAAAAAGGCTCACGGCCTCCGGGGGAGGCCTGGCCTCCATCCTCCTCTTGCAGGAATGGAGGAGGCAGCCTCCTCCGAAATCATCCGCTCTTGAGGAGGTCTATTAACATTCTAATAAAAACCAAATAGAAATGGTTGATTTTTGAAAAGATGAGTACGTAGGTGTTGGGATTATTATTGTGTGAAGACTTTGAAGTCTACTAAAGTGGCCGAATTAATGAGAATCAAGTTAGGTGGTTTGTCTTTTGTGTAATTAATAGGCAAAGTTAACTTTGGGATTTGTGTAGTTGAAAGACAACAAAAGTGGAAGCAATGCAATTGAAGAGAAACTTGGTTCACACTGTTGAATTGGCAGCGTATGTAGTAGCGGTTTGCAATTTATTAAGCACTGCTGCACATAGCGCTGCGGGTTGTGGCAGCGGTAAGGCAGCGGGTTGTCTAGTGTTTTGCGCTGCGCATTACGCTGCTAATTTATTAGCAGCGGTTTGACAGCGGTGTTGTCACAGTAGGTCACGCTGCGAAGAGCGCTGTGGCTATAGCAGCGGTTCAACATAAATCCGCGTGAAATAAAGATTTCACACGGTAAAGATAAAAGAAAAGGAAATAGATCCCAATTAGAATTTGGCCAACCCTAGTGCTCCCATATAAATACCACCATTATGTGTACTTTGATGTGTGTGTTAAAATCACCGTGAGTGAGAAAATATTGCTAGAGAGATAGAGAGCAAATTGTAGAGAGACTGAGAGAGAGACAGAGAGATTGTAATCAACTCTGAAAGTAGTGGATTGAGTGCGGTGCGCTCCGTGGACGTAGGCAAATTGCTGAACCACGTAAAATCTTTGGTGTCGTCTTTTTCTTCTTATTGTTTTCATATTATCTGTGTGTTTTAGATTTGTGTGTGCGATTTTTCTTACAACAATTGGTATCAGAGCCCTAGGTTGGGGCGGGTTATTTTTCACACAAATCTAGGTTTTCTCAAGGTCAACGATTTTATCGCAGAGATGGGATCAGAGAAAGATTCTCACAAGATTGAGAAATTCGATGGGATGAATTTCAGTTTCTGGAAGATGCAGATGGAGGATTATCTGTACCAGAAAGACTTGCATTGGCTGATAAAAGAGAAGCCGACAACTATGACCGATGAAGAATGGTCAAATAAGCTGAAGTCGAAGAACATGGATGAAGATGATCTCGAACTATTAGACAGGAAAGCATTGGGAGCAATTCGTCTCAGTTTGACGAAGCAGGTCGCTTTTAACGTAAAGGATCAGCTAACTGCCAGAGATTTGATGAAGACTTTGTCAAACCTGTATGAACAGCCTTCTGCGGTAAGGAAGGTTCATCTTGTCAAGAAGCTATCAAATTTAAAGATGACGAAATGTCAGGGTTTTAGAGAGTATCTAAACCAATTCAACGAAGTGAAGGATGGGTTAACTTCTGTGTCTATGGGTTTCGATGAAGAATTCTTGACGGTGTTTATGCTCACCCAATTGCCAGAAAGTTGGAAGATGACATGTCAGTCAATTGCCAACTCGTTCAGGAAAGAAAAATTGGATTTCTCACAGGTTGTGAACATGATCATGACTGAATAAATCAGGATGCGTGAAGAGGGATTTGGAGCGTCTACATCTTCAGCATTGAATATGGAAGGTAGAGAAAGCAGAAACAGAAATCGGAACACGAATCAACGGGGAAGATCAAAGTCAAGAGGTAAGTCTAAATCCAGGTATCAGGTCAACTATTCAGGAAATCAGCAATGAAACAAGAAAGATGTAAAGTGCTGGAACTGTGGTAAGAAAGGTCACTTCTCGTATGAGTGTAGATCTAAGAAGAAAGATAAGGGTAAAGGCAGTGCAAACTGTGTGTCAGAGGAGTCAGATGACTGCCTCATCTGCTCGTTGGAAAGTAAGACGGAGTCTTGGGTTCTGGATTCAGGAGCATCATTCCATGCCACACCTCACAGGGGAGTTGTTTGAGAATTATGTCTCTGGAAATTTGGGTAAGGTGTATCTTGGTGACGATCAAGCATGCAACATTACCGGGAAGGGAGATGTGAAGATTCAGCTGAAAGGGTCAGTTTGGAAGCTTAACAATGTGAGGCACATACCGGATTTGAGGAAGAACTTGATCTCCATTGGGCAACTAGCGTCAGAGGGTTACGTGACGACTTTCACAGATGATAAGTGGAAGATTTCGAAGGGTATTATGACAATCGCCCGAGGAAATAAAAATGGGTCACTTTACACAACCACGGATGGTTGTGGTTCAATCACTATGGCAGAAGGTAAAGATGATCCGAACTTGTGGCACCAGAGGTTTGGGCACATGATTAGTCAGGGGCTGAAGTGTCTACATTCGAAAGGTAAGTTGCCAGATTTGAAGAGTGTTGAGGTTGATTTCTGTGAGAGTTGCATGTTAGGAAAACAGAAGCGAGTGAGCTTCAAGACCATTCAAGACCACTCCAGAAAGGTATAGGTTTATTTTCGAAACACAAGAAGGGTACCGGTAAAGGAGAAGCATGGTTAAAGATCAAAAAGGCATTTAACTAGTGCACACCGATAGAACGGTTTGGAACCCCACAGCGGGGTCCAGCTTGAGAGAGCCAGAAGTATGAGTCTCGTCAACCGCAATCAATACAGAGCATATTTGTCAACAGAAACAGTATTTCGTCACACTTTCTTCAGTGTTTGTGTTGACATATGGTGACCACTCAGTGAAGTATACTTTGTGGGTGATAAGCTCGCTTTTTGTGTCGAAAGGTATAGGTTTATTTTCTGAAACACAAGTCAGGGAGGTGTAAGGTGTTTGATGCTTTCGGATGTGATGAGAAAGAGATGGAAAGTGCAAATAAAAACAAAGGAATATGTTGAGAATGGTGTTTGAGACATGGTTAAAGATCAAAAAGCTGCATTTAGACAATGGTGGAGAATATGAAGACAGTGAGTTCAAGAGGCTTTGCTATCTGAGCGGGATAAAGCTCAGTAGAACGGTTCCTGGGGCAGCAGAATGGGATAGCAGAACGTATGAACAGGACATTGACTGAGAAAACAAAGAGCCAGAAGTAAAGAGACAATGAGGTTACATTCAGGGTTGAGTTCTCCATGAATGCTAGCTCGAAATTGGTCCAAAGACCTCTCCTTTCTCCTTGCAATCTACTCCAAATGTGGTGGATGATGGGTATGGGGTAAAAGTGGTGGTGGTGAGCTTCCCATGGAGGAGAACCTCCATGGGAGCTTTGAAAGCTTCTCTCTCTCTTGATTTGGGGAGAAAACGAAAATGGCTGCTGCTGTGTGTTCTTGTCTTTGGTGGCTTGTTTGTTCTGTCAAGAGAGGGCTCAAAATGGTGTATAAATAGGTTGGGAAACTTAGGGCACGATCTGGGCATGAATGGACCGAAATGCCCTTCTGAATTGGCTTGAAAACTAACTTTTCGCTGACTTTTCGCTGGGTTGACAACGGAAGGTCGCTCGCGCCAAGTGGCTGTCAGGGGGCGACCAGCTAGGGGGCGAAGATCTCTGCCCCTGTTGCTGAAAAATATTAGGTCGCTGCCAAAGTCGCTGTCAGGGGGCGAACTTGGCAGCGAACTTCTCGCGCACCGTTACAAAAATGCTCATATCTCCCTCTAGAAAGCCCGAATCGCGATCCGTAAAAACCGCGGGAAAGTAGACTTCCGGGGCTTTCTGAATATATGTAGAGCTCAACGTGTTTCGATCTGAGGAGGAGATATGCCCCCCGAAAGTTGGCTATTCTGCACAATTCTGCACAATTGCTCTGCCGCGGTCATTTTCCAGCCTCGCGCACCGTTACGGAAACTGCCATAACGCCCTCTAGAAAGCCCGGAATCGTGATCCGTAAAACCGCTAGAAAGTAGACTTCCGGGGCTTTCCGAAAATATATGGCCGAAACCCATTTATGAATGAGGAGGGAGATATTAGGCCCCGAAATCTATATGTTGCATGGGCATTTGCAATGTCAGCCCATTAACCTTGGAAGCAGAGTTGACCAGTGCCGCGGTCTCAAATGTCGCGTTCTAGCTCAACGGCGGATCCATCACGAAAAAAACATGGTTTTGCTTGCCTGATTGACCATGAATCACGCCACGGTTTGGGTCACGGCGAGACCGCGACAACTCTGTATGGTTTCCAATTCTTATGTTTGCTCGGTTGGCCTCCCAATCTTGACTTTAAGCTCAAACACCAAATGTAGGGAACATGTACCTACACATGGCTCACAAAACACATTATATACAAAAATACACTCGAAAACGAATACAAAAGCTAGGAAATGGGGACCTCAAATAGGTATATAAATCGTCCGATCAGTGGGCTATGGAGAAAATGAATTTAGTTACAAGCTGTGGGATGACCAAAACCGCAAGATGATCAGAAGTAGGGATGCTGTCTTCAACGAAAGGGTTATATACAAAGACAGAAACACACAGGTGTCTGAGCCGAAAGAGCCAGAGTACTTTGGGCCAAATGATGTGTCAGATAACAGGGTCGTGGAACTAGTTAATCAGAATGATGAAGAACAAGGTGTGACGCTCCATGTTCATGATCCTATCCCACATAGAGACGTTACAATGACACAGGTTGAGAGTGCAGTGAGAAGATCAACTCGAACTCCTATACCAAATAGGAAGTACTTGCAATACATGCTGTTGACAGATGCAGGGGAACCTGAGTGTTATGATGAGGCATATCAGGGAAAAGATGCGAGCAAGTGGGAGCTTGCAATGAAGGATGAGATGAAGTCGTTGATTTCTAATCAAACTTGGGAGTTAGCCAAGTTGCCTGAAGGAAAGAAAGCCCTACAGAATAAGTGGGTGTTTCGGATCAAAGAGGAACATGATGGTTCCAAGAGATACAAGGCACGACTAGTGGTCAAAAGCTTCCAACAAATAGAAGGTATTGACTACTCTGAAATATTTTCTCCTATTGTTAAACTAACTACGATCCGGTTAGTGTTGAGTATTGTCGCAGCAAAGGGGTTATATCTTGAGCAGTTAGATGTGAAGACTGCCTTTCTTCATAGATATTTGGAGGAAGAGATATACATGCAGCAACCAGAGGGGTTTGCAGAATATGGCAAGGAAGAGTTGGTGTGTAGGTTGACAAAGAGCTTGTATGGTTTAAAACAAGCTCCCCGACAGTTGTACAAGAAGTTTGATGGGTTTATGCAAGGCAATAGATATTTGAGATGCAATGCTGACCACTGCTGTTACTTCAAAAAGGTTAAGTCAAGTTTTATTATTCCGCTACTTTATGTTGATGACATGTTAGTAGCTGGTGTAGATTTAGAAGAGATTAACAATTTGAAGAAGCAACTCTCGAGTGAGTTCGAGATGAAGGATTTAGGTGCAGCAAAGCAGATTCTTGGAATGAGAATTAGTATAAACGAACAGGAAGGTACATTGAAGCTTTCACAAGTAGAGTACGTTCGGAAGGTGTTGCAGAGATTCAGCATGGGTGATGCAAAATCGGTAAGAACACCTTTGGCTAGTCATTTCAAGTTGTCCAAGGAACAGAGTCCGAAGACAGAAGAGGAGAAGGACTTCATGGCTAAAGTTCCTTATGCTTCAGCCATTGGAAGCCTAATGTATGCCATGACTTGCACAAGACCAGATATTTCCCATTCAGTGGGAGTTGTGAGCCGTTACATGTCAAATCCAGGCAAGCCTCACTGGGAGGCCGTGAAGTGGATCCTAAGATACCTGCAGGGTACGACAGAGAGATGTCTAACCTTCAGAAGAGATGAACTCAAGCTGGAAGGTTATGTGGATTCAGATTTTGCTGGGGAGGTGGATCATAAGAGAAGTACCACCGGATATGTGTTCACAATGGCTAGTACAGCGATTAGTTGGATGTCCCAGTTGCAGAAGATAGTGACAATCTCTACAACTGAAGCAGAGTATGTGGCTGTGACAGAATCAAGCAAGGAGTTGATATGGTTACAAGGTTTGTTAGCTAAGTTGGGATTCGATCAAGTGATGAATATGTTGCACAGTGACAGTCAGAGTGCAATACACTTGGCCAAGAATTCGGCGTTCCATTCTAGGACCAAGCATATAGACCTACGCTACCATTTCATTCGATCGTTAATCGAAGAAGATGTGTTAAAGCTTGTGAAGATAGCAGGTAGCAAGAATCCCGCTGACATATTAACCAAGCCAGTCACTACTGAGAAACTGGAGCTGTGCGCAGCTTCAGTGGGTCTTCAAGAGTGAAGACGTGGGGGATGAACGCACCGTTATTTATCCACTAAGTCATCGAGGAAGGATGGAGAACATCCATTGAGTTTCAGTCTTCAAGTAGGAGATTGTTGGGATTATTATTGTGTGAAGACTTTGAAGTCTACTAAAGTGGCCGAATTAATGAGAATCAAGTTAGGTGGTTTGTCTTTTGTGTAATTAATAGGCAAAGTTAACTTTGGGATTTGTGTAGCTGAAAGACAACAAAAGTGGAAGCAATGCAATTGAAGAGAAATTTGGTTCACGCTGTTGAATTGGCAGCGTATGTAGCAGCGGTTTGCAATTTATTAAGCACTGCTGCGCATAGCGCTGCGGGTTGTGGCAGCGGTAAGGCAGCGGTTTGTTCAGTGTTTTGCGCTGTGTATTACGCTGCTAATAAATTAGCAGCGGTTTGACAACGGTGTTATCACAGTAGGTCACGCTGCGAAGAGCGCTGCGAGAGCGCAGTGGCTATGGCAGCGGTTCAACATAAATCCGCGTAAAATAAAGATTTCACACAGTAAAGATAAAAGAAAAGGAAATAGATCCCAATTAGGATTTGGTCAACCCTAGTGCTCCCATATAAATACCACCATTATATGTACTTTGATATGTGTGTTAAAATCACTGTGAGTGAGAAAATATTGTTAGAGAGATAGAGAGCAAATTGTAGAGAGACAGAGAGATTGTAATCAACTTTGAAAGTAGTGGATTGAGTGCGGTGCGGTCCGTGGAGTGCCGTCTTTTTCTTCTTATTGCTTTCATATTATCTGTATGTTTTAGATTTGTGTGTGAGATTTTTCTTACAACAGTAGGTTCTAAAATTGTAATAAATTGAAGCTCTTCAATTGTATAAAAAATTGTATAAGTTACTGATAAGTGATAACAATTATTTTTTTATTTTTTATTTTTTCCGAGTTTTTACAGCTGCTGATGAGGGAGCTACTATTTTACTATGTACGGTACTGCTGATCATTATATAAAATTATAAATAAAACAAAAGAACAAATACTACTCGATCTTCTTCTCCTTTTCCTTGATCACAAACTTATTGCTCTTGATTTTCTGTTCAACCATCTCATACAATCTCTTTGCTTTCACCTTCAACTGATCCCCAGCTCTCTTTATCTTGTCGTCGTACTTCACATATATTAAAGGAACTGTCATGCCCATCACAATACCTGCAACAAAAAAAAAAGACCAAAACATTAACACACGTAATATGAGTTCTTCAATCGAATTTTGTACGAAAAAACGGGATTACAAACTGATTACAAACTGATAATATATTTTCAGTTACCTATGTAAAGAAAAGTAAGTAGATCGGTGAAGGTTCCTATATATGAGAGCGATAGCAATCCTCCAACAACTTGAGCAAATACAATCCACTCTCTCTCAACACTCACATGAAATATCCATCTCACTGCTTCTTCAACTATTCCTCTACATGAATTCGCAACCTCCATAGATGACTGCTCAGAGATTTCCAATCCTGGCAAGTCTGGTGGCTCTCTGAAAACCAACACACACTTGTATATAAGACTCCACAAATCTAAACTATGTAATTAATTTTCTTAAAAGGGCGTTTGATGAATACAAAATATAACGGATCCCTCAAAAGTTTTTTAAAATTTCTTTTAAAAAATTTAAAAATATTATTAAATCCTAATTACTTTTCAATTTGGCCTCCAAAAATTTATTGGTTTTATATAATGACCCCGAACTTAAATTTATGGTTTCGTCCCTGAATCGATTGATCTTACTTACTTGCCGAGAAGTCTCAGTAAGTTTCCCCATAAGAAGAGCAAAGCAACAATGGAGATTGCAGCCCATGAAACGATAGTGATGAAGTTAAACTGATAGACATCCAACAACACCCAAGTTGCTGTAGCCAAGACCAGAACCATTAAGCTCAGATTCTTTCTCCTCCAAAAGACTACATCTCTCAAAATATCTGCACCCAAAAAAAACAAAAATAGACAATACACAAAGAAAATTAAGTAATTAATTAACATCAGTCGTAAGAGAAAATGATAGTACAGTCAAATTTACGACAAAAATTTGCTCCTAATGAACAATTCAGAAGTATCTTACATCACCGTTGTTAATAAACATTAAACTCAAAAGGTTTAAATTAATAAAAAATAATATTCAAAGACTATAATATATCCCTCACGTGCTCAACCAACGAACTTGAATCGATACATATGAGGGAACTCAAACCTAAAACTCACAGGTCAAACCTAACTCTGATACAGTAACCTTGACGGATCCTACAAATTTAAGCTAATAAGAGATGGTCCAACAATAGTATTTAAACACTTTAATAACTATATATATATAATTACTTTACCTGATCCGAGTGGTGGTGACACTGATACTGGCCGTGAAGGTGGCTGTTCTGTTGTTTCTTTATCCGATCTGTGTGGTGGTGGTAGTGACACTGATTCTGGTGAAGATGGCTGTTCTATTACTTCTTCTTTAGCATCCATATTGAACAAATTACAATGAAATTAATGAAGACGAAAGAGATTGATGAAAGAAAAATGTTTTGGAAATTTTGTTGTTGATGTGGTGGTGCAGTACTGGATTTGGTGAGTGGTAATTAAGGTACAAATTTCAAGAGATAGGAGGTGGTGAAATGCTTACACGTGTGGAAGTGTTAAGCTAACGTGGAGGCCTTGCAGTCCACGTGTCAAACTCCACCAACGACCAGGCACATAGATTGTCCACGTGTCATCGTCATTCTATGTATGTACTAGTCACAGATTGAATGGAATCTTGTAGCACTTAGAGCCAAACCGCAACAATCAAAGAATATGTAGGCTGTTGCACATCGAATTGAATTTTTATATTTGATTAAAAACATAAATAATTATTGTATTTGGTTCAAATGATGTTGTCTGAAATCTGAACAAAATGTATTACAAGGATTTAAACTTATTTTTAAATTACAATTTGAGTAAGAAAAAAACAATGAAAACCTGGGTTTGGCCGAAACCAACTTTGGTTTCGGATCGAATTGGGCTTGTACGTGATTTTCCAGGTTTGGACCGGTCCAATTGAAGTAAAAAAGCGGAGAAATCGGGTTTGGACTAGGGATGATAAAATTATCCATGGATATGAATACTCGTAAGAATCCTCCCCATTTAGAATGGAGATGGACATTTTTCTTGAGGATGAATATATTCGATCTATTAATCCTAATATCCATTTTATTTTTGGAGATGAGGATGAATATATTCTATGGATATTCCATCCGGCTCCATTATCGAATTTAATATTTTGTGTGCGATTTCTATGTTAAGTTTCATGAGACAACATTTTATGGAGTCATCTAATATATTTAATGCGATGGAAATTCTTGAAATATCTGTCAACTTTCGTTTCTCTCTTTATATAACATAAAATGTACTATTACATATGTTAGTTACATTTTTCTCATGTAAAGTATAAAAATTTTCATTTTTTTCATCATATATGGGGATAAACGGAGTTGGGGATAGATATATTTACCTCAGTTCGAGGATTCCCCAAATCCACCTCACTAATTTAAAAATGGAGATGGGGATATATATCTCAAACGGATACGGGGATAAATATTGGGGTATCCATCTCCAATCCGATCCATTGTCATCTCTAGTCTGGATTGGTTAGTGAATAGAATTCAGGTGTTGTTGGAAGTTTCTAAAAATCTTCGCTCCGATGTAATTAGAAACCTCTTGGGGGCCCATTTAGGATTTCTGGACCTGGATACGCGACGATGATGACAGTCATTTGCTGAGTACACCCCAATCTCTTCCTCTCGCTATCATAAACTCTTTTTTCTTGAATAAATTTTTTTTTTTTTGGTTTCATTTTAATTGTAAATATAATTAAGATTGAAAAGCTTAAAAATGGTTTAACTGTTGTACAGTTTATGTATAGTTACATTGTCAGTAACTATAAATTAAATTAACATAGTTATATAGTAAAAAAAAAAACACGAGATGAGATTAGTACAATAATAAAAACGTCGAGACAAGATTAATACATTAGTATGCTCTTCACATCTACATCATGATAATGATATTGAGAGTTTAAGACGTGTTATCCCAAAATTATTGTAATGGTTTAAATAAAAAAAAATAAAAACATAATAAAAAAGAGAAAATTATTGTTTGGTATGATGAGACAAGATGACCATCGATGCTTCTATTAACATCATCACATAAAGTTACTACAACAACCATCATAATTCAAACCATCAATAGCTGTTTTAGATACTTTATTTTTACTAATTTTTTTAGATAACTTTTTTTTAAAAGACTTTTGAATTAAGTTTCATAAGAAAAATAAAAATATATATATAATTGATGAATATTACTCTTTGTTATTCTCACTAAATTGAAATAAGAAAAGTTCTCAAAAGCATTAGATTAACCATCCAAAGCATCGGCATCACTAATGAATAATGATAGTCTATTATTCAGTAATCTGCACCGTTAAAATTGGTAAAATTTCAAATTTATTTTCAATCTTAATCTGAGTTTTTTTTTAATCTAATGATACTTAAATATTAAAAAATTAAAATAAATAATAACATTATCAAGATTTGTTTAAAGAACCATACTCTTTTTCATTTTTCTTACGTTTTGTTTTAAGATTATTACCGAGAGTAGAGGTAAAGACTAGAAACTGAAACGATTTAAAGTCTTTTGTTTTTTAAGAAACCCACCTACTACTAAGAGTGGCGAATCAATGTAATCATCTTTAATCCATTAAATCATGTAGTGTTGGAGATCCCTACTCTATCGGTAGCAGTTGACCTACTACAAAGAGTGGCGGATCATCTTTAGCCCGTTAAATCGCGAAGTGTTAAGATCCCTATTGTGTCGATAGCAGTTGAGTTTGTCGGTTCTCGATATACCTCTAACCCGATTGGTGTTAGATCTCGAGGGAAGAGGAAGGGAAAAAAAAAAAAAAAAAAAAAAAAAAAGAGTGATGGGTCATCGAGGGATGTGTCACGCGCAATTGCAAACTGTCATTGCGTGTGGAACCCACTCTTGTCAAAAGCCCAAATCCACTCACCAGCAAAGTCACATGACCGCCCATCATTTCCAAATTTGTTTTTGGGCCCTTCTCTTCCGGTAATATCAGACAGCTAATAACTACATAAATAAAAACTACTTCAACACAAACAAGATGATGTCGGTTCGGTGTATACCATTCACATCTATAACACAAGGTTCGATGTTTTATTTTATTTTTTTATTTTTTTTTTTTTTAATAAAAAAAAAAATCACTTCCATGAAATAAAATTTAGTTGAGGATTGGTTAAGTTGACTTTTCTAATTTGGTGAGGCTGGTAGCTAAGAGAAGCTTAATGGGGAATTAGTAGTTGTACTTGCTAGAAGCCATGTGATTATAGGCTAAATACATACAAAATCAAGGAATATTATCTCAACTCTACTCTTTCATTATACAGGGAGATTCATTATTAGGGTAGGTTTGATTCTGGGTTGATTCTATGCTTAATTGCCTTTTTTTTTTTTTTTTCCTTAACTAGACAATGGCTTTTGTAAAATGGGTTGACCAAATTGGATAACTCTAATTATTTATTTTTAATCGGGCATCGAATAAGTCAGATATCTAACAAGAGAAGATGCACACCACTTGAATTAAGATGGAACGTGGAAATTGGGTAACTATATTTAAACCATTAACAATTTGTTGTCTCTTTATAAGTTGTGAACTATATTCTATATAGTAACTCATCTCTCTTGAGTTTGCTGGAGTTTATTTAATATTTTTTTTACTGCAAAGATGAAATATTTAATTCATTGCTTTCCGGTGTGTTAAAATTATATTTTGATAAGAAGGAAATTTTGTTTTTTTATATATACCATCTACCATGACAGTGACTCGAACTGTGACATTATCGATAACTCGAATCCGATATATTATCGGACTGAATGAGTTTCATTTTACCATTCACGTTAGGCGGTGGTCGAGCTGTCATCACCAAAGCTTTTTAGAATTGCGCGAAAAGATAAATAGATGTCAACCATTTTGGTCACAGACTCACAGAGCATGTGAGGGTCCTATTCAATGTTTTCATGCAATAAATAAATTCATCAATAAATAAGACACCCACCATCCATTTTTATGAGATCCATAGAAGCAAGCAAAGATGATATCAGCCTCTAAAACCATGAAAAATGTTTAAAAGGGTCAAAAGATAATTTAAGTTTTTTAAAAAAACCGAAAGAAGAAGAAGAAAAATGAATCAATGGCGAAATTAGAGGAGATTTGAGAGAGTACCCACCATCACCAGTACCAACTTTAACAAAAAGTGTGATGAGTTAAAATTTAATTAAGCTTTGGTTTGAAGCAATTAATCATTAATCATTAATCGAAAACGCGTGAAATCCGCCGACTATTAGCTATAAAAACAAGTGACAACCTGAAAGACACAATAATACAAACATTTTCAATTATAAATATTAAAAATAATACTGATTTTTGTGATAAGTTTACTGGTGCAGTAGCTTTGTCCCTCTCTGTACCTATAAAAAGCTCACTTTACTAGTCACTACCACCGCTTGTTAGATTGCGACCCAGAAAGATAAGATTTCATTTAGATTTTATTTGACTTCAAAATATAGGTAATGTTCCTTTTTTTTGTATTCATTAATTGTCCACATTAAGCTTGCAAGAGCATGAATGATAGTGACTATTGAGTATTGAAAAATAAAATCCCATTTTGTTTGTTCTAACTTCTAACAGGTGACAATGGCAAGAGGCAGAGCAGTCATACTCCAGCTGATTTGTGTCGTTTTGGCTGTTTTGAGCTTTTCTTTGGTGAATGCCGATGACCCTTATAGATTCTACACTTGGACTGTCACTTATGGGACTTTGTCTCCACTTGGTTCTCCACAACAGGTTGGTTTTTTTTTTTTGTGGAATGTGTAGTTTAGATCTACAAATTTGATTTTGTGTTTCTGGGGTTTTCTGATACAGTGTTTGTTTGATTGTTTTGGGGTTTTTTTTTTCTTTGTAGGTAATTCTTATCAATGGTCAGTTTCCTGGTCCTAGATTGGATGTGGTGACAAATGATAACATCATTCTCAACCTCATTAACAAGCTTGATGAACCTTTTCTCTTGACATGGTGAGTTCATTTTTGTAATTAAGATTTCAAATTAAATGGTTGCATACTTGGTGTTTGTTCTCTTTTAGATTTTCAATTAGTTAAAAATAGAGATTTTCAATTAGTTAAAAATCTAATCTTTGGATGCTGAAAGTTGAATTGAAGAACAGTTGTTTGATCATTTTGGCTTATGTAAAATGTTATGTTTTTGAAAATTTGTAAAGGGTGACTGGCATTGCCTGATTGATAAGAACATTTTGTGTTACAAATAGGAATGGTGTTAAACAAAGGAAGAACTCATGGCAAGATGGGGTTTTGGGGACCAATTGCGCGATTCCTCCAAACACAAACTACACCTATAAGTTTCAAACCAAGGATCAGATTGGGTCCTTCAATTACTTTCCATCAACTGCGATGCACAGAGCTGCTGGAGGATATGGAGGACTCAATATCTATGAGAGGCCTCGGATCCCGATTCCTTTCCCAAACCCTGATGGAGATTTCACTCTACTTATCGGTGACTGGTTCAAGACCAACCATAAGGTGAGCTGTTTATAGTTTGTGCTTTGCTCTCGAAATCCAAGTGTAGTAAATCATTTTTATGCTTTCTGATACTACTAGAAATAGACAGTAAACGATATTGTTGTGTTGCATGTTCTTAGCTTTATTCATGTGCTGCCACTTATTCCTGCAAATGCTAAAGAAATGTTGTAGTATGTTAGAAAGGGCATTATATTACCGAACAAAAATGGTTTAAAAGTTAAATTTTACTAAGAAGAGGTTGCCTCTGAATTTTTTTTTCATGCTTCTTATGGTTCTCTGTTATGTTTACACCGCTGATCATGACGTATCTTTGATGATTACAGACCCTACGAGAGACTTTGGACTCGGGAAAATCTCTTCCGTTTCCTGATGGAGTCCTTATCAACGGGCAGGCTCATTCCACCTTCAGCGGTGATCAAGGTCATCATTAACATTTAACTAAATGCCTATTTGATTCCTTGAAGAAGTCATTTACTATCAATAATACAAATTTGTTATGTTTACTAACAATGTGTCATTTGTTATGCTTTCAGGTAAAACCTATATGTTTAGGATCTCAAATGTTGGCATGTCGACCTCATTCAACTTCAGGATTCAGGGCCATACGATAAAGCTAGTTGAGGTTGAAGGATCTCACACTATTCAGAACATCTATGACTCTCTTGACGTACATGTGGGTCAATCTATAGCTGTCTTAGTAACCTTAAATCAGGCTCCGAAGGACTACTATATAGTTGCATCCACACGGTTCAATAGGCAAGTTCTTACAGCTACTGCAACACTACACTATACAAACTCTCAGACCCCAGTTTCTGGACCCCTGCCTGCCGGTCCTCAAAACCAATTTCACTGGTCTATGACGCAAGCCAGAACTTACAGGTATTGATTATGTTCACCGAAGACATTATCTAATAGACATTGATACTTCTATGTGTATATTATGTTCACAGATGATTTATATCGTTCTATAAACTTGTCTTGCAGGTGGAATTTGACGGCAAATGCAGCCAGGCCCAACCCTCAGGGTTCTTTCCATTATGGACAGATAATCCCAGCAAAGACAATTGTTTTGGCAAACTCAGCACCTTTAATAAACGGAAAGCTGCGTTATGCAGTTAACAGCGTCTCTTATGTAAATTCCGATACCCCTCTGAAACTTGCTGATTATTTCAACATCCCTGGAGTTTTCAGTTGGAATTCTATCCAAGGTACTCCCTCCAGTGGTCCTTCATATGTAGCTACCTCAGTTATGCAAGTCAACCACCATGATTTCATTGAAGTTATCTTTCAAAACAATGAAAATGTCATGCAATCCTGGCATCTTGATGGTTACGATTTCTGGGTTGTTGGGTAAGTCTATCTCTTGATAATGTATTTGCTTTTCGGTTTAGTTGGGTAATGTTCTAGGTTCTAACCATTCATTTTGTTACATGATACAGTTTTGGTTCTGGACAGTGGTCACAAGCCAAGAAAAGAACCTACAATCTAGTTGACAGTCTAACCAGACACACCACTCAGGTAACAAACCGATTAATGATAATTTCCTTAATCGTACTCATTATGTTTTAAATTTCTTTCCAGCATGTGGAGAATGCACAGTGTTGTCAGAAAATTAGTATTTCCATTACCACCACGCGACTTATATTTAGCTATATATAATTCAAAAGAACTGGTTGAATATGGAAAATCCCCATTTCCAAATACATTCCTCTTACACGCCACGTTTTCTTGCAGGTGTATCCGAACTCTTGGACCGCAATATATGTCTCCTTAGACAACCAAGGTATGTGGAACATGAGGTCCGCGATATGGGAAAGGCAATATCTTGGGCAACAATTCTATCTCAGGGTGTGGAATCAAGTCCAAAACCTCGCTAATGAATACGGCATTCCTTCTAATGCTCTGCTATGCGGCAAAGCTGTTGGACATCGCCCTTAAAATGACCAACTGTTTTATAGTTATACATTGTAGTCTGTTTTATCAGTCATGAAGGCTTGACTGCAAGAGAAAGGCAGAGTAGGGAGTGAGGAAGGAATGCGGATTCGACGATTCCAATTCTTTAATATTGTACATCTTAAAAAGCATTTATATGGATTTTCCATTCACATCTATGATTATTAAGTTAGCTTAAAATGTTTGTAACAATGTTTTGGAAAAATTTCAAGGTTTTATAAGTTGAGTTCTGGGATTCATTATGGCTATATATATATATAGAGTACCTGTTTATTCAAAGGATTTGCATGATTATGCATCCCAGTAACTTGATATGTAGTTGCAACTCTTGCAAGATGTGTATATATATATATATATATATATATATATATATATAGTACCTGTTTATTCAAAGGATTTGCATGATTATGCATCCCAGTAACTTGATATGTAGTTGCAACTCTTGCAAGATGTGTAAAAAATAGGTACTGGATCTCGAATTTAGTTATATTTGGGACAATAACGTTAAAGAACTACGTACTTCTCTAATGTTAAAATCGAGACCTCATCTAATATTACAGAAGTGGTTTTCTAACGTTACATAATTGATGTTTCAGACATAAGTAAACATAAGTTATGTCCAAGAGCTCGGACTTGAGAAAAATTAATGGAAAAAAAAAAAAAAAAACTTGTGGCATAACAAAAATTTGGATCAATATGATTATTAATTTTGGAAAAATCACAGTAAAAAACTTAGAATTTATTAATGATGTTTTATAATTTTGTAGCATGTATAGGCCAAGAAATTAATGTAAACAAACCTATATATATATATTATTAAATCAAACTAGAATAAAATAACATATACTGTTAAATAGACAAACTGTAAAAAAGATTTAATGACCAACAAATTTGAGAAGTTTGTGAAAAATCTCATGTTTCACAACTCACAAGTCAATTAAAAACCGATCAAATTTGTTGGCATGCATGGCATTGCAAATCATCCAACTTCACTATATTCTCAAATGATTTCTTCTTTTTCTTTTTTCTTCAAGTAATCATAAATCTTAAAAAGCATAAATATACACTTATGTTCTGATCAAGTATTAGGAACTCACCTTAATCGATCAATAGGTACGTATTGAAAAATGTGAAGATTTGAGAAGAACCCTCCCTCTAGCTGGAGTTGTTTTTCGTCAAGTCCCGACAAACTCTTGATTCGACTCGTGTCGGACTTCAAAAAAGAAATAAATAAATAAAATAATAATGCTTCCAAATTACTTGAAACTTATATTCCAAACTAAGAGGAGAAAAAAGAAATTGAAAGCATGCATGAGTGTTATATATGGGTGTGAGAAAAATGAGCAGAGGGTATGAAAGTACTGGAAAGCCATTGTTGCCAGAATGTTACAGGAGAAATTGCACAAGCTAGGCAAAGAAGAAAGAATCATAGTTAATTAAGACACATAAGAAAAGTCAACAGAGATTATTATTATTATTAATTTATTATTATCATTATTTTTTAAATCTGACCAATCGGATTAGGGATCTACAAGATGCGGTGGGATCAACTGCTACGATCACGGTCTGAAATTCAACTCTCATTACAAGAGAGGGGTCTCCCAATGAATCTATCAGACCTAACGATATTAACCGCTACAAGTATAACCTGAAATGCAACTCCAACACTTTGTGACTTAATGGGCAAATAAGGAATTTGAACCCTTATCACATACGTGAAAATGTGAGTGCAAAAACGCTTTGTTAAGGGTGAATATGCAAGTCAACGGAGATTAGAAAGTTAAAAGTCAAATATGTAATTAATTAACATTGAATGATTGGGTGTGCGAGCATGATCTATGATGGGGTTGCAGGCACATGAAGAGAATTTATTATCACATGTATTGGAATTGATATAAACTGATTGAGTTGTGTAATTACATGCACCCTTGTGTAAATTATGTTTTTGTTAATTTCCCATGAGATCTGTCCTTGGAATGCAATTAATTATATTGTAATTTAATTTGTTTTCAATCCACCAATTAAGTAGCTTACATATCAAAACACCCTTTTGACTTTGACTTCATATAGAAGTACTATGTATGTACCAAGAGGCTTCTTTGATTTTCAACATTAATTTCAACCTTTAACTAATTCCCTATTGTTGTATAATTCATACACAAATACTGAAACACACAGACACACAGACCAGAATGAATATTTTGATATGATAAAGGTTAGTGATGATTCTCTAGTATCATTATAGTTCTAATTATATATTATTTGAGCAAAAATCTAGACCCATCTTTGATCAATAATGGGAAATTGTCCAAAAATAAAAAATTAAGATCATGAAAACTTTGATCAAAAACTTCATATCATTAATCAAGAAAGTCTAGATTTTATGAAATTGTGACAGTACTAATTAACCTGAGAATTTCTATGATAATATATGAAGATATAGTCTAGACAATTAGTGTTACAATTATGATATAATATTATGTTTTCAAACCAGTTAGTCAACTTTAAAACATGCAATGCCAACTAATTAATGTTGTCACGATATATATATATATATATATATAATCCCGATCTGGTTAATGCATCCTGATATAATTTTATCAGGATATTGAATGTGAATCACAAGTTTTGACAAGTGCATACACAATTGAGTCAAAGTATGTAAAACGAGTGGCTCACATTCAATATCCTCACAAAGTTATATCAGGATGCACTGACTTAAAATTATATATATATATATATAGTTAAAAAACTAAACAAGAAGCAATCTGGTTGGTTGTAGCTAGGTAGCCATATATGGGTCCATCAATATTTTCCAAGCTAAAGCGTTGGGGAAATGCATGAGAAGCATATATATATAATCCCGATCTGGTTAGTGCATCCTGATATAATTTTATCAGGATATTGAATGTGAATCACAAGTTTTGACAAGTGCATACACAATTGAGTCAAAGTATGTAAAACGAGTGGCTCACATTCAATATCCTCACGAAGTTATATCAGGATGCACTGATTTAAAATTTTATATATATATAGTTAAAAAACTAAACAAGAAGCAATCTGGTTGGTTGTAGCTAGGTAGCCATATATGGGTCCATCAATATTTTCCAAGCTAAAGCGTTGGGGAAATGCATGAGAAGCATATGTGAGTCTCGAGAAAATTAATTGATGAAGCAAGCTACATATATCGCTGTTGCTGACCAAATATAACTAGGGATCGACGAGGCTGTCTAGCTTGCTGTCTTTTTACTTACTATGTAGTATACGGGTGATTCTCCGGTGCATATATATATGTCCTGAAAAATAAAATAAAATTCTGAATCTTTAGTTTCATAACGTTAAAGAACAACTTTGTAACGTAGAGTCCTAAAAATAATAATTAGGAACTTTAGTTTTGTATGGAACGTTAATGTTATACAAAGCTGATTCTACAAAACTAAAAGTCTTGAATTGTAATGTGATATTCTAAAAGAATTTCAAGACTTTTAGTTTTATGTTACAGATATTTCTGCATCTTTATAAAACCAGAAGTCCTGAATTTTTATTTATTTTTTGGATGGCAGCACTAGAGAATAATTAAGGTACATATATTTTGACTACTTTGGGATCAATGTCATTTTTGATTGGAAGTTGTGTAATTAGTGTGTGTTTGGTATGGTTTTTCTAGTGACCAAAATGCTTTTTTATTGTTAAAAGCTATTTTCATGGGTTATTTATTTTATTTTATTTTATTTTTTTTGTAAAACTAAAGATGTGTTTTTTTTTTTTTTTTTTAAATTACAAAAAGTTATTTTATATCTTTCGGGAGAAATCCAAAATTTGAGATTCTCTCAAAAAACTCTTTTTGAGTTTCTTTATAATAGATAATTAGTCTGAACTACCCTCCATAAATTTTATATATTTCACGTTATATATATCCTTTTATTACAAATACTTTATTAGTGTCAATTTTTATATTATTTAACGACAAAAGCTCGTTTAGAGATATTTTGTCAAAAAAATCTATTAACTTAAAAGGGTTTTTTAAGTGAATACCAAACATACGACTTGTTGTTAAAAGCTCTATTCGATAAAAGCTCTACTTATAAAAGATCTACTCGATCTGATAGCTCTACTTAAAAAGTCATCTCAAACATATCCTTAATCACAAATCGACAGATTCATCATGTCAAAACCATGTGTAAAAAATAATAATATAGAATTATAATATCTTACCAAGTTACTTAAATGCAGGGTGCTCGTGCTTCCAACCAATACATAGTAGAAATTTATATATGTTTAATAAAGCGTTAGAACTTAGAACTTGAATCTAAATTTAGCAACCCACCTTTATAAATTTATACTATTTCTTAATAATAATAATAATAATAAAACATATCCAACTTCAAAACAAATGCTTTCCTTCAAGTTATGGACATAAAAGTTTATAAATACACCAGTAGAATTATTAATTATTATTATAAATACACCAGTAGAATTATTATTATTATTTTGATAAACACATATTATAGCGGACTCGAATCTGAAACATTATCAGATTAAATGAACGTTATGTACCACCAAGCTTTATCATAACATTGCTAATAATTGTCAACACCGAGCCACTACTTTGTATTATTGGGAAGTAAGGTTTGGTTTAATTCGGTTTCAATGGAAATATGGGATTTCAAATTTTTGGAAATTTTAATAGAAATTAATATCAGAAATATCAGAAATATCTAAAATATTTATAGATATTTACTTTCAAAGCAGATCCACGCTAGACTCCCTTTGTCTTCGGTTCTTGCTTCTTCAACACCACCATGTGATACCAACAAATCAACAATAGTAATATCTAATTTCATATCATTAATAAATAAAGCCATAAAATACCACCACTACCACTTTCACATTCTCTCACCCCGTATGATCTTGGATTAATCATTAATAATCATTAATCAAAATATAATAAACTAAAATATATTTAAATTAATTAGCAGGAAAAAAAAAAAAAAAAGTCAAATCAAAATCTGTTGTAAATGATGATCCGTTCTTGGCTGCGCCACTCTCGCTTCTTTAGATCTTTCCTCCTTCCCGCCACCACCAAGTCACCGAACGAATCCAAATCTAAAACACCCCCACACTATGGAAACACCAATGTAGAAGCAACCATTAAAACAAAGCAAATACATTTTTTTTTGGTATTACAATAAATTCAAATACCGGATAGGTAAGGGTTTGTCAGGACCGTCAAAATCAAACACTATATATATATATAGTTAGGATATATACCCTAATAACAAGAGACATTTACTCCTACAATACCACGATAAAACTCCTCATACATACTATTGTAAAATATGTATGATGAGACTTGAATCCTCCGCTTTTGATTAGAAACTTGAAAAGGACATGCACCAGGGTACATGGTACAATTTAAAGTATATACTCTAACAATATGAGACATCTATTCCCATAATACCGGGATAAAACTTCTAATACATACTATCGCAAAATATGCATAAAGAGATTTGAATCCTCCGCTGCTGATGTTGAAACTTGAAAGGCACATGCACCACCCCCATGTACTAAGGGTACATGGCACAATTTAAAATTAATTAAACTGGATGGTTTGTGGTTTCAAGAAATTCTAGTCAAATTAGCAACTTGAGTTAGATTAATATTTAATGAGTTGTGAAAGAGTGTAGATTTGAGCATGAAGTGCGCCGCAAATGAGACAATTGGTATGCATGGAAGTTGGTGTCCATATGCTGGCATGACACTGTTGAGATCTTTATTCTTTGTCAATTGTCACCTGTAATTGTTTTTATATAAAGAGTCTTGAGTTATCAAAGTTTGAACATCCATCGATATCCATCGGTTCTCATTGGTGTGAGGAGATTCGTTGAAACTAAAAACTGGTATGCTTCTTGTAATTTTCATCTTTTTCAATACTTTCTCTCTTGGTACTTGCTACTGATCAATTTTAGTTCTCTACATGCATCGTATATATTTTAAGATCAATGTTTTCACTATTGCTTTCTAAGAATATCACTTGAAAAAGGTTAATGATTTTTTCATTGTTTGAATAGAATTATCTAGTATTTGAAATTAAATTCTAGTGTTAGATCTTTACTTATTGGTTTAAATTTTTTGGCTCAATGGTAAGTAATAATTAATACATAAAACGCAAACAACTAGATACATTAACTCTATTAAAAAAGAAACTTTAAAGAGGTTTCATGAACTTAATAAAACCAAATGCATTTTGATGTAACTTTCCTATAGTTATGATAAATATCTTTGTATGTCTCACAGAGTCAGAGCCAACAAGATAGAAATGTATTCCATAATCCCTTTTAAATGTTATTTTCATCTAAAAAAACATATTGGAAATGTGATCGATGTGGCATTCCACAGAGCTCAGGAAAGGTTAAGTGAAAGGACTCAAATCACCTGTCAAAAAATGGTGTTTCAATTTGTGTCTAACTAATCAAATTAAGATATGTGTCTACATGTATGGAAGAAGTTGAAAAAAATAATAATTAAATATAAACACATGTCCATTTTTGACGGATTATTTAAGTGAAAATCATATAAAGTCTCACATGGCCTTGTCTAGTAAAACACGTTTTGGGTGGGGCAAGCGCATGCCAAGATCAAAATCATGAACCCCATTGAGTGAAATTAAGCGGAAAATATCTTACTAGCAGGTCATGCCTTGACATTGCTAAATTTTACTTCAAAGTAGAGTTATTATGTTTAATAAGAATATAAACATTATTTCTGAAGTGATACTGATTTACTTTTTGTTTTCTTGGGCAGAAATAACATAGTTGGAGGAAGAATTCAGATTTTAAAAAAATAAAAATAAAAAATGAGGCAAGCCAATTTCCTGCAATTTTTAATAGGAATATTGGCCTGTTTGAGTGTCGTGTGTGTTAATGCAGAGGATCCATATAGATTTTTCACATGGAAAGTTACATATGGACTCATTTCTCCTCTTGGTGTTCCTCAGCAGGTAATAATTTGATTTGTTTTTACATATCAACCAAAGTGCATTTTCAAATTTCCAAGCCTCAACTTAATTATTAATTTAATATACATTAATTATTGTTTTAATGATATTGTAGGGAATTCTTATCAATGGACAATTTCCTGGTCCTCCAATTGAAGCTGTGACTAACGACAACATCTTTGTCAATGTCTTTAACAATTTGGACGAGCCTTTCCTCATTACATGGTTAGTGCAAAGTTTTCTTCCTTTTTTCACTGGTTCTTGCTTTTTCTGACATTTATGTATCTCGTTAAACACACGTTAAGCGATTATGTAACGTTATGTATCAATAAAATTAACACATTATTTTAGATTTGATTTGGGCCTAATCATGTATACAGGCCTGTCAGATTAATTGTTGGGCAAAAATTTTTAAAATACTGGAAAAAGTAATGGATCAAGTGCAAAGTTGGGCCTTAATCGCATAGACCCATCTTGAGATACATTATTGACAAATGACAAACCACTTTTATCTTTTGATTATGAATATACTTTATTTGCTTTTTAAAGAAAAATAATAATATAGTCTTGCTAAGCTGGCTCTCGGCCATTTGGGTGAGTTTGTGTGACTTGAAGACTATTATTTGTCGGTGGAGAGTCTGGTCTTGGGTGATTACCCAAGTTCTTTGTAACTGGTTTTTTCCTTTTTAATGAATTCCATTTCAAAAATAAAGAAAAAAATAATATTAATTAAAGTTTATATAAGATCGGAGGGTCTTTATTTTGTCAAGTCTAACTGATTTTTTTTAGTACGAGATCAATGAACTACATGCACATAACCTCTTAGCACAGGTGGTTGTGCACCTCCCATCTATATTGGTGGTCAAGGATTTGAGTCTTACCATGCACGTTTTAAAAGTTTGTGTGAGAAGTTTTCTCCCGATTTGTGAGAGTAGATATCCAGGTCGCACATGAAATTTGTGAACCATGTAAAAAAAAAAAAAAAAAAACCAGGTCTAACCTAAATAGTAAATTATTATAAGATCGGATACCACTGACATGCATGGATTTACATGGTTTTTAGTGTTAATTAATAGTAACACATTTTGATGTGCAAATGTGAACATATATAGGAATGGAATTAAGCAGAGAAGGACCTCATGGCAAGATGGTGTGCTTGGAACCAATTGTCCAATCCCTCCAAACTCAAACTGGACCTACAAATTCCAGTTGAAGGATCAAATTGGAAGCTACACATACTTCCCTTCAACTCTATTGCATAGAGCTGTTGGTGGTTTTGGTGCCATTAATATTGCTGCAAGGTCTGTCATTGCCATCCCATATCACATTCCTGATGCAGAATTCACCTTTCTCGTTAGCGATTGGTATAACACCGGCCACAAGGTGAGTGAGGGAGCGAGCAATCCATCGATAATATATTTCAAATTCGAAGAATGTCCAATTTATGTTCTAATAAATTCAACTTATGTCTTTGCAGGCATTGCAAAAACAATTGGATGCTGGTCTGTCGTTGCCACTTCCTGATGGTATTCTTATTAATGGGAGTCCTAACAAGTTTACAATCACCTGTGAAACAGGTAACCATTTTCATGTATTTCTGTGATTGATTATTCATGTCACGTTTACTTTTTTAATGAAAAATGTTCGATGCATTTTATTAATTATTATTTTTGATATATTTTTTAGGAAAAATCTACAGGTTGAGGATATCAAATGTGGGGATAAAAACATCTATAAATTTCAGGATCCAAGGCCATACAATGACACTTATTGAAGTAGAAGGTGCTCATACTTTGCAGGAGGTGTATGACACGATTGATGTTCACGTCGGTCAATCCGTTGCCGTTTTGGTGACCTGCCTTGCCACACCAAAGGACTATTTCATCGTGGCCTCCACTCGTTTCACAGGGAGGACTACTCTTACTGCTAATGCGACTCTTCACTACGCTGGCTCCAACACTCCTGCCTCTGGACCACTGCCTATCGGTCCTACTTATCACATTCACTGGGGAATGAAGCATGCCAGAACCGTTAGGTAAACCTGTGATCCATCGTTTTTCATTCTCGTGGACGTCCATACTTTATTTTATATTAATTTCTTCGTGGATGTAATCATATATGATGATATTGATGTTTTCGTTGTTTTGCGAGAAGATTGAATTTGACGGCAAATGCGGCGAGGCCAAACCCACAAGGATCATTCCATTATGGGACCATACAAGTTGTGAGGACATTGAATTTAACGATTTCATCAACAAAGATAGCTAACAAGCTCCGGTATGCTCTTAACGGGGTGTCTTATGTCGATCCTGAAACCCCATTGAAGCTCGCCGATTGGTACAACATTCCCGGTGTCTTCAGTTTAAACACCATTAAGGACACCCTAACAACTCCTCCTGGCCCTGCAGTCCTTGGCGCATCTGTATTCAATCTTACACTTCATGATTTTGTCGAAATCGTCTTCCAGAACCCTGAAAAGTCCATCCAATCTATGCATCTTGATGGAAACAGCTGCTATGTTGTCGGGTAGGTCTCAAAATCTTTTGTTAAATCCTGATTTTTGTGTGGGGTCTAAGTAACTTGATTACTAAACCGTTTTTAATAAATAGTGTAATCACAAATCAGGAAGCAATTAAGTTTTATTTTACTCATTGAGAATTGACTTCGGTAGAATTCTTTTAACATTTGTCAAAAACCTCTCTCTCTTAATGAATTATTAGAGAGATCATTTTTAAGCATGCTAATGATCTCTTAAAATTCCAGGTATGGCTCTTTTACATGGACACCTGATATGAGGAAACGCTACAATTTGGCTGACGGCACTCCCAGACACACATATCCAGTAAGTGAACACATTTTTTTTTTTACCAAAAATCCCATGAGTTAAAAACACAAACAGTTTTCAAAAAATATGATACAACTTTGATGATTTTTTTTTTTTAATTAAAGTATAACACACTAAAACCAAGTTTGAAATTGCAGGTATTTCCACAGTCTTGGACGGCAGTGTTGTGTTCATTGGACAACAAGGGTATGTGGAACTTGAGGTCTCAAATCTGGGAAAATCGGTATCTCGGCCAGCAAGCCTACATCCGAGTATGGAACGACGAGAAAAGCGTCTTTACAGAGGCTGAACCCTCGTTGAATGCATTATATTGTGGCAAGGCGAAGCAACCGTAGAAAAATATGATTTGTTGTTGCTGTTGTTCGTGTAATTTATTTTCTTTGATTTTTTTTTGTTAACTTAAATTTCAGTTACGAGGGGGTGACTGTAAGGTAAAAAGAAAAAGAAAAAGAAAAAAAGATCGATCATGGGTAATTAGGCTTAGTGAGAGCAAAGAAGTAATTCTGCTAATTTGTTTGTGTTAGATTGATCACTTTCTAATTATAATCTTAATAAAGCAATTCCCACATTCATTTGCTGTGTTATTGTGCTTGAATTGGTTTCAGAATCTTTACGAATGACTCTTTTTTTCATTAATTTTCAAGTGTTCAATATTTATAGGAAAAATTTCACACAAGTCCTACTTTTTTAGCGATTTGTCACATTTATAAATGTCTTTCCATATTTATCACTTTAATCCCTATTTTTTTTTTTTTCCAAAACTCATCACTTTAGTCCATTTGACCAAATATTTAAAAGTCAACTATTTTAAAACCTGTAAAAGTACATTTTTGCCCTTATTACTATTTAATTTAGCTAAAATGATTATCTTAGTTTTAAATTAAAATGAAAAACAATAAAATTCTCAATAATAAAATCTTGAATAATTAGACTACCAAAAAAAAAAATCTTAAATAAATTATTAAAAAAATCCATTAATTTTTTCTTATTTTATATATATTTTTTTCATAATGGATATTTATTTAGCTAAAATAATTATCTTAGCTTTAAATTAAACTAAAAAACAATAAAATTCTCAATAATAAAATCTTAAATAAATATATTACAAATTTTTTTTATGAAAAATAATCATTTAAAGCTAAAATAATCATTTTAGCTAAATAAATATCCATTATAAAAAAAATACAAAATAAGAAAAAATTAATGGATTTTTTATTATTATTTATTTAAGATATATTTTTTCTTTTGGTAATCTATATATTTAAGATTTTATTATTGAGAATTTTATTGTTTTTCATTTTAATTTAAAGTTAAGATAATCATTTTAGCTAAACTAAATAGTAATAAGGGTAAATGTGTACTTTCACAGGTTTTAAAATGGTTGACTTTTAAATATTTGGTCAAATGGACTAAAATGATGAGTTTTGGAAAAAATAGGAATTAAAGTGATGAATATGAAAAGACATTTACAAAGGTGACAAATAGTCAAAAAAGTGGGACTTATGTGAAATTCTACCATAATTATATATCTGTTGTAAAGAAAATTTTCACTATATGTATTCAGGGGCGAAGCCAGAATTTTAGTTTTGGGGGGGCCAAGACAAAAACTAATATTCAATGTCACGCAAGACAAATTGTAATCGGTCATTGTTTTATATCTCGAAAATCATTTAAATTTTCAATTCGATTTTCATTTCAATTACAAAATGATTTAGTTTCTCCTTTTTAAAAAACTAATGTCTAATCTTAACATAGTCGAGAATAATCTTTTTTTTTAATAATTTCCAACTAATAAAATATAAATTTTAATAGCTTGTTTAAAACATTAAAAAGGACTGATAATAAATATTCAATAATTTAAATGACAAGAGACATAAAACAAATATATTCCTCATAACATATTAAAATACCACTGTTAATATATTTAAATATTTGTAATTTAATTTTATAATATTCATCTCAAATCAAATTAACTTAAAATAAATTTAAATAAAAACTAATAAGGGATCTTGCATTTTAAGTGTATTTCAAAATAATGTTTGCGTACTGATCGGTCAGTACCCAAAATACGGACCCCACTAATGGGAGTGTATCACGTTGTAACACGTGACATTTTTTCTTTTACTTTTTACATTTATCTCACAAATTGGATCACGTACTACACTCCCATTGATAATGTCAATATTTTGGGTACTGAACGGTTCAGTACCAAGCATTATTCTTTCCAATAATGAGTTATAAACTTATAATCCAATGGCTAAACACAAAGTCAAGTTTAATTTTTTTTAAAATAAAAATAAAAATAAAGTCAAGTTTTATTTAAAAAATAAAAGTCAAAGACACACTTCCCAACATTATCTTTCTCCTCTCTTACGAAATCACAAGTTCTCTCTATCACCCACCTCTAACCTCTCACAGTCTCACCTCTAACCTCTCTAATCTCTTCTCAAAAGTTCTTATTCTGCAAATTCTTATTCACTGATTTTTTTTTTTGAAATTTCTTGGGGGGGCCATGGCCCCTGTCGGCCCCCCTCTAGATCCGCCCCTGTATGTATTGATATATATATATATATATATATATATATATATATGATCATGTTATGATCTTATATTGATTAAGTATGAGATTAGTCATGGGTATATATAACTCGTTGGACACCCTCTCCTTATAAACTGGTTAATTTTTAAAGATAAATTCTACCTAATAGGTTCGTATCAACTGGTATCAGAACCTACACCCACACCGAAAAGTGGGTTCATCGCTGATGAGGCGACTTGGGGAGGCGCCTACCTGGGTAGGCACCATGGACGCGTGGTGGAATGTTATATCATATTGTAAATTCTCTTGGAGATCATGACAAGGAAGGATGTGGTGGTGGTGGGTATTTTCATAGCAGAAAAATGAAAATAAATCAAAGGCAATGAAAAAGAAGCAGGCAAGGGGCCGGGCAGACACAAAGTGATAATCTTTTTGAATATAAGGCTGCAGAGAGCGGAATCCTTCTTGCTTGCAAGAGTGAGAATCAATATGCTGTTTAAGGAAACACTTCCCAAAAAACTGCTTTAATTACCACTTCACTCTTCACTTTCATAATTTGTATAACAAAACAGTACTGAAGAGTCTGTGAGAGGAGAAAAAGAGAGAATCTTCATGCTTCACCCACCACGCCACGACCTATCATCTCTTAATATTTGAAAAGGAAGCCCTAATTAAACTTTTTTGAGTTAACCAATGATGATTAATGACTAATCTCTGATCTCTCTTCTGTTCTAATTTCTATGTCATCTTGTCATAATTTAATGCCTTTTTTTCATCTAACTTTTTAACTTAATAAAAAGTCTTGTAAAAAAACAAAGGATTAACCAAAGATCCATGTTGTATAATCAGTGATATCTTCAACTTCAAGAAACACACAATAGTGAGTGAGTGACCACCACTCAATGTAGTTTAGTAATGAAGAATGTTTATTCAAACTGAAGATGTTTTCAGAAAAAAAATAAATAGAGAACACAAGAGTGTGGAGACCTATTATATATCATTTTTAACGCTTTGTGATATATAGTTGGTACATTCTCATATATAATAATTAAGTTAAAACACACATTAATTAAGCACACAAACATGAAAATGAAAAAGAAAAACCCCGGTACTGCTACAACCATATTTCTATACCACAATCCAGACAAACACAATTGAAATTAAACAGCAACACTAACTACTGCTAATAAGGTAATAAAGAGAGCTAGAAGAGAGTACTAATAATAATAATAAATAAAAAAGTTGTTTTAAGGGTATGCACCATTAGTTGTTGTCTGAAGATCAGACCACGAAAGAGCTGGATTCCAGTAACCCAATTGATGATCACCTCCTGCAACCGGAGCCGACTCCAAAATGGTTGATGTTGAAGAAGCTGAACAAGTGGCATTGCCATGAACTATTGTTGAAGCTTGATGATGATGTTGATGATCTGAATAATAGTTGTTGTTGGTTGTTGTAGATGATTTGAGCCTCTGGTACAGCTCTTGAATACCAGAGTTTTGAACTTCATGACCAACTAAGATTCCATTTTGTTGTTGTTGGTACTGTTGAGCTTGATGATGGTGATTGTTTTTCCAAAGTGAGCTGCATATACCTAGAGAAGAAGGGACCTGGTTATTATTATTGATCAGAGGATCCAAAACCATGGTCCGAGAACTTGATTGATCGGTTGCCATTAATGGGGTTCCATTAATCAAACCTAAACCTCCTTCCTCTTTAATATGGTTGCTTTGTTGTGTAGCTCTGAGTATGGCTAGAAGTTGTGAATTTTGCGGCGAAGCCCACATAACTGGACTCGTCGGAAGCTGATGAAGATGATGATGATGATGATCGAATCCATTTCCAAGATTAGACCTTCCAGCAATCTCATATCCCACCACTGTTTTCATCTTATTAGCAGTAGTAGTGGTGCTGGATTTTCCAACGGAATTCGACACGAGGCTACCTGAACTGCTCTTGTTCTTCCGGCAACCACCTCCGATGGGTACGTTCCTGAGAGCACCGCCTTTAGTCCAATACCGGCGACAAGTCTTGCAGAAGTGTCTTGGCTGAGTGAGATTGTAGTTGTTGTAGTAACAAAACTTGGTGTTTGAAGAATCACATCTAGGGCACCTCAAGTTTTGTAGGTTGTTGTCTGAATTACTTGAAGAATTATTGGCCGCCGCTGCTGTTGTAGTAGAAGAAGAAGATAGAGAAGATGATGAAGAAGAAGACTGCAGTGAAGGAGAAGGAATTCCTTGTAAAATTGTTTCAGTGATTGAAAATTTCCTCTCTCCACCAATATTATTAAAACCAGGACCTCCTAAGAGTTCTTGAATCATATTTTTTTCCCCTCTCAAGCTTTCTTTGTAGATCTACAACAATGAACAATCCAAAACCAAGAAAAAGAAAAGAAAAAAAAAAAGGCAAAGAGATCAGGAGGATGGTGAGTCTTTTTTGAATACATGAAAAGCTAAAGAAAGTAAGTTTTGTTGTGTATGTATATGAATATCATGATCTATAAATGAGAAAAGGAGCTAGAGAGAGAGAGTATCATGATCTATAAATGAGAAAAGGAGCTAGAGAGAGAGAGAGAGAGAGAGAGAGAGAGAGAGAGAGAGAGAGAGAGAGATTGATGATGATATATAGAAATAGCAGGTGTATGTATGTACATATGCATGAGTTAGAGTTACCTTTGTAAGAGAATTCTTTGATGAGTTGATGAATGAATGGCCAGTGTTGTTTGTTTTTGTTGGTGTAAAGGAATAGAAAGACAGATAGATAGATAGATAGGTGTATATAATATATAATCAGAAAAGAAGAAGCTAGCTCTACAACTTTAGTCTCTGTCATAAAACCCCAAAGTGGTTTTTGATTTGGAATTTTGTTGTAAGTGGTTTTTGGACCCAAGTGATTGGCTTTTTCTTCCTAGTCTCATGCATGTATATACTTTTCTCTCTTATGTATGTATGGAAAAATATAATTTGACACGACCCCATTATTAATCTAATAATTAATTTCAATAACGGTCTTCAAAATTTACTAATTGTTTACCAAAAATTCGTTTCTTTCTTTAATTTCCACATTTTAGTTAAATGATATATATACTTCATGGCTTTTCTTTTGACTCAAGAATTCCACACATTATGAATCTAGACAAAACATGTGACCAATAAAACAACAGCTAGCCTTAACATATAGCCCTAGCTAGGTCATGAGTATTTATTGGATCGCAAGTTCAAATTGAAAGTTATATATACACTGTACGTAGTAACAGTTTTCAAATCCACCGAACTAGTAGATATATAGTAACCCTTCATGCACAGATCCAACACCCTTACGGAATATTTGTTTCGAATCATGAGTTTTAAACAGAGTCATTCACTAATAATCTGAAACGCGTCTACTTAGTTAATAGAGACCAAAACTTATATACTAGTATACTCGAATGTTTTTAACTATAATCTAGCCGATTAAAGAAAAACAAAAAATTCCATGAAATAATATCAAGAGGGTATGTACGTGGAGGCATTTTGGCAATTAAATTAGGGTATGTTGGGGGGAGGAAGCAGGCTGATATATATATATTGAAGTGGGTGATGCAGTGTATTATATAGCAAGCAAATTGCTAATTGCAACTTTGCAAGAGCTGATTAGTAAGTTACTTAATAACAAATTAAAAAAAAAATGAAAGTGGTAGAATAATAAATAATTAATATAGTGTGTATTTAATTATAATGATAGCATTAATCAAGTTTCGTATAAAAGAATAATAATCTTTTGTTGGAAGGGATATAATTGCTGAAGATGCTGTATTAAAAAAAAACATGATTAGGAGTTCAAAGAGAGAGCCAATTACATGGCACTACGCGTAAAGTTGCATTTGCATGGCCCCTCAATCGATATCGACATTTCTTGATCTATCTTAAGTCTTAACAACAACTATAAATTAAAGCAAGCAAGCCACTGCTACTCGATCGAGACTTTTGGCTTGAATTTTGGTTTCCCTCCTCAGTCCCCACTCACACGCTGAGATATATCACTGTTAGCAATCAAGAAGTTCATTAAAGATAACGATGGATGATTGCATTTCCCTTCAATTCGTGTGCGTGCTACACATTGGGTCCTAAAAATTATTATTTACACGTGTTTAATTATGTGTGTATTTGATGTTTTCTTTGCTTTTGGTTGTTGTATACATGTTGTGATTCTCTCCACATGCCCTTTTAATCATTTATTTACTATTATTCTGTTCTACTATTGATGGGTGGTGCATCCGATTACTGAAGTTGTGATTTATGATTAACCATTTAAAACGATTGCATACAGTGAGTCAGTGACAGAGTCAAGAATACAAAAACAAAATTTCCACGATGGAAGTCGTTCTTGCAAGTTTGCAACAACATTTACATGGAAATATAAATGAAATTAAGATCGACATACATAGATCTTGACTGCTATATATATATAAATATTAATTCTCTATATTGGTTCACATTAATGACAATAAAACTTCATAAAAAGATACAAATTAAAGCAGACAATTTTATTAATGGCCGTGGACTTGGACTCATGAAAGCTATGATTATAATTTGGTCTGCACTAAACACTGTTTTACCTAATAACAAGAACGAAATAACTAATAAGACAACTTATAAATCAACTTGATGTAACCCCAAGAAAGCAAGAATTGACCACCGGTTGATTAATATGACTGTGTGAACATAAACAAACTGCCTTTTTTTTTTTTTTTTTTGGATGTTGTGGGTGGAATTTTTGCATGGATTGTAAGTAAAATAGAATGTGAATGGATTCTACATGAAAAAGAAGAAGTGAAAGGGAAAAAAAATGGGATTGGAAGATAGAAAAAGGAGGGGGTCTACATGTATTAGATTTATGGAACCATTTGTCAATAATCAACAAACTGATATGGAGGTTAATAATTATTGAATAAGAAGATCATCAAGTAAATCTTATTGCTTGATTTACAAGATAATTTAATTAGTTACCAATGAAAATGAATGACTAATTGCTGATATCTTGGTATTATATATATCTAGCACTATTAATCATCATTAAGTAAATCTAATTAAATATGATCAACCCAATGAGTACGTAGTACGTTGAATAAAATAATTACTAGTGGAAACATAAAGTAAGATGACCTTGTACTATGTTTCAAATTATTCAAGAAGAAAACACAACATAAATAGTTTTGTGCTCGACAATATCTTTCAATAGTTGATATTGGTTTTTCCAACAGAGAAATGATATGTTACAACAGTTACGTGTACATCAAAATTTGGATTTTCTGTTGATGATATAAACATTTACCTAAACACATATCATTGCTAATTAATCATACATCGTCTCACTTTTTTTTCTTCTTTAAATTTGTGATAAGAGGCTCAAATCTCATCTTTTACATATTTAATAAAAATTGTAGATAGATTTATGTTGACCACGTCAACACAAAATACTCTAGAATTTGAAAAGACGATTGATGTGAGAGTGAGATCCTTGATCGGGTTATTATTTCACCTAATTACTTGACTCCACATATCATTAAGGTCAAATTAGTCAATAGAATAACATTTACATATTCCAAAAATATAAATCAAGTTGCACAAGTTGAGACGTTGATGTCAAATCCCACATCCACATGGCAATGAACAAAAAGACTGCAACAATAATAATAGTCTCCTTTTGTTCAACCGTGCCCTAGGGTTTTATATAGACATCTTACTCTTAGGATTAGGGATTGAATATATATATATATACAAATATACACACAGTAATTTTTAAGTTAGCATCCTCTCATTGTATTACTATCAACACATTTTAATGAAAGTCATTGGATTTAAAAGATGCTTTGACAAGTACATACAGCCGAGTCAAAATATTTAAATTTAAATCCAATGACTTTTATTAAAAGGTGCTGATAGTAATATAATGAAGGGGTACTAACTTAAAAATTATTGTATATATATATATATACAAATAAGTAGTTAAATTTAATCACCACAAGTTGGAAAACTAAAATTATTACATTAGTTGCACTAAAGAGAAAATGACTAATCCTGCATGTAATTTCAGGTTCGGGATTATTATTTATCACGTATATTACAATTAGTGATTCCATAAAAATATTACATGTAAGATTTTAGACACTTGATAATATTACACGTGTATATATATATATATATATATATATAATTGTGACCATTCACCAATGTCCATCGAACAATTGTCTTTAGATTGAAAAGGACTAATGAGAAAAATCAAAAGATGTGATCGAATCAATGAAAATAGAAGCAGAAAACGAAATATGAATGCGAAAAAAGCAAAACATGTAAAAAAAGAAGACCCATGTATAGTTTTTGACAGCACTTTTTTTTTTTTTATAACAAGTTTGTGTGTTTCTCGAATCTTGTTTTTACAAAACAAATTATATGGTTTTCTTCTTCCGATGATATAATAATCTCTGCAAGTAAAGTAGTACGAAACATTACGTACACTGACCGCGCGTGCCGTCCGGAACGCGAGACCATGTCCGAAGACCGACAAGAGAAGGGAGAGAGAGAGAACTCTGCCCGCGACTTTGTCTGACTTGGCTTGGCTCCGGGCAACAAGAAACGACGCCAGCTCAGCTTATTATCATCTCATAACACAAGCCAAGCCAAGCAAAGCTAAGCTTGTCGGGCAGGTTGGGTAGTTGGGGCAGCCCAGGGTAGATAATCAAGTCGCCGTCAATGCTCTGTTTGGGCAGTCTTCTCTCGGTCTTTGAGCTCTTTGTTTTTTCTTTTAAGGATTTTTCATTTTCTTGCTCAGTCATTATCACCTGCTACGTATCTATTCTTCGTACGCACACGGTACACCCGGCGAATATGACTCTATATATATATATATATATATAGATAACGAGAGAGTCTTTTATTTTAATTTCAGTAGGAAAAGTTCAATGAAATTTACATACGAATAAAATTTGAAAATTTGTCAAACACTAGAACTATTTATTCTGATTTTGTTAAATATGAAGTTATCGAAAAAATAAACGAAATATTGAAAAATTCAAGAAAAATAATTACAGTATTTAAAAAATTCAGAAATTTTATTCGTAGATATATTTCAATGAATTTATCGTCCACAAAAAATTCAAATCAAAATTCATATAAACGATGTGATTTCATCAAGGTCATTACTAAAATTAAAATAAGGGATCCCTTATGAGAGACTTACTATATATATATATACAACATTTCTACTATCAGTTCATCCTGATAAAAAATATATCAGGACGAAGAATATGAACCATAGATTATAGAGAAGTTTTAATAAGTGCATACACTTTGAGTCAAAGTATGTAAATCTAATTGTCCACATTCTTCGTCCTGATATATTTTATATCACGACGAACTGACAATAGAAAAATTGTATATATATATATATATACAGTATTTCTATTGTCAGTTCGTCCTGACAATAAATATATCAAGACGAAGAATGTCGACCATAGATTATTAAGAAGTTTTGACAAGTGTATACACTTTGAGTTAAAGTATATAAATTTAATGGTCCACATTCTTCGTCCTGATATATTTATTGTCAGGACGAACTGATAATAGAAAATATATATATTTTTTTTTAGAACTGTATATATATATAGTAATTATCAAGTAAGGTATACCTTACTTTAATTTCGGTAAAGACCTTAATGAAATCACATCGATTTTTATGAATTTTGATCTGAATTTTTTTATTGATGATATGTTTAATGAAATCAATCTATGAATAAAATTTGAGAATTTTTCAAGTATTATAACTAATTATCCCAATTTTGTTAAATATAAAAGTATTAGAAAAATAAGAAAAATATAGGAAAATTAAAAAAAAAATAAAAAATTCTATTACTTAAAAAGTTATTCATAGGTAGATTTCAATTAACTTATCATTCATGCGAAAATTCATAGTTATCATTCATGCGAAAATTTAAATCAAAATTCATAAAAATGGATGTGATTTCATTAAAGCTCTTACCGAAATTAAAATAAGGTATACCTCAACTGATAATTACTATATATATTGAGAGAGATCGAGGACAATTTTTGATACAATATTTGACACGTTTTTAGAGCCATTAGATAGATAAGATTTGAATGATTTAGATTTATTAAATTTATTTATTATTTCCTTCTCCTTTATCTTTAATTAATTTATTTTATTTTCTCTCTCATCTATCATAAATTCACTTTCCTAATTAATATTTCCTCTCCTTCTCTCTTTATTTTTTTTTTCTTTTCAAAGTTAATTTTCTATTCTTTCTCACGTTATATAACTTTAATTTCAACCATTGCTACAACAATACTACAAAAAACGATTGCTCTTTTTGAGATATCGAACAAACAAAGAAGGTTAAAAAAAAAAAATACAGAAAAAAAGGAAGAAGGAAATATATATGAATCTTGATATACACTTAATCTTGACATCATAACAACTTGGTAAAAAAAAAAAACATAAGAAGGGGAGGATTCATATATATAGTCATGTCTTGAGTCACAGTTTACTCAGGGGCGGCCCTGGGGTGGGTCAAGGGGGGGCGCCTGCCCCAGGCCTGTCATGCCTAGGGGCTCCAAATATATGATATGAGTTTTTATTATAGATTAAGTTGTAAAAGAAAAAAAAATCCAAAAAATACTCAAACAATACTAAAAGAAAATTAGAACCTGGCCCGATTCGTTCGTTTTATTTTAGTATAAAACCCAGTTTTTTTTTAGGTTCATACTTTTCTATCACCTATTATCTATATATTCTTCATTTCTTCTTCACCGATAAAAAATAAATAAATAAATAAATAAATAAAAATGGCTACTAGAGACATAAAAATCATGGATTTTTTTTAATTTTACTTTTTATTTTGAGATGAGGTGGGGATGATTTTGTTGGTATGGGGCCAATTTTTCAGATTTCTTCCAGGGGCCTCGGAATAGACAGGACCGATACTAGGTTTACTCAAATTGAACTCAATGAGTTTCAATTATGATGTCTTCTAATCCCATGTGAATTAGTCATTCCATAGATTTTTTTTTTTTTTTTTAATGACAATAGAAAGATTTATTAGGTGAGTATTTAAAGAGGAGAAAAACGTGAGAGACGAGAGAATATAAAATTAATAGTAAAGAGGGAAAAACAAACTTAAAAGAGAGGAAGATGAAATATTAATTTGCCATATTGAATGATGTTATTTTTCTTTTAATTATTACAATTTGCTAGTTTTGAAAGAATTTTAAAAGGTTGCTTACTACGTTTATTTTATTCATTGAGTTCAGCTACTATACAAGATTGTATGATTGTTGGGTCAATTTTTAGTATTTAGATTTCAATCCAAGGGTATATATAAATTAATGATTTAAAAAGTAAAAAACAAAAAACAAAAAACAAAAAGAAACCAATAGTTTTTCACATAATTGCCCATTAACAATACAATTCCTTTATTTTTAACGTGAGTGATCTCATAAACAAGTTAAATCATTGACTGACTCATTTTCTCTCCGTAATTTTTTGCTATTGATCGTAAACTTTCATACGAATTTAATAAAATTTAATATTCAACTTTGATTTATTTAAATTATTTCATTCACATTCAAACTTCAACTTTTTCCGGTCAACTTATGTAAATGTATGATAATTTTGTCCTATAAACCTAAATTCTTTTGATTAATCAATAAATTTGACTCCATTGTCAATATAGCTAATTAGTAAACATATCAATCAATATATATATATATATATTTAAAACTAAAAAATATGAATTAATAAAAAATAAAAAAAAGTAGGGTGGCCTAGTGGTGGGGGCAGATTGGTTGGTTAAAAATGGAGTGACACGTAAAGAAGAAAATCAGAAATTGAAAAATAAAATATTAGGATAGAATTGATATGAAATGACATGACACCTATGCATGGAATGTGACACTCTTCCACATTCTTTGTGGACCCAACCTAATGTCCCCCCTTTTGCGGCAATACAGCTTTTCTACGCTCTTTCGTTCTTTTTTAAATTTTTAAGTGGGACTGGTCCTTTTTTGTTTCTTCAATTAATAATCTCAAATCTCAATAATGGAGTTGCCTATTTATCTCTCACACACACACACACACACACACACACACACACACACACACACACACACACACACATATATATATATATATATAGATTTTCTATTATTTGACTTAAAGTGTATGCACTTGTTAAAACTTTTCCATAATCTGTTGTCCACATTCTTCGTCCTGATATATTTATTGTCAGTTCGAACTGATAATAGAAAAACTATATATATATATATATAGAAAGGCTATATATATATATATATATATATATATATATATATATATATATATATAAATTCTATTATCAGTTCGAACTGACAAAACTTATATCAGTTCGAACTGACAAAACTTATATCAGTTCCTTGCATGTGGGCCACTGGATTTAAATACTTTGACTTGGCTGTATGCACTTGTCAGTCAAAGTATTTAAATCCAATAGCCCACATACAAGGAATTGACAATAAATATATCGGGATGAAGAATGTGGACCACATATTATAGAGAAATTTTGACAAATGCATACACTTTGAGTCAAAGTATGTAAATTTAGTGATCTACATTCTTCGTCCTGATATATTTATTGTCAGTTCGAACTGATAATAGAAAATCTGATATATATATATATCTCTCTTTTAATGGATAAATGTACGATCACTTTATTAAAAATAAATTATTTAATGATTAAACACGCAATCATTTTATTAAATATAAATGAGAAATTCTTTCTATTATTATTTGTTTTGACAAACTCTCTCTTTTTAGTCTTAATATAAATATCGGTCACAACAACTTAAATAACTTAGTACTGGTTTGATTGAGCTTTCTACTGTCTTAAAATGTCTACCAAAGTCTATTTTAATTTTTTAGAGTTGTTTGGTTAGACTTTTGAAATTGTCTATTTTAAATTGAGTAGAGACTAGTAGAGTTTAAACATCTACTAGGCAAAAGCTCACGGGAAGGTACTTGTCAAAATAGATTTTTTTTTTTTAAAAAGTCTATCAATCAAATAACTATAATTTTTTTTTTTTCAAAAACTCTATTTCTAAGAGGTTTTTCAAAAGCCCAACCAAACAAACTCTTAATTAATGAAAAAGTTTTTGTTCTTTTAAAACACTGAAATTATATATTAATTTCTGAAATAATAAATATAATTTGGTATTCAATTATTCATCTTTTAAATCTTCACATGCTAAGTTTCAAAATAATAATAATAAAAACAAAATCATCGCAGGTTAAAGAAGACCAAAATATGGGTCAACCCTCAATACTACCCTTTTTGTAATCGTTTGATTATAGAGTGAAATAAAATTTAAATATTTGATTAAAAATATGAAAACTATTGTATATGGCGAAAAAAATAATTTTTATATTTTAAAATGTTAATTTGGACAATTCTATTTGTCTGGTTTCATTAGCTAAAGGCCAAAGAACCGGATCGTGTGATTTTGGTTCTAAATCCACTGAGCCAATTTATGAAACTTCCTGTTTTGTCTTCATAAGAATAAGATCAATTTTTAATGTTATTATCAATAAATCCACTAAGTTAAGTTCACGAGATCAATGCCATCTTTTGATTTTGCTGACATGACAACATCAGGGTGGGAGATGCATGGTGCATCGGATGCACCCCAATTCTTCTCCATCTAGTGACATGCCACTCACACTTACATCACGAGCTTGATGGTTTCAGTCATGTCCCCTTCCTCCCCAAACCCCTAAATTTGTTGTAATAATTTAAAAAAAATAAAATAAAATCAACTAATCAATTTCATGGTGTGTCTTGATAAGAAATAAGAGAGTATGGAAGTTACTCGTAGTCTTGGACCAGTAAAGAGTAGTGAAAATGGTGTTTAGTCCATTTCAGCTTTTGAATATGAGAAAGAACAAGCAAAGAATCTCAATCACACGATAAAGCTAGGAACAAAACCATATTCGTTTCATTGGTTACAATATATATATACAATAGCAACCGATAAAAAAGATATTTTCTTGGCACATGATCACTTACCTTTTGAAGCTTTAATAAGACTCCCTTTCATGTACGGTGTACCCAAGTTTTTTTCCGGTACCAAGAATGTGATTTCAGGACTCAAAGAAGCATAAAAGTTTTGTTTTTTTTTAATCATCAGTTAGTATATTAGAATAAGATGTTAGTGTAATTAAACCGGCATCTCACAAGCTGATATGCAAGTTGTGAACACCCGGAAAAAATCTTGGGTGTAGCGGTATGCACCATGCATTTTCCGTTGGGATCCTGCCATCACAATGGGATGCATGGTGCATACCGCTACACCCAAGTTTCTCTCGGGACCCTTGATACTATAAAACTATGATAAATTTTGTAATTATTATTCAATCAATAATTGTAGCTGGTCTTGGCAAAGGAAACATAAGAAAAATCAAAATCACTATCATGACATCAGTTACAATTGTCAGATTAAGGTGAAAATTTTCAAACAAATTGAACTGCAAATCCTCAATTGACCCAGATCTGTGACCCACATACGTACCCAGATCGATCCGTTCATACCAAACTTAACGAACAGTTGATCGAATAAGCTCTTATAAATAAATTATTGCTAATTTGAGGCAACTGAATGACCCACCACCTTGGAAAAACTTGATTCAAATCCTAGATTGATATTCAAGTGTGGACCACCCATTGCATTATATCAGTTGGTTGCACCATGAGAATTCTATCAGTAGTCCCCCCCATCCAGCTATGCTCTAACAGATCAATCATTTAAACACATAGTAACTTTTACAAACAATTTCCTGATAATTGAAAACAAACGGAAAAAAAAAACATGTTTTGATCAATATTTTGAAGTGCAAGATTTAGAATTATACAAGACATCTTTTTTTTAATGTGATTTTATATGTAGTGTAGGGGAATCTTTAGGTCTCTTTTGAAGCCTTTGGCAACAAAAGACTTTTGTGCTATGAAAGAATTTTACTTGAATTTATTTTTCACAAAAGAGGTAAGAAGAGAGAGTAACAAGTCCTTGAAAGGAGAAAAAATGGATGATTCTTAGCTCAAAATTCCCCACAGGACCCACCAAACCCAATTGAGTAGCATATATGGGGAAGGGAAACCCTAATGGAGGGTTCAACCTGACAAAAGGTAAGTTGGACAAGATCCTTCTTGCAGAGCTAATATAGATCATGCATGTCTCTGGAAAAAAAATAAAGTGTTACAAGCATGTGAGTTGATTCTCATTGGAGAGGGTGGAACTTGGATAAAGATTTTAGGGTCATGATGATGATGAGGTTCTTGGCACAGAGAATTTAGAGGACCCCCACCCAATTCAAAGTTTTGCTAATCCAAATTTCTATGACCAAGAAAAGATTTGGTTCAAACTAGACTTTGCATATTTTATGCAATCTTTAACAATAAACTAATCTCACTACTCTGTGTGTGTGTGTGTTTTTTATAATACACTTTGGTTCAGTAACCATGTGATTTTAACTGTCTAGTTATCATCTGCATTGAAGATCCCAAACAATGTGGAGCAATGTCTAGTTTATATATGCTAGTTTCAAGACACCACTAAATATTTTAAGAAAATGTTATTTTGGGAAATATAAGATTGCCTAGTCAAAAAACCAAGAAAACAAAACTCTCTGGTTAGCTTAGAAACTGTTAAACCATCTTGTCTTGATGTTATCTATTTGATGTCAGTATTACGCAATACTAAGTTCATTTCCTCTTAATTTATTGTCCCTGGCTCTAAGTAATTAAACAGTGGACCTACCTCTGGTTTCGTTCTAAAGTAATTTATAATGTATCATAAAAATGAATTTTTACATGGAATGCTAGTCAAATATTTAGGCGCGATGATTAGATGATCATCATGTGACATGTGAAAAATGTAAGAAATGCACATAAATGGGTAATCACTGCTTAGAACAATAATAAAATAAAAATAGTAAGAAAAACACTGTAAAAACTTCTTACAAAACAACAGAGAAGTGCAACAATCATGAGAATGTTATTATAGAAAAGCCCACAAGAATATCATACCTCAGGTCACCCCTCTGCAAAAATTGGATCCAAAGTTTTTAAAATATGTGAAGATGCAATGTGGCACAACAGTGGAAATTTAAGTGTATTCTTCCATGGCTTCTATGCTTCACCATCCTATAACAAAAAAAATATAAAACAAATTGAATACAAAAATTACAGATCATATTTCAACCTCAAACATTAGACTTCAATGATATGCAATTGACAAGCCAACAGATATGTAAAAGATATAGTATTCCTTTCGTTGAAAATCTATTTAGGAAAGGGAGTCTGTTTTTCAAAATTGATTCAAAACCTATTTCACTTGATACTTAGGTTGAGCTATAGCTATTCTGAGTCACTTTAAGACCTCCAAACAGCTTAATCAAAGAGTTCAGTTCTATGTGAGTTACCCTTTAAAACATATCAATCTATCTGCATCTGATCTATACAAATATATTATCAGTTTATAGTGAATCAACAATGCATGGAAGTGCTTGAATGACAATTAAAGTCAACAAATACTTCAGACAAGTTCTGGGAATAAAACAAAGCAGTGTGTCCTACAGAGCCTAAAAGGATGAGGAAGGCACTTTGATTTGATCATTTCCATTATACCTGCCATGACATAAAAATATAAGCATCGCCGTGATAAGATGTGATGAGACTCTGAAAGATACGACCCTCATACTTTGACACAGTCTGCTTCAATAATATATTGCATATGAACCTTACTGTAACTAAAGAAAAGAGGAAAATGGAGACATGGAGCCCATATTCTTTCATGATGGGACAAGATGATTGAATCCTATGAAGGATTAAGTGTCTATAAGAAGAAAAAAGACAAATCTAAGCAGTTTAATTGCGTGATTAACTTTGCTTAGACCGAGATTATTGAAGTGATCAAATATTCAAATTTCCAATTACCTATTTCTCAAATCTGCAACTTTGACAGGATCATCATCGTGCATGAGAATATTGACCATATTGAGTTCCAAACAACAGAAATAACTTTTAGGATTGCTCGGTATTGTTTCGCAATAACGCCATGTGAAAAATGCATACGATAATTATTTCACAAAAATTTAGTGTTTATTAAAACATAAAATATAAGTCAGCAAAACCAAAAAAAAAACCAAAAAAAAAAAAAAAAATCTTTCTTTAAAACATAGACACCAAAACATCCTCCCAAGAACGTACAATAATCATGAGGATCTCTGAATTTGTTGATTTAAAATTTTCATTTTTGTTTCCAGTATCAACTAACCTGGTACTACATCCAAATAACTCAGACCAACTGTTCATTAAACATAACAGACCACTGAATATTTTCCAATAATTAATTCCCAAATGAAAATCAATGATCTAATAGTAGTATAGTACTACCATGAAACAGATATGCTGGCTATGTCAGCTAAAGAAGCTCCCAAAACTTTAACTTCAAAAATGTAACTATGCAGTTCAAAACAAATAGATATAATAGACCTTCACGATCACCTTAGCTAAAAGTAAGGTAATAGAGATGCCCTACAGTTCTTTAATAACCACCTTAGTGGCTTTGTCCCACATATAGTTAATGGCAGACTTATTTAATCTTAAAAATAGCTCCACTTAGATATAAATTATCATTGTTAAGTTTCAAGTTTATATTACATATAGATTTAAATTCAGTTTGTTTCTACACCATTAGTTCTTGTTGTCATACACCTATTATGCAACTCTTCTTCAATACAAGCATCCAAAACACCAAAAACGTAACTGATGCAAGAAATATATGCATGCATAATCCTGACCTACTTCAGGCAGTAATTCAGAGTGAGGCACCATAACATTTTATTTAGGTGTACAGTAAGAGGTTGAGTTCTGTAACTACTAATTCAGAGGAACAAAAACAATACAATTAAAAGGAAAACTATATAATAGCAGCCAACAACATCAAATCAAGAATCACAAGAATCAGCTATGGGACCCTTTTATTAGAACAACTTAGGGAAGATAAATCACATGATTCTCACTACGTTATTGTCTTATTAGGAGATTATACAAGGAAAGGAATCACTGTTAAGGACTTAAGGTGGGAGTGGTTGTGATAGAAAGCTACATTTCCATACCCCACATGTATAGATTACTTTATTCTAACATAATGATGGCCAATATTTGAAATTTATGTCTTTTTCTTGCTTGGAAGGCTATGTAAAGGATAATGGTAATGAGGTTGCATCACTTTCACCAAAACAAAAAACAAAAATCAAGCATAAAAAATTGAAGTGGCATATATGGTTACTTATATTTCTTTTCTTTTTTTCTTTTTTTTCCTTTTTTGAGGATCTTTCTGTTTTGATTTTGAAAGTATTATTTTCTTGGATCCAATTGTCAACGACAAAAGAGATTACAACTTCTGTATTAGACAACTAATCTCCTTTCGTTATAGAGTAAGCAGCATTTAGAAAGCTACTAACATCGTATTGTGGTATCAGACTAATCTGATTGAGTATATAGCAAAAACCTGTAGTATAAATATTTGAAGAAAAGAAAAATATAAAGAAAAAGAGAAACAACCTTAACCATCTATAGTTCATGTAATAGATAAGACAAGGGAGTCTTTGGGCAGTCCTTGGACTGTTGAATAAAGACATGATTTGGTAAACTGCGATGAGACCCAATGCCTGCACCAAAATGATTTAAGCATCAATATCTTCCAGAAAAGGAATATCAATCCAACTTAGGACTAAAATTCAGAATGTAAGTTCTTCTTGTCAGCCAGAAACAATGAAACCAAATTTACATCATCATGTTGGATTAATACATGTGCACAAAGAACAGATAAGCCAGGAAACAGAAATGATATTCAGAACCTCTAAAAGGAGGGAAACGTTGATCATCATTTTTAAAACTAAACTGGCATTGTGTCCCAACTTTTACATCATGTTAAGCAAGGTCATTTTCAACAATTATTCCAGTTTCACTTCGAATCAACACCATAAACACACCTTTCTCACTCATTGTTAAACTGAATTAGTAAGCAATTTCCTAAAAGGAATTACGAACATTCATTTTGGAAGCTGATTACTAATCAATTATCAAGATTTTTCTCATTTATCGCTTCAATAAAGTGTTTTCACCACTCTAAAAGATGAGATCTCAACCCCATAAATTCTGCGGAACTCACCAACACAAGAATCAGGAGCATGGATCGTGTTCCTTTAACATTCTCCCTGAATCTGCTATACCCATTTCTTGCTAGAAAATCTATAAAGCACAAACACATATAAGAACTAATTGCCTCACCACCTACAGCCAACAAGGTAATTCACCAGAAGTAAAAAATCAAGTCTTTTCTCTAGGATTGTTATCAATTAGTCATACATAACCTTCAAGACTGACACCAACTTTCAATATTTTGTTTGCTGGTCTTGGTATACACCACATTGGAAGAAACAACCGAGGCATCTAAAGAAGTAGGATGGTCAACCAAAGCCGTAAAAATTTCTTCAAATGCCAAGAGTCTGACAAACAGTAATGCTATATCTATTAATATTTAAAGTAAGATCTTCTTGTAGAAGCACGCATATATTGCCTTTGCAGTGCAAGCACATTGATACATTCTTGAATTTTCACAAACAAAATAAGCATGATTAATTTAAACCCTTCCTTTCGACAAATTAAGCTTGATATGTGCAACATCCATAATCCAACAGCAATCCAGACCGATTTGATACTTTAGACTGACTAAATTTGGGGAATCCGAATCGGTTTGGTTTGCAATGTCTTTTGCAATAAAATCTAGTCTACTCAAATTAATTCAACTTACAACGAATTATTATTCAATGTCACACCATATTCAATTTAAAATTAGACGATCAAATCGTAACTATTAAAAAATTCTATAATTTTATTTTTATTTTTTTTCGTTTCTACGTTCTTCGCCAGTTCGTTTCTAGAATTGTCTAACAACAATTGAATGGATTAAAATTTCAACAATAAACTAACTATAAAAACTCACCAACACAAGAATCAGGAAGCGTCAAATCAGAATTCAAATAACTAAAAAATGGAAAATTAAACATGAAAGAACTTGCCTTGAATTTTGAGAGGATTTTCACTTCCCATTCCAGTCCTCGACCGTAGCCATTTATCAGAGAGCATAAACAAAATTGCGCGCCGTTTTGTTGATTTTGTATTGGAGCGGGTAGCTTTAGATGCGGACCCGAAACTTCTCCGATTAATAAAAGGTCCACTAATATAACGGATCCGAACATATTCGACCCGGCCCAAATACCATAAGGACAAATATGTAACTTCACTTATGACTTTCGATTTTCGAGTTTTCGAAGCTCCAATTAAATCCAATCTGATTAGCTTAAATTACAAGTCCATCACTCCGATCAGGTGAAGATCACCACGTCGTCAAAGTCAGTCACAGACCTCTTCTATCCGTCATCCTCCAATAGCTTGCCGCCACCGCGCCTCCTCCAACCACCGATCAAAAGAATCCATCTCACTTTCTTATCATGAACTGCGAAGTCTGCCAGCTGAAAGAACTAGTAATCACAATCGAATTCTCAATCGATTCATCCAAATAATATTTTCTGTTTTCAATTCGACCAGAAAAAACTAATTGAATTTTATCGTGTTTAATTTTTGTTGTTGACAGGAAGTGGAGCACTTTGAAATACGCGAAGTTTTACGCTGTAAGTTACTATTTTTAGCTGTATCTTCATATGCCTATAATTTTGCAACTATTGACTTCTTTTTCTTTCTCTGTGGTATTCTATTACTTCTATTTGAGAAATTTTGACTTAATTGCCGCTCAATCTGTTGTTGTTGTTGATTATTTGGTATCATTTGCTTTTGGTTGCTCTTAAATGTCCACATTCATTGTGTCACTGTGCTCATTATAGATTTTAGATTGAAAATATGAAAAGGTGAGTGTATCAGTGTATGTGTAAACTGAAGTGGCAAGGTGATATTGGTGACAGGCATATTACACACAATTGTGTTTCATCGGGCATTAGGTCTTGTGCGGCCCAAAGACATTGATCTCGAACTTTTCGAAATCACATATGTAAGTGATTCTGATTGACTGTGTTATGTATGTGATATTTGCCTAGCAGAGTAAATTTGATTACCTTTTGCATTTGATGAATTCTTTGGTTATTGTTATTTCATTGGCACATATATTATTGTTTAGGTGCAATGTGGAGATGTGGAAGTTGAAAAGAAAATCGATGAGAAGATCGAGCAATTCATAAGTTGGGTTGAAAAGCACCCAAACAAAAAAAGTCAGGTTGCTATTCGCTAAGGACTCTATTTTATTACATCTTTTAGTTTTCTGGTATTTGCATATGCCTAGTTCTGATTTATTCTACTTATTTTGCTAGAACATTAATATACATAGGATGTAGATGTCATTTTTTGTAGCTGTGTCTGATACTTAGCAAAGGACACCCTCACTTCAAGTTCTTGGATTCATTAGAAACTTTCTTTGTTTCATGGACACACAAAATTTGCTTTATGTGCGTAGTTGGATCTTGATTTTTCTGTGTGTTCTGAAATGAGTTACCATCACTTCTTTGTCATTTTTTGTTTCCTTTTGTTTTCCCACTTAGTTAGACCTCCTTATGACTGCAATTTATGCTAGCATTTCAGGTCTGGAGTGTTCTATTATGTGCATGTTGTTGAATTGACTTTTTTCATACAGGACTTCTGCATTTTACATTTCATTTCAGTTGATGTCTAGGTTCCGTATTCTGCTCTGTTTTGGTTAGTTTTTCATTGGTTATACGCGTTAAAACATTTTCTATGTTTTTTAATATCTGGATTATTGATGCAGATATGTTTATCTTTCTATGAAGTAAAAAATAAACAGCAATCCTGGTTCACAAACAAAATTGAACGCCTATACTGGGAACAGTGGTATGTCAATTTGAATGTCATCCAACTCCCGAAAACACATTCTAGCAAGTCTCACCATTCCAAAGTTGTATTTGACCCTGGAGGTATTATCACTATTTCACATTTTACTTAAATATTTGTTAATTTGTTACTATCTTGAAAGGAAAACTGATTTCTTTTTCCCTTCTCCTCTTTTAATATAAGAGAGCACGTCTGAGGAGAGAAGTATTCGCAGAGCAGCACTTGAAGCTTCTCTTCGTGATGATTTGTTTCAAATAATAAAATTTGTGAATGAGAAAAAGGACCATGTCCCCCCCATATCTGAGAGTGTCGTCTATTTTCCTTATGAAATAACCCTACCAAGGTCAGTTTTCCTTCTGTGTTTACGTCATTCTGGTTAGGCTTATTAAAATTTTGCATTAGTTCTTTATATTATCTGTCATGCATGTCGTGTAAGCGGAAAGTGAGTAGTATTATCATCAGCTTTTCTTTCTTGAATGTCTTAGCCTTCTTTATGTTTGGATGAATTTTATGTTACTGTTCTGGTAACATGATGCCTTCGAAGTTGGCATGGGTTTGAAAATTTCTATTATGAATTGGTTTCATTGATTAATTTTTACTTTAATTTCTGCTAAATATTTGTGCAGAAAAAAATTGATATAACTTTAACTCCTTAATTGATGGAAGAAATATATTATATTCTTCAAAGTTGTTTGTATGTGAGGCAATAAAACTAGATGGAAGGCAGTAAGAGTAAAACATGAGCCTTTTACGAACAGTTTAATTCTCCTCAATCACTTGTTTCTCCAAACAAGGTTGGCGGTCTTGTCATTCTGGTAAGATATTTATATACTAGTTCTACTGTAATATTTTCCTAAGCAAATTCACGGGTTATCTAGGCCTTATAAGTTGCTTAGGTAGATTTTTGCCTACAGAGGAAGGTAGGTTGAGGTAGTATGCAAGGCTTTTGATGAGAATTTACGGCTGCAGGCATTGTGGAAGGAGATTGGTATAAAAATACAAAAATATATTCAATTGAAACACATTTTTGGAGAAATATGTCTGATACATTAGTTACCTGAGAATTTTCTGTGGCAATGACATGAATAACAGCAATTTTAAAATGAATCATACCCCACTGACCTTTCTTATCCTCCTTCCTCATTTTGGATCAGCCCCATATTGTTTATGGAGCCAGGTAAGATCTAATACCACCAGCACTTGCTAGATTTTCACTACGATAACCGTGATTCCAACTTCTTTTTAGCAATATAATGGTAGAGACGTTAGTTTACATTGCACTAAGATACTCATGGCTCCAACTTATTATATTCTTCTTTTTGCTAACCTGCTAAGTAAATCTACCAGACATTTGGCCAGAGAACAGACTGTCCTTTATGCTTTTATAAATTTAATTTCTTTATGATAATTGAATTTCAATATACACAAAGTCTTGATTGAAATGAGACGGATGTACAATGATGGTTGGTAGTGGCAAAATCTCCAATGTGTATTGTCCTTTTTCTTGTGTAGATGGCTTTTTTGGCATATAGTATGTGGATTGAAGTATAATTGATTGCTTGGCATATTTATAGGAAGTCTGAGTGGACAACCTTCGGACAGAGGTGGAACCTTTCCTCTATCATTGTTTATTCATTCATTTGATCATTTATATAAAAATAAAATAAAAATAGTGTAACGAACCAGTATGGTGTGTCGTTTTGAAAGTGATATTAAAGATGCATCTCCATTTTGCTGCCTTATATTCATGTCACTAATCAAAAGCATCCATTCTCCTTGAATTGACCTAGCGGGGTATTTTTTTTCAATCTAAAGTTGTTAGAATTATGAATTTATGTCATTTCGAGTAGATAAACCTTCCTTTTTGCCTTGCCTTTATTTGCTTTACAAGAAGTTATTGTTGCCATTATCGTTTCTGTTTGTTAATATATTTTCCTAAATCTCATCATTGAACCGCTGACATAAAAGTGTGTTGTCATTGCTCAGCTCATCGGATTCTGCATTTGGGATGGATATGATAAAGAGAATGCTCCAAACTGGGCATCCAACCATGCTCAGCTGATACTCAGAGTTAATGAGCCAAAATCATCTCAACTCCAGAGTTAAAAACGGTTTGTAAAATTAACGATATCGCAAAACATTCATAGTTTGGGGGCACCACGTTATTCAGAAGCAGCATTTCGTCCCAGCATGTCTAGTACCTTTGTACCATATTCTTTTCACGTTTTGCATTTCATTTTTCTTTCTGCTTGTGGCGCCTACGTTGTTGTGTAATCTCTGTACATACTGATGTTTTTACCAGTTCAATCAACCACGGCTCATGTTTTAGATGATAGATAGGTTTGATGGCTGAGTGAACAAATTTGGGCTTGTTTTCTTTCTACGGGGCATTTGTTCAGTAGTGTTGAAGCGTTTTATTTTTTTCTTTATATACCCCGACTTTTTTTTTTAATATTTATCTTGCAAAATTAAGGTTCATAATCAGTTTTAGTTTTTACTACTCCATTGATCAACTTGAAGCTTTTAATTGATTATGAACTTAAAGAGAAGTGAATTCAGATGTATAAGAAAAACCAAATGTAGAGAACAAATTTTGTTTCCATTAGATTCCTCTGTTCTTAGCCTATTTCCACATCTAAATGGATCAAGTGTATACTGGAGTGGTCACAAGTAGATACAGAGCCTTACTATTTCATAGTTGGATCAAATTAAGAGTGACGATATTTGTACTTTTTTGTATATGCATCCAGCTCTTTACCATAAACCCAGATCATTTTTAATTTAGTTTAGTTAGTAAGAAATCCAAAAAATAAAATAGTTACATAAAGAATATAATATCTTTAAAATATTAATAAAGTAATTTAAGAATAAATTTCAGGGGTACCTCTTATACAGGTCTTTAGAGTTTTCCCCACAATGGCGGCCTAACCACGGCCTGAACAGGGTACTAACTTTCCAACCCACTAGAGACAGACATGGACCTTAAGCCAAAAAGCCAACAAATCTCATCTTCTGATGTGCAGGATCCTCAACCTAGAGGCAAGCACAGAGCATACTGAGATAATTACAGACTGCTATTTATATGAGTGACGTGGCATTCGAAGGAAGAAGAGGAACAGTTTAGCAAGACATGAGAGTTAATACGCACAAGAAAATATTTATTGATGTGTTTCTGCCTTTTACACAAGTGACGAGCTCTCCTTATATAGGGGGAGAGATAGAGTGCAGACAAACCTATTATATAGTAAGGCCACAAACGTGGCAGACACCTAGCTAAAGCAAAGCAGGGCCATCGGCCAAAGGTTACAGACTTTCAAATTGAAATAAAGACAAAAGATGCCGAATAAAACGAAATAGCATAATTAAACCTAATAAGGCCAAACAGTTGCCTAATAAAACAAAATAGCAAAAAGAAAGTGAATTATTTCATTTCACGTGACGGGTTGAGATCTTTGACTTGAGCGAAGCTGAATCACGGACTAGAAGACATATTACAGTTGGCATGATTTTCATCATCTGAATCTTGGGCTCCACAGATGAAGCAGGGCCATGCAGCGTCAAAGGGGTCCTGAGAGTCAATCATGTATGAATTCAGAAAAGGGTTCCAGCTTTGAGAGGGGTCTCTGGGAATATTTGGTAGGATGAAAACTTCGTCGGTGGAGACATAATTAACATCACAGGGGGTGCCTGCCACCCGAATGGTATCAGAGCCTTGTCTCGAGTCCCTGGAGTCCAGGAAAAGAGTTAGACTGCTATGAGTATGTAAGACTGGTATAGAAGGAAGAAACTTCTCAAAAATGGCAAACACTAGCACAAATCCCTCTACTGCTTCTCTAGTTCCTAATAGATTGTCTTCTTCTATGTCCTTACCTTCTCCTACTATCCAAAGAACCCAGTCCAACAGAATCCAAGATCTGGTAGAATACACCCATATCCCTGCTTCTGCCCAGATAAATGAAACTACTTTCCCCCTACTCAATCCATACAACATCTTCAAGAGAAACAAATCTCTTGCCACCCGATTAACTCGTCTTGTCCATACCAGACCGCTTCCTATCAAAGAATATGTCCAGTCCACAGGCCTAGATAAATGTTTAATTCCATCCTCTTCCAGTGAACAATATGTCACTCTCACCATTGATCAAAACATGATCGATCAATGGATCAAGGAAGGATACTCCCATCTCCACATAGGTGCTGTCCGAATCATCCTCTCCCTACATGGTCGAAAAGGCTTACCTGTCACTGCCAGACTGGCCTTGCTCAACACTATCTACACTCAGTATGAACATGCTGTGATTGGCACCTGCCTATCTACTCTTCATGCTGGTAGCATATCCCTCACATACTATCCCAACTTCAACATTCCTTTGCGAGACCAAAACCTTCACAAATGTCTCAAGATCCAAGTTCAGATTCTTGGTGCTCCCATGCAAGCCAATTCCTACATGGCTACTGTCCATCATCAGCTTGCTTACAGACTTCAAGATCATGCTCTTGATCTCCCACTTCCTGGTCATAATGGTGACACCATCTTCATCAAAGCAGAAAGAGAAGATGAAGTTCCCACCATCCTTCAAATTCCAAAACAACTGCCCAGAGAAAAGCTCACAGAGATCATGCCTCTTGAATGGCTCACAAACTATGAAAAGGTTTTCCAGGACGAAGCTCATGTCGTTGCTGCTGATACATCATATGTTCCCCAGCCAGATGGTTCCATCAAAACTATCTATGCTCCCCTCACCGGTTCTCAGGCTTCTTCCAGTTCGGAGACTCCTCCGATATTCCAAGCCCTTATGATTCAACCGGTTACCACTGAGGCTGACATTCCCATCCACAGTTTTGAAGCTGACGGATCTCCGATCTACACTGATAAGATCCGTGGTCACTTCATCTGGGATGATGATCCAAATATGTGTGATGCAGACTGTATATGTCAACGCTGTCTTAAGGACACCTCTCCTACCTTCTGCAAACCTTGGAATAAGCCTCACAAACCAGATCATCCTGATAGTCCTTGGATAGGCCTCCATCCTATCAAAAATAAACCTTTACCCATTTATGACAGAGCTTTACAGATCTTACGATCTGAAGGTCTCCTGCCTCCACAACCTACCCTTACAGTTCCTAATCAACCAGCACCAGTCCCTTGCTACATGACCTCAGATTATGATTGTGATTTCCCTCCACTTGAACCTTCGTCAAATCAAGAGAAAACTCGTTTCTCAAAACCTTTTGTCCAATCTACCGAAGTTCAACCCGATGGTTCTTACAAACAGCCCTCCCAGGTTGAACAAGTCCTTAACTGGCAATCTCATAATGCTAGAGCTCAGAACAGAGTTCTTAACTCTATTGATCAGAAGATTGACCGTGTTACACGACATGTTTCTCAACATGACCACCATCTCCAAAGTCTTGATGCCTCCTTCAGAGATTTGGCCTCTGACCTTCAATCGAGAATAGCAAAGCTTCATGCTGATCTTCACAGATATATTTCTCATGGATATTCTGGCCCAGACTTTGACACAAAAGAAAGAGAAATCAAGCAACTTAAAGAACAGCTTGAACAGCTGACCAGAGATCATTCTCACAAACCAAAACCTTACTCTCAGCACTCACAATCACTGTTTTTCCCTGTATCTCCTACACATTCACCCCCTTCCAGATCTGATGATTTTTCCAATCACTTTAAATCCACTGGTGACTTGTTCCGGAAATATCCCGCCCTCTCTTCCCCTCAAGCAAAACCTAAGACCAGGTCTCCTTCGAAGCAGAAAGACAAGCACGCTGCTTCCAGTTCATACGACCCAGTTCTATTTGCTTCTAAAACGTTTTCCTCCTCCTCCAAGTCTGATTCTACATCCTTTTCTGAAGACGTCTCCTCCCAATCGTCACAGACTTCCTGTCCTTCATCCTGGCTGGATGCTGCTGCCTCTTCTCCTCCTGCTCATGCAGACCTTACTCAAGTTTTCATGGCATCTCGCACAGATCCTCAGCCCTCAACAAGAACCTATGAGTCTCCCGATGAGACTGCCTCCTCCACTCCTGCTCCCTTTGTCGAAGAACCTCCTGAACATGTTCCTGGCCGTTCTCCTGCTAAACCTACCACTGGCCCTTGGTTTACTCTTGATGACACTTCTCCTGGTTCCTGGAGAAAAAGGGTTTCAGAGATGAGCGCATGGCTTGACCTACAACTGGCAAAGTCTGAACAGAACCTTGAAACAATTCTACGTGAGTTCGTCTCTCGTTTTACTGGTTCTCTCAGAGATTGGTACCAAGCTCTTGGTGAATACCGACAACTCCAATTTGTCAGAGTCCCCTTAGCCTCCCAAGCCATGGGATACATATTCAGAGAATTCCTTAGTGATCCTGACCATCTCTATAAACAGGCTCGACAAGAATTCTTTGACATGCGTTGCTGCTCTCTCAAAAGAAATGACATTATGTTCCATTACAAGCGGATGTCCCAAAGATATCATACCCTTGGTGGAATTAATGATCATAGTCTTAAACAAGTCTATGTCAACTCCCTTCCAGATGACCTTCAAGATGAGATACAACGAAAAATAGACACCTCAGGACGATCTCTCAATGATACATCCTTAGGTGAACTCCATATGTATGCTCTCAGCTCTCTGGATAAACTCTGTGCCACTCAAAGATTTTTCTCCAAGATGCTCACCGAAGGCAAACACCTACAGTCCCAATGCCGTCAACCTTCTCTTCAAATCAAGTGCAAATCCTTGGGCTCTTGCACCTGCAACACGAAGAAGAAGAATCATTTCAAACGTTTCAAAAACAAGAAAGGCAGGACTAAACGATTCAAGTTCTTCCGCAAGAAAGCACAGCGCTGTTGGAATAAATCCCAACGCTGCTACATTTGCGGCAAATCCGGACATTATGCTAAAAAATGTCCAAACAAAAAGGCAAAGTCCGCCAGATTAGTTCAGCAGTTGAAAGACATTGCTGATGAAGTTCCGTCCGATGCAGACATTGAATCCATCTTCTCTGAACAAGATCAGGCTGATTCCTCCACGACCTTTGTTCTTCAAGAAGATCTTTCTGATTCGGAATATTCTGGCTCCTCTGACTACAGTTCTATCCCAGAATCCTATCAGGCTACTCAGCTCGATTCTCATTCCGGTCCCCAAGCTCCGGTTCGGATTCTACCTGACAAGTACTCCAAACCTGTTGATGTCATCGCTTATTTCGACACAGGTTCTCATACTACAATGATGAACCCAAAGGTCCTTCCTCCAGAATTTTGGAAATCCCAAGTTCGGCATTTTCGAGCCGCTGATGGAAAGGTTTTTTCCACTAATCTGATTTCCAGAAAGAAGATTGGTATTCAGTTTTTCCCGTCCTTCACTCTTTGGGTCCAGGTCGTCGGCACCTCTCTTCCTGATAAAGATATCCTCATCGGCTGGGATGTTTTCCGCCAATGTTACTCTCTTCGGATTCTCCCTGCTGGCATTCGATACAAAAAGCATTTCAAAGCTTTTTCTGATATTCCGAAGATTTTCCCGCTCTCAGAAATCCAAGCCCCTTTTGAACATGTTCAACAAAAATTGCTCCTGCTTTGTGCTGACAATCATGCCACTTTCTCTCATCCTTCTCCTCTATGGAAGAATCCAGATTTCTTTATCAAGCTTCCCTTTAAGCTTAATGAAGATTCTAATCCTACCAAGGCTACCCACTCAGGCATGTCTCCCTCAGATCTCAAGCTCGCCAATGAAGAATGCAATGAGCTTCTTCGTCAAGGTCTGATCGAACACACCTCTTCTCCCTGGGCGTGTCAAGCCTTTTACGTTGAAAAACGCACTGAATTGCTCAGAGGAAAAAAGAGATTAGTCGTGGATTACAAGCCTCTCAACCTCTTTCTCAGAGATGATAAGTTTCCTGTTCCCAGACCAAATGTCTTATTCTCTCAACTTCCAGGTGCTACGATCTTCTCTAAATTTGACCTAAAAGGTGCTTTTTGGCAAATTGGTATTCATCCAGATGAAAGATATAAGACAGCGTTCTGTCTTCCTAATGCTCAATACCAATGGACTGTTCTCCCTTTTGGTTTAAAGACTGCTCCATCCCTTTTCGAAAAGGCTGTTACCAGGATTTTTCATCCTCTCTTACACTCAGCACTCGTCTACATTGATGATATCCTCCTGTTCTCTCCAGATGATACCTCTCACAATCTCCTTCTCCAACAGTTCCATGACATTGTTCATCACTATGGTATCATGCTCTCTGAAAAGAAAAGCATAGTTGGGAAATCTGAAATTGAATTTCTTGGAATGCACATTTTCAACGGCCAATACCGTCCTGGTCCTCATTTGGCTGTCCGATTGTTGGACTTCCCCGATTCTGATCTCAGTGTGAAACAAGTTCAACAGTTTCTCGGAATCGTCAACTATGTCAGAGATTTCATTCCACATGTCAGTCATTACACCTCAGTTCTTTCTACGCTCCTCAAGAGGCGTCCTCCTCCCTGGAGTTCCTCCCACACTGAGGCCGTCACCAAATTAAAGAAGATCACTCAATCTCCTCCTGCCCTCGTCATCCCTTCTTCGGGCCAGCTCATCCTCCAGACTGATGCCAGTGATATTTTCTGGGGAGCCGTTCTCATTGTAGATCGAGACGGTCAACGAAGATACTGTGGTCATGCTAGTGGAAAATTCAAAGATGCCCAACAGCATTATCACACTATCTATAAAGAGATTCTTGCTGCCAAATACGGAATCCAAAAGTTGGATTTTCATCTCAGGACAAGAAACTTTATTGTTGAAATGGACAACTCATCTTTTCCAAAGATCCTCGATTTTCGCAATAAGATTCCTCCCAATCCTCTCCTTTTGAGACTCAAAGATTGGTTTGCCCGATATGACTTCACTGTTCGTCACGTGAAGGGCCATCATAATATAATTGCTGACATGCTCTCCAGACCTCCACTCACTCATCTCATCTCATCCACAGGTCATTATCCTCTTGTCTTCATGACTTCTCCTGCTGGTCCCTCATCATCTCATGCTGGTCCTTCATCATCCTCTCCAGCCATACCTGATTACTCTTTCCCACCAGAACTCTTGGCCACGTTGCCGCCTGATCATCAACCTTCTTTAAATCAGATCCAGTCTTTCGCCAAGACTCAACTTCCGGTCTACCTAGCTCAGATCAACAGACAAGACTGTCGTCACACTGTCAACAACCTGTCCAGACCATTTCTTGACCCGTTTATAATGCCACCTTTCTACTATTTTTCTCCTCAACTCCTTTGGTTCCTCTGGTGTTTATCAGTTCTCCATCATCATGCTATCGTCTTCCCACTTCAGGCCCTATACGGTCATCTCCATGATCCTTCTCAACGGAACTCTCTGTTATGGGTTTTCCTCCAATGGTTCACGTCCTTGACCAACTGGAAGCGCGAACTCACTGAGCTCATGGGCAAATATAACATTTGGAAACTTGATTATGAATCAGCTGCCTCTGTATGCTGTATATGGATCTTCAATAGGCCCTACCGGTACAATCCCCACAAAAGACTCCTCTGGACTGCCAACTCCAGTTATGAATGGCATACCACATATGATTATCCAAAAATGTATCCACAAATCCTTCAAGTCGGTCTGCTCAATTTCCTCTGTGATGTTAATTATGTCTCCACTGACGGAGTTTTCATCCTACCAAATATTCCCAGAGACCCCTCTCAAAGCTGGAACCCTTTTCTGAATTCATACATGATTGACTCTCAGGACCCCTTTGACGCTGCATGGCCCTGCTTCATCTGTGGAGCCCAAGATTCAGATGATGAAAATCATGCCAACTGTAATATGTCTTCTAGTCCGTGATTCAGCTTCGCTCAAGTCAAAGATCTCAACCCGTCACGTGAAATGAAATAATTCACTTTCTTTTTGCTATTTTGTTTTATTAGGCAACTGTTTGGCCTTATTAGGTTTAATTATGCTATTTCGTTTTATTCGGCATCTTTTGTCTTTATTTCAATTTGAAAGTCTGTAACCTTTGGCCGATGGCCCTGCTTTGCTTTAGCTAGGTGTCTGCCACGTTTGTGGCCTTACTATATAATAGGTTTGTCTGCACTCTATCTCTCCCCCTATATAAGGAGAGCTCGTCACTTGTGTAAAAGGCAGAAACACATCAATAAATATTTTCTTGTGCGTATTAACTCTCATGTCTTGCTAAACTGTTCCTCTTCTTCCTTCGAATGCCACGTCACTCATATAAATAGCAGTCTGTAATTATCTCAGTATGCTCTGTGCTTGCCTCTAGGTTGAGGATCCTGCACATCAGAAGATGAGATTTGTTGGCTTTTTGACTTAAGGTCCCTGTCTGTCTCTAGTGGGTTGGAAAGTTAGTACCCTGTTCAGGCCGTGGTTAGGCCGCCATTGTGGGGAAAACTCTAAAGACCTGTATGAGAGGCACCCAGGGGTACCTGCCACCCGAATGGAATTCACAAGTTGAAAAAAGTCAAAAACACCAAATTTTGAAGAGATTTTGTGGGGCCCTGGCCCATTGTCCTCTTACAAAAAACCACATCAAATGGCAAGTAATTTTAAAAATAAATTAATTTGATAATAAACTTATTATTATTATTATATTACAACTATTACAAAGACCTACCAATATCACATGTTTATAAAATACGTATATTAGGATTCGAATTCCTCACCATCACAGTGGAAGGGAGATGTATAGCCCTTTTTACTAAAAGGTGATTTGCATTTGACAATACACTTATAACTTAAGAAGAGACGAAACTCAATCAAATCATGGCACGCAAAATTATGGTGGCCGGAAAATAAAATACATCAGAATCCAAATGATGAAGAAAAGTTCTTATTTTCATCCAAGGAGAGTCTTCAAGTTGCCCACTTATGAATACCAGTGAGCTTATTTTTGGAGAGACATCTCCATCAAATTCTGACTATTTCCAAGGGAGGAAGGTATGCTGCCTTTCAAATTATTTGAAGATAACCACAGTTTGTACAACAATGTTAATTACTCAAAGAGGTGGGAATGCTCCCTCGTAAACTATTTTCATGCGGATTCAGTAGCCGTAAGTTTTTAGGATTTGGATCCTCTGCTGATCTGATATTTTTTCTGACATTTTTAAAGCATGTGATTGGTTAGTTCGATAAAGTGGTTGCAGAAACCAATCACATCTTAACCACACATTCATTGCAATGCTTATGTGTCATGAGATTAGGTAAAGTCAGGAAAAATATAAGACCAGCGGAGGATTCAAATTCAAGTTTTTAAGCTTACCAAAATGTCATGAGGAATAGTACCACTTAATTTGTTTTTGTGCTTACCAAGGCCATGGAGGTATGGAGCCATATATTTTTATTAGTATTTATGTCTAATTTAGATATTGTTCTTGAGAAGTTAGCAATAAACGTTGGTAACACCCCTCCAAATTGATTTTCACTTAAACCAAGAGATTCCAATTTGCTGCAATTTATCAAGGAGGTTAGAAAATGAAGATAATTGACTGTCCCAGCTCCCAAATTATTTTTACCTAACTTAGATATGATAAATTCTGAAGATGACTAAAATCAATTAATACTCTGATGTGTATATTTCCGATCCTAGAAAATACACGGAAGAATTTAGAGGAGAGTAGAACAATTAGAGAGATAGATAAGTAGGAGAAGAGAAGAAAGAAGAGATTTGGGAAGTATTTTCATTAATATTCAATATCAAGAAACTCATTACAACGGCTGACTATTTATAAGCCAATCCTTCGAATGAGCAACAATTAACAAAAGTGACATAACTGAATGGGAAATAATGGGCAGAAAAACATGTGCATGATTCCCATACTCTTCCTGCATAACAACTTGAAAACAGGGCACTAAGCCCTCAACTTATTTGCATAAACAACTTATAACTAACTTATTGGTCCACCTAAACATGTCCCACAATGTCCACTTCCTGCATGCATCATGTGCAATTGTGACCATATCATACTCCCACTACAATAATTTCTAGAAAAATCAATCAATTTAAGATGTATTGGACAATGAATATGGGAGAGGACCACATAAATTGTTACCACAGCAATGGCCAAATGTTCCAATTTTGGAAGATCATGAACTATATTACGTGGTAAACTTCCATATAATCTATTAAGAGGAAGAGAAAGAATAACAAGAGAAGATATGTTAAAAATTGGAGGAACCATACCAGAAATGTTATTTTCACCTAAGTTAAGATCAAATAAACTCCTTAAAGCATCTCCAATGGTAATGTGAGTTGTGAAAAAATTAGATGACATGTAAGATGAACAACCACTTTGTTACAAAATTCATTTCCAATGCAACCTTTCTAGTACAATTTCAAGTTGAGGTGGCAACTTTTTTTTAGAGGCTGTCAACATGACTCTCTGATTTCAGAGGGTCTGTTAGACAGCCATCTTGTTAGCCTTGTCAGCAACCACTCTTGTCTTCTAGTTTATTTTATTCAATAATTCTAAAGTATATTTAAGGAGATTAATAATAAATTGACATGTCATTAAAAACATGTATTTTACAAGTGAAACATTAGAGACCATTTTTTTCATTTAGATGTCTATCAAGTTTATTTACATGCCACATATGAAACAATTGGCTTGACAATGTTGACATATCACTATTTTTTTAAATGCAAGTCACATTACTATTGGAGATGTTCTTAGTCGGCATAGGAAATAAGGAATTGTCCCATACCAGCTATTTTCACGTACATCAACTACTTGCAAAATTGAAAGATTCCCAATAGAAGTCGAGAGTTGTCCTGTTAGATGATTCATACCAAGAACCAAAGTCTCAAGCTTCAAAAAAATTGTCTTATCATAATTCATAAGTTGTAAAAAGTCAAAAACACCCAAATTTTGAAGAGATTTGGTTTTCGCCACAATTGTCATCTAACAAAAACCATATCAAATGCCAAGTAATTTTAAAAACAAATTAATTTGACAATACACTTATGAGTTAACAAGAGACGAAACTCAATCAAATCGTGTTACTCAAAATTATGGCCGGTGGCTGGAAAATAAAATACATAAGAATCCAAAAGAAGAAGAAAGGTTCTTATTTTCATCCAATTCCTAGATTCGGTCAACTATTATGTATTGGTACAGTCTCTTAGGAGGAGTTAGACAAAAGGATCAGAATCCTCTCATTGGTCCTTGTTTTTCTTTGATATTCTTCAAGTGTGATTAAAACATCAAATCGTATAAGAGAGAGAAAAGTGATCAAATCTTGACTATGTATTTTTTATTTTGCTTAGGTGTCATTAGATTATGAAAAGTCAAGAAGAAACAAGACAATGAGAGGATCCTGATCCTAGACAAAATTGATTGAAATTCAATCTGGACCCATCAAAATTTGCAAGTCATGGGGAGAACATCAAAATCATATTTCTCATGTTTTTTTTTTTGCCTGGCCCCGTTAATTGTGCAACATTGACGACTTTTTATTTATTTATTTATTTATTTTATAATTTATGACTTTCTTTCAAAGGCTAGAGACTAGAGTAGCCGATTGGTGAATTGTGCCATAATTATATATAAATCAATTTTATTTATTCTTATTTTAGAGTATTGTTATTGAATGAATTTTTTTAGAGTATTGTTCTAAATAAAAATATAGAACTAAAATTAATGAAATAATTAAGAGAATAATTTTATATAATGTTTTTATATGTTTGTAATAAGTTAAAAATAATTTTTGAAATATTTGTACTAGATATTGTTTTCAACACATGCTACCAATTCCTAGTTTTCTAACATATGGGTTTTTTTTTTTTTTAGGCTGTAACAGACGAGTTTTCAAAATTTTAAAATATTAAATTTAATTAACAGTTTTCAATAGAAAATCAATAAAACAAAAAATGTTATGAACGGGCTCTAATTTTCTTTTCATCCTCGATTTTACCATCGGTTAAAGAACTAATCATATATGAGTTATATGTGATAATATCAAAACAATACAAAATAAAATGTTAACGGCGTATGAAACTCAAAATGTAAATACCAACGAATACAGAAACTCAAGACATGGACGTGGACGGATTACAATTATCAATAATTCTCATATCATCGGAATGATAAAGATATCCCCGAAGTGGAATGTTTATAAAGCCAAACAAAACATTTTCACGGACAAAACTTTTCTTCTCAAATAATACAATAGGTAATATGGTGGATGGATGTAATTTATTGATTAGGTTCAATGGGTTTGTAATATGGGGAGTTGGGACTTGGGACCCATCACCCATATCCAAACAACATCATTTAATTCATGTTACGAAAATGAAATTAAATGTATAACTTGCATAACATTCACTGTATGAATCCAAAACATACCAATATTACAAACTTCCAAACATATACCCATCACATATTCACATGTATAGAAGAACAGTCTAATTCATACACTTCCACTATGGGGGCCCATATTATAAATGTCATTGTCACAACTTACTTTTATAACGACCGTCTAATGGTTTTTGCAGGTGAATATTACTCACTCAGTTTGATAATATCATAGATCCGAATATCTACATACGTGTTGTGGCCATAGAGTAGATTTCCAAATTTTAAAATATATATATATATATATATATATATATATATATAAAAGAGAAGAATAACTTTATTACTGAATTAGTATATTACATTAAAATGGAATATAAAAATAAATGAAACAATTCAAATTTAAATTTAAATTCAAATATAAAAACTAACCATATAAAATCTTGTTTTTTTAAATAATAAAATCATTTCTTTTATATAGCCCCAGGGGTGTAGCTCAACTGATAGATAGACGAGCTTGGGGCTTGAGCAAATGACTTCCAGGTAAGCGGTTCGAATTTTATCAATAGCAAGAGGCTTCAAAGAAATACCTGGTCTAAATAGGTACATAGATAGATAGAATCATTTCTTTTGTATAAGGTAGATTGACGATATGAGATTGATCCGAAGGTATACCCCTCACACTTGTATTACGAGATTGCGGATTTGAGTCTTTCCCCTCCTTAAAAAATCCTGAATTTATATAATACTTAATATAATATATATATCACATCGATTTTGATATATATATCATTTTAATTTCGATAAGAACTTTGATCAAAATCACTTCAATTTTTATGAATTTTGATCTGAATTTTTTTTGTAAATGATAAGTTCAATGAAATATACCTATGAGTAAAATTTGAGAATTATTCAAGCACTAGAACTATTTTTCCCGATTTTGTTAAATATTAAAGCATCAGAAAAATAAGCGAAATATATACAAATTCAACAAAAATAGTTGTAGTGTTTGAAAAATTCTCAAATTTATTCATAGGGAGATTTCATTGAATTTAATTTGTGATTATATGGATCTCTTATGAGAGTAATTCTACTTTGTCCAAATCTGGTGTCAAAATGATGTGGTAACACTCTAATCCATTCATTTAAATCATGCAAATCTAATACAATTTGAATGAATGGATTAAAGTGTTGCTACATCATTTTGGCACCAAATTTGGATAAAACAGCGTTATTGATAAAAGATAGATAATAATTATATATGGTAAATAATAATAGGGAGATTCAAATATTCAATAAACTGCCATGTTTGATTTTATCAGGTCCGTGTCAATTTTTTTTTTTAAAAAGAAAAAACTTATGCATTATAAAGATTAGGAGAGGTGAGAGAGAGAGAGAGTAAACCAGGATGGAGAATCATGATGAGAAGAAGCACTTTGTTTTGGTTCATGGAGCTTGCCATGGAGCCTGGTGCTGGTACAAGGTTTTGACCCTACTCGAATCTTCCGGCCATCGAGTCACCGCTATAGATCTAGGTGCTTCTGGGGTCAACCCGAAGCGTCTCGATGAGATTGCTTCTGTCTCAGATTACGTACAACCGTTGACGGAGTTGATGGCCTCTCTCTCCCAACAAGATGAGAAGGTGATTCTGGTGAGTCACAGCTATGGTGGCCTCTGCACATCTCTAGCCATGGAAAAGTTTCCTGAGAAAGTTTTGGTTTCTGTGTTTGTTTCTGCGTATATGCCCCATTACAACTCTCCACCAGCAAGTCTCATACAACAAGTGAGTAAATTTGCATGATCAGTATTCTCTCATAATATATATTTTTTTTTTCTTGGACTTTTTATCGGATTATGACATATGGTAAAGTTGAAATTGAATGGCAATTTTTTATTTTTTTTTATATTTTATTTCCCATCCTTCCAGTGAAACACACCCATTTTTTTTTTTTTTTATCATAAATCAGAGATTTTTTTTTTTCCTCACCTCTCATCTTCCCACTCTGTTAGTCTATTTGTTTTCATTACTCTCTCTCAACAATTTTTGCACTCTATCTAGAATGATCTGATTCATATGTTATTGTTTATTTTTGATTCATATATTTATTTTTTCTTTCATATGTTATTGTTTGTTTTTGATTCATATGTTTTTTTTTTTTCCTTTAAAAGACAGGTTCAGTTTCATCTCTCTCTGTAATCTCCGAAACACTTCTAATGCTATGGGTCCTTTTTTTTCTTTTTCTTTTTTTATTATCGACAAAGTTGTTTCCATTTCAATGTTATTGTAACAGATTTGTGCTTTATAGATTTAGGGAACAGACTTGTTATTATAGATGATTTTGATAACAAAAATAAAAAATAACAGTGAATCACAAAGTGTTTAGAGAGAGGTGAAAAAAAAATATATAGGTGAATCAAACTTACAGAAAAAAGTAGGAGGATGGGAGGAGAGAGAAAAATAACTCTGATTTGTGATCCAAAAATGGTGTGTTTCACTGGGATGATGGGAAAGAAGATAAAATAAAAATAAAAATAAAAATCTTGGCCATTCAATTTCAACTTTACCACATGTCATCATTTGATAAAAAGCCAAAGAAAAAAAAAAAAAAGACAGGAGAGGATCCTGATCCAAATTTTCATCAATCTTATAAATACTTAGGTGCGAAATCCCGCATATTTTATTTGATTATCATGTGCAGAATCCAATAGCTACCAATGTTAATTCAATGAAATACCAGTAGCTATAAAAAAAACGTACGGGATTCTGCATCTGATCGGTACTTCTTATAATAAGATGTCAGTTTTATTTGATTATCAATTTTTCTTTTTAATTAACAATTGCAGAATTGATTTGAATAAGATTATAATTTTTGTTTTTTGTTTTCAGTTTTTTAATAGCGTACCAGTGGAGTCATTGTTGGATAGCCAGTTCACATTTGAAAATGGCCTGGAAAAACCTCCAACTTCTGCTCTTTTTGGTCCTAAATACCTGAAGACAATTGCGTACAAGCACTGCTCATTAGAGGTGACTCTTCTATAAATCTATCAAATGATTTTCGGTGCAATTTTTTATTTTTTGAACTATTACAGTAAATTCAGGATTTGATAAAATGGGAAAATGTGTATGCAGGATTTGGAACTGGGGAAGAAGTTGGTAAGACCAAGTGGGTTGTTTGTGGAAGATTTTTCGAAAGAAGGTATGCTAACGAAAGGGAAATTCGGATCAGTCAATCGGATTTTTGTGATCTGTAAAGAAGATGAAGTGGTTAAGGAGGAGTTCCAGCAAATGATGATCGACAACTACCATCCTAAAGAAACCAAAATTATTGATGGAGCTGGTCATATGGTCATGTTTTCCAAGCCTAGAAAGCTTTGCCAAATCTTGCAAGATGTTGCCAACAAATATCATTAATATTAATGTATATGATTCCTCCTCTAGTGAGAGGTGGGTTCTATATATAGGTCTTCCCAGGAGGTTGGTCGTGGAAGATCGTTGGTGTATATCCCGGATCGGATTTCGCAAGATAACATGATATTTGACCAGTTAAAATATCGGTTGGGTTGAGTAGTTAAGTTAGAGTGAAAATGTTTGACTGAATCAAACTGGGATTCAAGCAAGGTCTATAGGGTCGACCCGACTCAGGCAGGCCTAGATCGGGTCCAACACGGATAGTTGATCGTGGGCTTTGATGTTGGGCCTAAGGACCATTTTTATCTACCACAGTAGATGCACAATATAGATATATTTATAGCATATTAATACACATCGCCACACTTTTGCCATGTAAGTAATATAAAACTTCAATCGTAATAATACGCATAACAAAAGTGTGATATAATGATGTATTAGTATACTATAAATAGATAAAGTAAGAATACAAAACTTCAATTGTGATAATATACATGATAAAAGTGTGATATGATGATGTGTATTAAAGTTGACAAAAAATATACAATAAAATTATTGGAGTAAATTTAGAACCCCCACAATTTTTAATGCCAATAGTAGCAATTACTTGTATTTGTAATGATGATGAGCCAAGTAGAGGACTAAATCTTGAGTGCAGTGGGATGCACCATGCATCCCCCACCCAGATGTTGCCACGTCAGTAAAATCTTTTGATTTTGCTGACATGGCAACATCCGAGTGGGGGATTCGGATGCACCCAAGTTCTTCTCCAAGTAGAGAGGGAGAACATGTTGGAGAGGCAAGGCGGTCGAATATGAAGACAAGTGGAGAGATCTCTATAGACCAAGTAGAGAGCTGCAGAGGCGGTGAGCTACATCACACCCACTTGCCTATCAAGTCATAATAATATAATATTACAACAATTTACTATTTCTTTTTTATTTGGATGACTCATATCTTTATTTAAAAGGAAAAAAATATGGTACAAAAAGTCACGTATGATTCTCTTATAGCAGCCACCACTCATAAAGTGTGTTTGATTTAGGTAAATCTCAAATCCACACTAACCTGTCTAGTGTAGATGAGAAAAGAGAGAGAGAGTAAACCAGGTATGGAGAATTATGATGAGAAGAAGCACTTTGTTTTGGTTCATGGAGCTTGCCATGGAGCCTGGTGCTGGTACAAGGTTTTGACCCTACTCGAATCTTCCGGCCATCGAGTCACCGCGATAGACCTAGGCGCTTCTGGGGTCAACCCGAAGCGTCTCGATGAGATTGCTTCTGTCTCAGATTACGTACAGCCGTTGATGGATTTGATGACCTCTCTCTCTCAAGAAGATGATCAGAAGGTGGTTCTGGTAGCTCACAGCTATGGCGGCCTCTGTACACCTCTTGCCATGGAAGAGTTTCCTGAGAAAATTTCGGTTTCAGTGTTTGTTTCTGCTTATATGCCCCATTACAACTCTCCACCAGCAACTCTCATACAAGAAGTAAGTACATATATTTTCATCAATCTTATAGTTGATACTAAAATTATTAGGCGTGGAATCCTACGAAAAAGCTGATCAGTACTAACTCCTTATAATTATATGTCAATTTTAATTAACAAGTTCTGACTTGATTTGAATAAGATTATATAATTTTGTTTTTTTATTTGTTTTATGTTATTAGTTTTTTAAAAGCATTCCAATAGAGTCATTATTGGATACCCAGCTTACATTTGAAAACGGCATGGAAAAACTTCCAAATTCTGCTTTTTTTGGTCCTGATTACCTGAAGACCACTATGTACAAGCACTGCTCATTAGAGGTAAATCTTCTATAAGTTTTTTATCAAATGATTTTCGGTGCAATTTTATTTTTTAATTTTTGAACTATTATAATAAATTCGGGATTTGTTTACCTTTCTCTGAAACCAAAAAGCTATTTATCGACAAAATGGGAAAATGTGTGCAGGATTTGGAACTGGGGAAGATGTTAGTAAGACCAACTGGGTTGTTTGTGGAAGATTTTTCGAAAGAAGGTATGCTAACGAAAGAGAAATTTGGATCAGTCAATCGGGTTTTTGTCATCTGTAAAGAAGATGAAGTGGTTACAGAGGAGTTTCAGCAAATGATGATCGACAACTACCATCCTAAAGAAACCAAAATAATTGATGGAGCTGGTCATATGGTCATGTTTTCCAAGCCTAGACAGCTTTGCCAAATCTTGCAAGATGTTGCCAACAAATATCATTGATATTATTGTATAAGAAATATGGTTCGGTTGACAAAGTATTTTAGAGTTTTCTTAAAGGGATTTTGAATTATAATCAACAATATCAAGGTTTGCCTTTTTTTTTTTTTTTTTTTTTTTTTTTCGGGTTTGGCCTCATTTAGGTTTAAAAGAAATTTCCCAAAGAATATGTTATATTTGTGGGCAATGTGAGGTTAATTGATTGAGTTATAAGCCCTTCACTTCTACATCCAAGAGGTTGTGGATTCGAGTCATACCCCCTTTCCAATCCTGAAATATTGTAATAGTTCATGCCACACATATAAGTCATTCGTGGTAGAGTATCCGTGGTGAAAAGGGTTTTCCAAACAATTGTAATCAACACTCTTTTGCCGCATATTACAATATATTTTCTCCGTGGTAAAATGTCACTTTTTAGTTTTTAATTGAAATAATGTGATTAAGGATTCAATTAATGTAAATATAAAATGATAATAAAATAATAACTTAGTAAGAAGATATTGGTGTCATTTTTTTTAAGGAATATATGATGGGATCTCTAGTCTTTGTTAAGAATTAATTTGAATTTCCTATAATATTAGTTCATTTAACTTTACAACATATTTTGCAATTCAATATATCCACTATTAATAAACAACCAATAATATTGTATATATGTAGCGAATTATATTTCAAAATACCGATGTAAATATTATATATTTATATAATGGGATGATCCAATGATTCCATTCCAATAATGGAATATAATTATTGGAATGGAATACACTTTCCTATTCTCAATGTGTGGTATAATTAGTCTTGTTTTGATGGGCTTATGTAATTTTTTACTTGCAAGCGTGAGAAGATTAGAGGTATATGGTGAATCTCATCTCTTTAAAAATCTATTCAAATTAAGGAATAATAGAATTATAGTTAATTAATTCACCTACAAATAGCAGCTCTAATGCTTTTCAAATCGTCATGAAAATGTCTATTGGTAGTATGGGCATGGCTACATTGTTGGGAGATTAAATCCCAGTAACATTATTGGAATTTTATTACAATATTCTTTCAATACTTGGTTGACATATGGCAACCAAACACTTTAAAAAATATGAGTAACTGGTTAACAAGTTAACCAGTTACTTTCAAATTATTTTATTATAAAAAATGTAATAATTTAATTTAATTTAATTTAAATAATTGTGTTAAATAATTTTAAATGATAATTAGATAAGGATTATACATATCCACATAATAATCTTCTATGATTTAAATAAATATATGATATTTTTTATTATTTGAATTTGTATTTAATTTAATTAAACATTTATAATATAACAGATTTAAAATAGTCAAAAAAAATTTTAAACTATTATTATTTTTAGAAAATAATAATATATATTGTTTAATTTTTAAAATATTTTTGATGTATTATATTGGAAATTAATATTTATTTGAGTTAATTATATAAAATATTTGTAACATAATAATTTTTGAATTAAAATATCATTTTAAATATCTATAATTATTTTTATTGTTTTTTATATGATAAATTACGTGTAACATAATTTTTGTACAATCTAACAAATTTTGGATAAAAAGTTATAATTAGATGTGTGTGGTAACAATTTATATATATATATATATATATATATTCAATTTTATAACAAATTTTTAAGTGATATGTAACAATAAAGTCATAGCTCATAACAACTTTACCATATCATGTAACAACTCGGTTTATATAGGTAACAAATATATGTGTTTTGTAACAAGTTTCACGTAGAAAGTTGTAGTTAAAATGTTTGTGATTTAATTTCACATTGGTTTGATATGTAACGAAAAAGTTATAAGTTGTAACAACGTTGTCATATCATGTAGCAACTCATTTTATATGGGTAACAAAATATCCGTACTATGTAACAAGTTTTGCATACAAAAAATTAAGTAATAATATATATATATGGTAACGATTTAATGTTGTAATAAATATGACATGATGTGTAACAATAAAGTTGTAGGTTGTAACAACTTTGACGTAGCATGTAACAACTCGATTTATATAGGTAACAAAACATATGTGTCTTGTAACAAGTTTCACGCAGAAAGTTGTAGTTAAAATGTTTGTTGTAACAACTTCACGTTGGTTTGATGTGTAACGAAAAAGTTGTTAAAAAGTTGTAAGTTGTAACAACGTTGTCGTATCATGTAACAACTCATTTTATATAGGTAACAAAATTAATATATGTACTATGTAACAAGTTTTACATAAAAAAATTCAAGTAAGATGTACGTGGTAATTATTTAATGTTGTAACAAATCTGACATGATGTGTAACAATAAAGTTATAAGTTGTAACAACTTTGACGTAGCATGTAACAACTCAATTTATATGAGTAACAAAATATATGCATTTTGTAACAAGTTTCACGTAGAAAGTTGTAGTTAAAATGTTTGTGGTAACAATTTCACGTTGATTTGAAGTGTAACGTAAAAGTTGTAAGGTGTAACAATGTTGACTTGAATTTTAAAAAACTATCACATGATTTCCGTTAACAATTTTTTTTTTTTTTTTAAATTCCATTATAAATTTAGAACTCATATATTTTGAAACAAAGATGGACAAAGTACCTTTTTTTTAAGCCACGTATAGTTAGAGAAAAATAATTAATATTCCCCAATAAATCCGTGAGCAAACACAACCTTCAAGACTCTCTTTAGGATTCTAAAGGAGGGTGAATATGTAAATTTGGCTTAGGGTTCCTTTAGAATTTTTTTTTTTTTTTTAAAAGAAAAAAAAAAGAAAAAAAAGATGAAAATATTGTGAAGACAATTTGGTTTAGGGTTCCATTAATTTGACGGTTTTCTTTTTTATTACCTTTTTTCATAATGTTAAAATCGGATATATACATATTTTTTTTATATAAAAAAATTAAATCCTTTTTCTTTTCTTTTTTTAAGTAATTTAAATCCTTTAAAAAAAATAATCCTTTATCACTTGATATAATTTTTTATCTCTTACTATTATTAATTATTTGAAAAAAAGAAAAGAGAAATTGGTTGAAAAGGTTTTAAGTTTTTATTGTAATAAAATATATTAATTTCAAATTTTAATAACATTCATTGGATTTGCTTTTATCCAATCCAATGATAGTTATTAAGTCCAATAACGTTATTGGACCCGTAAAGTAGTATGACCCTGGTAGTATATATAAGCCCAAGTCTGTGTTCTTTTACAATTATACTATTATTCAATATGAGTTGACAGTAAAATACGTTTATTCAATCTATCATGTATCAGATTTGAATCATCGTAATATTAAAAAATCCACATTCTCATATAAAATAAACCCATAATTGATACTTTTAAAAGACAAAAAGAAAGAACAAGATATCTCTAAATTCAAACCACAATCTACGTGCACAAGCAATATAGTATATACATATATACAAAGATGTCACTTTCCTAACAACTATATGTATCCGATTACAATTTACAAACATGATAATATCAAAATAAAATAAAATAAAAACGAAAAATAAAGTTGTAGGAGCACAAAGATTGGAAAATTATCCACCCGACAACTATGGGTGGATATCAAATATCAATTAAAGGAAGATGTATAGTCTGTATCAATTTTGCAATTTTGCCATGTAGTAATATGTATAGGAAGAATCACACATTTTCGTTACGATCTTGCCACGTTGTATGTATGATAAGATTATGGATGCATGGTTGCGATCTTGCCACGTTGTACGATAAGATTAGGTGATGCATGGTGTATACTGATCCACCAATAAAGCTCTCTTCTCCGATTAGAAATGAGTTTTTTGGTTTTGTTTTGTTTTATATTTGCATTTCTTTAAATGGACACCCCATGAATCGGCTTATGGACATGCACATTCATATTTGGTCATGTCCCAAAAAACCCACCAACCTCAGGCATTTTTGGTCCAAATTACATTGGAAAAAAAAAATGCTATATTACAACTACAGGATTTGTTTTGACTGGAAGAGTTCTCAACCTGTATTGATTCCATTATTGCAGACTTGCGGTTGAATGCCGTGGTTGTATGTAAGTTTCTTTCCTTAAAATAAAATAAAATAAATAAATAAATAATAATAAATAAATAAATAAACTAATAAGGCCATTTTGGCATTTTGGGTTGACACCTTATATGTACATAATATTATTAATAATAATACTTTTCTAATTAGGTTGGTCTATAAATCGGAACCAAATTACATAATGATAGTTCCTTAACTTTACGTACCTTTGTTACTGATATATCAGGACCGACTTGATCATAGAAGGATCCTGGATATATATTTAATCAGAAAATGCACATCTAACATTTGAAATATATTTAGCATATCATTTACTTATAACATGATCACAAGAAAAATTAAACAAGATTTTTGGTAATGCATGTCAAGGTGTATGTTTACTAATTGTTTCCGGAAATTTCAAATTTTCAACCTTAACAGTCCCAAAATTCCTGAATCCAAAACACTGTCAAATCACGAACAATTATACATTTTGTTGTCACGCTGGTGATCGTCGTCTACTGAGTCTACTGGCGTCGTCGTCATCGTCGTGCTTCTCAAAGCTTCTTTCACTCTCTAGTGTCTACCTCTCCTTTATGTTTCTTTGTTTGTTGTGAACTTGTGATTACGATCAAGTCCTTTATGTTTCTCTAGTGTCTACATTTTCTATTCGAACTCTTCTTTCTCCACTTGAATATTCAGATACAATGTATCTAAAAACACAATGTTGTTGGATTGGTTTTGGCCAATTGGGGGGATTAATGGTCAGCCATTTTAGATATTTATGTATTGTCTAATTATTGGCTTTTGTAAATTAAAATTAGGAAGGAAGAGGAGAGAGAAGTGTAAATTGCACAAATGTCCCCTAATTGCATGCATATAAAAATTTTATTCAAAATTACACACAACCCCCTTTACGTTAGTTATTCCTCGTTAAAAGACAACGGTCGAGGGGTAAATAGTTTTCCATAGGCCCCAATTGGAGGATATTTTAATCTCCTCTGTTGTTGATCAGAGGAGATTGACGATCTCCACCTTAGATTATTGATTTTATTTTGTAAATTTTTAAATATATTTCTTTAAAATATATTTATTTAAACTTTTTTAATTTCTAAAATTAAGAATATAGTTAATCTAGGGCACTTTGGACACTTCATACGTGAAGATTATTCAAGAGATTTTCTCCTTACAATCCAAGTTTTTTCTTTTCACACTTTTTTATAAATACACTTCATTATAAAAACTTAAATTTTAAAAAAAATCTAAATACACTTCTTTTTTTCCAAAATTATCATTTTTATCTTTTGACACTCCTTTAAAAAAAAAAAAAAAACAATTCATTATAAAAACCTAATTTTTTTATTAAAATCAATTTGTTTCAAAATTATTTTATTGTTTAATTGAATATTGCAATGATCATAATTTGAGGTAGAAAGTCATTCATTCATTGTCTTGTCAAAAAAAGGCAAATAAAAGGGCTGTTAAGTTTTTGAATTTCTTTTCTTCATTTTACTTTTTTTTTTTCAAAATTTTTAAGAGTCAACAACACATGAAAAAAAAAATTCTGCAATTTTTTTTGTTCTTGTTGTTGGTATATGTAAACAAAAAATCAGCAAAAGTCACACTTTAAAAATATTTGTTTGTTTCTTGTTTTAAATCATTTTCATCACTTCGGAATCAAATAAAACTTTAATGATATTGAAAAAAAAAATGTTTTAGGGTTTGAGAATCACAAAAAAAAAAAAAAAAAAAAAAAAAAAAAAAATCAAAATCTAGCAAAATTGATCCGTAGTGTATTTAGAATATCTTTGTAGTTGTTAGTAATTTTAATTAGGATAAATTTGTCATATAATAAAAATAATTTAAAATGGAGTGTAAAAAGAAATTTAATGGATTGTCAATAGCATCACTCATATTCAATGGCTAAAGTTGACGGTAGTCAATGGAAGACAAATAAATTTTATACAAATTGCAAGCAAAAATTAATGGCGAAGTGTCTGTGCAATTTCTCGAATAAAAAAAAAGGAAAAATATATTAAAATGATAAATTTATGAGAGATAGGTTGATCTAGTGATATTTCTCTCATACTAACACAATAAGGTTATGTCTCAAACCCTAAAATAAGTAATGAATAAAATGAATCTTAACCATTCCATCTCAAAGTTCCCATATTTTCGTCCCCTTTATCAACCAGTAAGGACAAAATATTTTGTCCCTTTAAATAATTGTTCGTCTCTTGAGATATCATATAGAGACCTAATTTTTTTAAAAAAAATTAGGTCACACACCAGGCTACCAGCTCTCCACCTAGCCACTAAGCCCGTCCGTGACCCGTCAGCTCCATCTCAACATACCCCATTAACAATTGGGGTTGTTGAACCTGTCAATTGAGGAGAAAGCAAAGTCTTATCCACTTTGCTACTGTGTTAAATTTGTTAATTGAAGCATAATATTCATATATAACCTCTACATGTTATTAAATTTTTATTAATTTTTTTCAATCAAAATTTTATTTGTAGATTAATTTCAATAATTTAAATTTTATTTTTATATGATAAACAAATTGATATTAAAATACGTTTGTTATATCATTTAATTAAACTATTTTGTTAAAATAATATATTATCAAATCAAATGGTCAATCGTTAATCGTACTTGGATTAGAGAGACTTTCTTTACATTTTTCAATTTAATAGAAAAGTATAAGATTTGAATCCTTATCACAAAAAGGAAGAAGAAATATACAACAACTTTTTTAAAAAGTGGTTTTGCAATTTAGATTCTTATTATTACATTTATAAAAAATAATATTATTTTTGTCCTAATAAGTCCTCAAATCTCAAAGTTTTTTTATTTTCTTTTCTTTAAAAAAAAAAAATCAAATTTTTTAGGGACGAATAATTTATTTCATCCCAATAGACATCCTATTAGGACAAAAAATTTCGCCCTAAAAGTCTTGTCACTTTTGCACTTTTTAGGGATGGATATTTTTTTTTTTCATACCAATAGACATTATATTGGGACAATTATTTTTCGTCCCTAAAAAGGACTATTTTGATGAGACTTTTTAGGGACGAATAATTTGTTTCATCCTAATAAACGTTCTATTGGGACGAATATGTTATTGCATCCCAATAGATGTGCTATTGGGATGAATAAAATTCGTCCCAAAAAAATTCGTCCATATAACCCAATTTTCTTGTAATGATGTATTCCCAAAAATTATACTGTTATAAAGATCTCGTAGAGATCTTTAAAATGACACCAATATTGATATACATATTTAATTTAATTAATATACTTATTAATTATACATTAACCAATTTAAAATTTTATAATAATTTAAAGATTTATTGGAAGAAAATTCTTTAAAATTGCTCTTTTGGTATAAAATTTGATGTGGAACGTTAGAGTGGAAAAAAAAATTGGTGTGAGTATATTCTCCTAAGATGCTCTTTTAGCACCAAATTGGTGTAATACGTTGGAGATACTCTAATATAGGATATGTAACTAGTGGTGAAGATGTTGGCTTGTTGGGTAAGGGACAAGTGGGTTGTTTCTAGAGGACAAGACCGTGCTAACAAAAGTGAAATTTCAATATGTGAATCTTTAGGGGATGTTTGGATCCATTTTATAAAACTGTTTTTTATTTTTAAAAATAAAAAACAATTTTAAAGTAATTTGGCAAAACATTTTATAAAATGTATTTTTGTAAACAAAAGATAACTTTTAAAAAGTTATAAGAGGAGTGTTAAATTCACTCTTTCAACCCACTCTCTCAACACACTCTCTGTTATTGTGTTAACATGTGGACAACATTTATTGTTTTACATTAAAAATCTAACCTTTATAAAGAGTCTACTTTTTCATTTTATTTACACTACAAACCAACAACTAATTTCCTAGATTGTTCTTCTTCATTTAATATCAATTTTTTTTTTAAATAATAAAAAAAAATATCAGGTCTGTGGTTTGTATTGTCTACGACTCTACAACTTTTTTTTTTCTACAGTTTAGGTCTAAGTAAATTCCTACTCTTAAAATTTACAAACAAAAATTGGTTTCTCATCATTGTTACAGCTCTATCCAAGTAATTTTTTTAAAAACTATTTATTTCTAATTTGTTTGAGATACCAAACCCAATAAACTTTGAATACTTTAAGTAAAAAGAATATGCATCATCTTGTGAATCAAATTCCATTCCCTCGTACGGCTCTAAACTTTTCTCACAATCAATATCCTCCCAATTATCATTTGCATGCTCAACAGTATCTTTGTTGCATTCTTCCAAATTTAAATCAATGTCTAAATTCATAGTAACCTAAAAAAACCCAAAGGCATTTAGTTTTTAATCTACCTACTGATATAAAGTTTGAAACATGATTTCAAAATAAAGAAGTCTAGTTTAAAATTTTAATACAATTCAATAAAATTATTTAATAAATAAACTATTAAAAAATTACCTAAATATAGCTATAACAATGGTGAGAAGACAACTTGTGTTTGAAAATGGTGAGAGTTGGTGTTTACTGCACATACAAGTTATGAAAAAGAAATTAAGTAAAAAAATTCAACATAAAAATTTAACCCAATACAATAAAATTATTTAATAAAAAAAACAATAAAAAAAATTACTTGGATACAGCTGTAACAATGGTGAGAAACCAATTTTTGTTTGTAAATTTTGGGAGTAGGAGTTTACTCAGACCTGATGAAACTGTAGAAAAAAAAAAGGTTGTAGAGTCGTAAACAACACAAACCACATACCTGATATATATATATATTAAAAATTGATATTAAATGAAGAAGGGCAATCTAGGAAATTAGTTGTTGGTTTGTATTGTAAATAAAATGAAAAGGTAGGCTCTTTATAAAGGTTAGATTTTTAATGTAAAACAATAAATGTTGTCCACATGTCAACACAAGAACATATAGTATGTTGAGAGAGTGGGTTGAGAGAGTGGATTTAGCACTCCTCAAGTTATAACTAAAAAATTGAATTGAAAACAATTTTTTATTATTTTTCACTGTTTTCAAAACATTTTTTCAAAATAAACCATAATTTTTCCCTCAAAACAATTATTTTACCCATTTTAAAAACAATACCAAACACATTTACATCGTTTTCGTTTATGAAAACTACTTTTAAAAAAGTTACCAAATGCATTTACATTTTTTAAAATATCATTTTAAAATATGATTTTCATTTTTTAAAATAGTTTTCAAAAACACTATTTTAAAAATGATACCAAACACATCCTTAGTTTTATTGTCAATAAATATGATGGGCTGTTTTTTTTTCCTTGAAAGCCAATACCATAGTGACTTGTGAGTCAAGGATCTATCTGAATATGACGAGATTAGACTCTACACACATAAATCAAAATAAAACTCAAGATTTGTTATTCAAAAATTTATCGAAACTTGACGAGATTAGTCTTTATAAAAACGATCCTAAATAGAACTCTCGCCACAAACCGAAGGTTTTGAAAGGTGGCTGGCTCATCGAGAAGAGCGAGAGCCCCACCAACAATGTGACCGTGAGTCCTTGAGAGTCATAACAAAACAGTAGCCGATCACATGCGACTCAGCTCTGCTTCCGCTTCTTGGAAGTTGCTCAATCACAATCACTTTGAGTCTATTTAATAAACAATAACTGTTAAGATTTATTTTATTTTATTTTTGTTGTTTTTTATTTCAAAAAAGGTGAGGCCACCCAGATTTGCAATCGAATTGGTTGATTTTTTTTACTTTTAAAATAGTCAACGAACAGATTTGTTGTTGTATTACTTATTAGAAAAAACTATATAAAATTATAAACTTAGATCTCTTCTGATCAATTTTGTAGTGTTACTTCAACACCTGTGCCCTAATTATTAGAGTTAACATGGCCATATCAATATATATATATGAGCTAAGTCAATTAATTTTATTTTTTTCAACGATTGTCTCTTAGCCAGATAATTTTTATATTAAAATAGTGTTTAGAATCTCTATGAACTTGAAATCAAGATATGAACACATGGCACATCTATTTTATTAATTAATAATTTATAGTTAGAATTTATCTATGTGTGTTTTAATGTAGAGAATTATAGTGTCTTAATTTTTTATTTTTTAAGAGAAAGATTTTTTATTTTTATTTTAAATCTAAAGAAAAAGATTGTTTATTAATTGTAATACAGTATCATGTTCTATTTTATTTTCTTAATTAAAATAAGACAAATTTTGGTTTAAAATTTTGTAATTAACAAATGTTACTTACTTACTTGGATAATGAGACGTGTACGTGTGCTCACCATATAATAATCCTGCTAGTTTCCATAATATTTTTGTTTTCTTAATTTCTTCCATTAGTCCTTTCCCATTCAAATCTTTCATCTTTCCCATTAGCCATGCATAATGTATTAAGTTATATTAATTTATTTGCTGAAAATATTTTGTCAGAGGGATATAAACCCTAGCTCGGCCCCAAATATTAATTTATTTTTTTAATCCTATTTCATGCGACTATATAAGATGTCTAACTATTTACGGTAAACGGATAAAACGTCTCAATAATATCTATAATCTATTAAATTTTAATCAAATTAGTTAAATAATTAATTTGGAGTTCTAAAAATAGTTTAAAAAAAGTTAAAAATTGGTAGCAATTCTCTTGTTATATATTGTGCATGGCAAGTAAATTAATATAAAGAAAAAACTTGTTTAAATTCATACACAAATAATATGATATGTAAGTTGTCAACATCATGTCAATCATGAAATTATGGGATAAATGATGTGATGCTAATGATAAGAATTAATTTGGGAAAAGAGCAAGCGGAGGAGAAAAGAAGAACAAGAGAAGATAAATTGGTTTTAACATATGATAATCTTTATTTAATCGGTTCACACCCATAAATAGACTTGTGAACAATATAATTGCAATTACATAACTAAGACTCCTAACTAAGATAAGCATCAGTTGCATAACAACCTGATTAGGAATGGCAATGGGGCGGGTTCGGGCGGGTTCGGCAAAATCTAAACCCAAACCTGTGAATTTGTGTCTACCAAACCCGCCTACGAACCCGCGAAAATAAACGGGTTTGGGTCTGGGTTTTACCCGTGGGTTTGGGGGGCACCCAAACCCACCCACGAACCCGTGAAACAAGCGGATCCACAGGTAAAACCCGTGAACCCGCCAATTTTGTATTTTTTGAAAATTATTTCTATATTATTTAAATATATGAAATATTATAATTTTAAAGAATAAAAACACTTAATATATTGAAATGTTTACATTTTATTCTCTATATAATTAAAAAAAAAAATTTATTGGAGTTTAAATTTATAATATTTTAAATAATAAAATATTATATAATTTTTATTGTTCGCGGGTACACGGGTTTGGGTATGGATTTTTTTTTCAAATCCATACTTGAACCCAAACCCGTGACGGGTATAATTTTCAAACCCAAACCCGTCCACGGGTACACTTATCCCAACCCAAACCCTCTTTAAGCGGGTTGGGTTCGGGCGGGTCCCACGGGTTCGTGTTTAATTGTCATCCCTAAACCTGATCCAATGTATTCATAACTAAGACTCCTAACTCATTTATTCCTCTCTAACTAATTCAAATTCAAATTGAAGACCAATGGATCAAGTCCCCAACCGACCTTAGACTAAACCCTTCTTGCATGGCTTACATGCACATGCATGTGTACCCTCCTAAATAGGAACATATCAGCTAACAACTCACACACCAAATCATTTGGATATAAATTTGGATAAATATTTTGAGCAACCTAACATTACTCTAATAAAATCAACCAACATTACTCTAATAAAATCAACCAAACAATAGATATGTATCTAAGTAATGCTGGACTATTTAAAAAATGGGCAAATTGCACAAACTTTCACTTTTTTTTTTTTTTTTTTTTTTTTTTTTTTTTTTTTTTTTTTTGAAAAGGCTTAGACCATTGAGTTTTGTTGAAAATCCATATTATAATATTAAACAAATGCCTTTAATTACACAAAGGTCCCCTACCATTAAGTGTAGTCCGTTAGAAATTAACATTAGATGGGTAAAATAGTCATTTTAATGTAGTCATTTTAATGTTTGAAATGAAATAAATTAATAAAATAATGGGTGAGTATTTAGACACTTCTAAATTAGTAAATTTACATATTTTATCCTTCACTTAGCGCTGTTAAAAAAAAAAAAAACTTAGCGCAGTTCATGAGTTTGATGGTGGGAGAGTTTGTGGATGAGTATGTATCCACTACCCGACACTATTGGGGTAGTTGATGGGTAAAAATTCATGGTACTTAAAATCGATAGATATACCGAAATATCCACCGATATATCCGTATTTTGGAGGGACCGACATCGAAACAGGCAAATATCTAATATCCTACAGAATATCCGGCCGATTTCGAAATATCTGTAAAAATCTCCCGATATTCCCGAAATATCCCAAAATTCCCGAAATTTCATGAATTTTACCCCGAAAGTCCATGGATATTTTGCATAGTATTAAAATAATTTTTTTAATCTTAAACAATTAAATTATTGTTAAAATAATTTAAAATGAAAATTATTTTAGAAGAAACATTAACAAATTTATAAAAAAAATTTAACATAATAGTCAATAGTAAAATTATTGAGGACTTGAAGTAAAATTGGATAAAAAACCAAAGAGTGGACGTGTAAAATATGTAAAATTTTGTGAAAGCAATCTGAAAAAAAAAATTTGTTTGTGACTCAAATGTGTAAAACTAATTCCAAATAGTATTAAATATGTACCGATCAATTTATAAATATGTAGAATTGATTTTTTTGTAACTTTGTACCGACATTCCAAATAAAAGAATCTTAACATTATTTGTGCAAAACGTGTAAAAACCCACATTTGTTTCTTTTGAGTAGAGAATCTAAAGAAACTCAATTATTTTTATCAAAAAATAAAATAAAAAATAAATAAGAACACAATTATTTGGTATGGCCCGTACGGTAGAGAATCATAAGGATAGAATTTTGAAAAATAGTATGGTAGAGAATAATAATGCATGCCTATGCCAAATAGTATGGTAGAGAATAATAATAATGAATGCCTATGTCAAATAGTATGGCAGAGAATATTAATGCATGCCTATGCCAAATAGTATGGTAGAGAATATTAATAATGAATGCCTATGCCAAATAGTATGGCTATGCCAAATAGAAACAAAATGAATGCACATGCATCATGTATTTATTCGTTGCAGCGAATATAAATGAATGCAACAACGAAAATCTCCTTCATTCATTCATCTAATTGTTCACTTCATCTATAAAATAATCTCCACTCTTCTCTTTCAAGTTTTCATCGTACACAACAGACGACTACACTTGAGTACTTGACATAGCAAATTTTACATTACAAGTTTATCTCAAATTCTCAATATCTTCAATTCTTCATCAAATAATCAGGTACGTAAATGTTTACTTTGATAAAAAAAAAAACTTTTATAAAAAAAATAATGATATTATAATTGTAATATTGTATGCAAATTTTAGATGTTGTGTGGTATTATTTCAAATACTCATTAGAATTTTCATATTTATAAATTGATTGGTACAAAATTTAATTTTGTTTTGATAGGGAATTATATTGCATAAGATGTCAAGCACTAAAAGTGATCCAGCATGGGAGTATTGCAGAACAATACCAAATAATAAAAATGGTACTATATGCACATTTTGCGGTCACACAATGCAAAGTGGAGGAATTACCCGATTTAAATTTCATTTAACTGGTAATGAATTGTATAAAAATGTAAAAGTATGCTCAAAGGTGCCATCGGAAGTTAAATTTCAAATATCTCAATTGCAAAAAAATAAAGAAATAACAAAAAAAAAAAAGCTGCAAGGGAGATTGAACAAATTCAACAAGAATTAAGGAGAAATTTCCGTCATACAGAAGAGGAAGAAGATATCTATCATTATCCTAAAGGTATGCTTCCTGATGAACGAGAGGATTATCGTTTGGCAATAGATGCATCCAAAGCATCTGAATGGCAAAGAGAACAAGAAGCAAGATTCTTTGGAGGGAGGTCAAAGAGAGGAGAGGGTTCAGGAGCCGGTGGTAATAGTCAACCACCACAACAAGTACGTCGCACTCAAAGTGGGCGAGAGCCGCATTATAAACTTCATGTTGCACCTTCAATGTACAAATCATCAGGTGCAAAGCAAAAGAATATTAAAGATATGTTCAAGGGGGGTAGCATTAGAGAAAAAATGGTGAGGCTAGTATTGAAGTTTTTTATTTATGATAATGTGCCCCCACATAAAGTCGACTCTCATCATTTTAAGAACATGATTGTTGGTGCTCAAGAATCAGGTATTATTTTTTCTTAAATAATAATGTTTTTGAAATTTTGATTTGTTTTTATTTTTTATTTCACAATTAAATTTAACATGCATGTGAATATAAGTGTTGGAGTTCAACCACCATCAGCATATGAAATTAGGCATAAGTACTTAGACATCGAGTACAAGGAAATAAAAGAGTATGTTGATAGCTTGAAAATAAAATGGGAGAAATATGGCTGCACCATAATGTGTGATGGGTGGACGGGACCGACAAGATTGTCGATAATTAATTTTATGGTGTATTATAAGGGTCACACAATTTTCCTAAAATCTGTTGATGCATCCAACAAAATTAAAGATCATCAGTATATTTATGGATTGCTCAAAGATATGGTGAAAGAGGTCGGTGAGAAGAACGTTGTGCAAATTGTCACAGACAATGGCTCTGCATTTGTGAAAGCAAATAAGAAATTGATGAAAAAATATTCCTTATTTTGGACTCCTTGTGCAGCACATTGTATAGATTTGATTTTTGAGGATATTGGAAAGAAGGACATTGTTGCAAGTGTCATTCATGATGCTAGGGCTATGACAAACTTTATATATAATCATGGATGGTTACTATCGCAAATGAGGGAGGTTTGTAAAGGGGAGATAGTGCGGCCTGGTGCAACTCGATTTGCGACCAATCTTATTGCCCTTGATAGTCTTTTGAAAAAAAAAGATAAATTTGAAACAATTATTTACCAGTGATGCATGGGCTACAAATCGGTTGAGTCGAACAGTAAATGGAAAAAAAATAGAACGGCGCATTTTAGATGTAGAGTTTTGGGATAATGTGGCTTCTGTAGTCAAAATATATGAGCCACTGTACCAAGTTCTGAGATTGGTTGATACAGAAGTTGTACCCACTATGCCTATCGTGTATGAGTTAATGCGTGTGATGAAAGATACAGTAAAACAACAAAGAGGGAGTCAATAGGTTCTAAACATTATACAAGACCGATGGGATAAAATGCTCAATCACCCACTACATGCTGCAGGTAAATTTTATTTTGGATTGTTTGTCATTCATAATTAAAATTTAGTATAGTATTTATACTAAAATTATTCATTTTTTTTAATATTATAGCTTACTATTTGAACCCAAAGTACCAATATAGAGATAATATTGGGGATAATTCGGATCTTCTGAAAGCCGTACATAATGTCTATGCGCAATTAGACACGGAAGCTGTAGGAATTGCTAATTTTAGAAATGAGGTAAAAAGTTACGATTTACAACCAATTTTATAATTCCAATATTATAAATTCTTTGCATGTGAGTATTGTGTCATATTAATATATATTATACACATATTGATCTCTTGAATATAACTCACATACTTTAAGGACAAAAGGAAAAGTTTTAGTGAACGAGCAGCCATTGCAGCTAGAAGCAAAATGCAACCAGGTATATAACTTTTATTACAAAAATTTACATATTAATAATAAATAATAATATCATTGAAATAATATTCATACTTATAATACTTAATAATTTTTATTACAGCTGATTGGTGGGTAATGTATGAAAACTATGCTCCATCATTGAGTGCAATAGCAGTTCGCATACTATCACAAACATCATCATCTTCTGCATGTGAAAGAAATTGGTCAACATTTGCTTTAATCCACACAAAACAAAGGAACCGTCTTGCATATTTTAAGCTTGAACAACTTGTTTATTGTTATTATAATATGAAGTTGAAACTTAAGGATATGGCAGCTGAAAAAGATAAAGTAAATAAAACTGATTTTATGGATCTACTTCAAGTAGCTGCTGAAGCAGGAGACGATAATGAGAATCTTATTTTTAACTGGGTTAGACCTGCCTCCTTGGATGATGACGAGGGAAATCCTGATTCACATATTGCTTCTCATGTTCGAGACATGGGAATAAATGTTGAACAAGTGATTAGAGAAGAAGTTGGTGTAGATCGTGGAGTTATTGTTACCAGCTCTTCCGATGACCAACATACTTCTGATATAAATAGTGGAGGAAAAGATGATGGAGATGATGGAGATGATGGGGATGAGGCAAAAAGTTGGGATTCTGGTGCAGGAGGTTGGAATGCTGGTGCAGCAAGTTGGGATGTTCGTGCTGGAGGTTGGGATGCTGGTGCAACAGGTTGGAATGCTAGTGCGGCGGGTTGGGATGCTCATACAGGTAATTTTGATCATAATCGTGGTAGACAACATGGAGGAACAATTCAAAATGACGAAGATTATTTGAATATGACTCTCTCTTCAATGAGTATAGACACTGAAAATAGTTCTTTGGGTGATTCACAGACAGTGTCAAGTTCTCATGTGCCATATTATGGTAGTTATGGTGGTTGCAATATATTTGATTATCCTTCACCACAAATGCCATATGCAATACCTATGCATGAAGATCAACAATATCCACCAAATTGGGTAAATCCAAACTATCCAATTCATGGATCGGTTGGAAGAGATCAAGCAACATATGTGTGGCATATTAATAACTACATTGAAAACTATATAAGCACGTTTTCTTGGGAAAATTATTGTTCGAATCAAGATAGAAATGTATCTTATGTATTTGAACCAGCAAGGAATTCATTTTGGTTTTAAATTTCAGACATGCAATGTATTATTATGTATGAATTATGATTTATGATAGAATCTGGAAGTGTGGAACTATTACTATATATATATATATATATATATATATATATATATATGTATATATATTTATTTAATGATAATTTTGTTTATTAAATATTTAATCTCTTTATATTGTATATAATATTGTAAAAGTTAAACAAAATATTATTCTATTAAATACTCAATTTTAAAAAGTATATACAGACTCTATCTATGTTATAATTTATAATAAACTCATAACTATGCTAATTTATCATTGAAATATGATTAATATGATGTATAATTACTTGTTTAAACTTGTCCTAAAATTTCACAAAAAAAATCTAACTTTAAATGTAAATATCCATCATTTTTTTAATTTTTGACAGAATATCCACCGATATCGATAATATCCTCGAAATATCCGTAAATTTAGAAGCCCGACATTGATGCCGATACCGATATTACGTTCCTTGCCGTAAAATAAATCAATTGAAATTTTTAATAAGTTTTAATAAAGTTGAAGGGTAAAATAAAAATAAAATATTGTCAATAATAAATCAATTGTCAGGTCACATCACATTTATTGCTTCTCAAGGGTATTTTATAACTTTAAGCACAGACTCAATCAACCGTTAACAGAGACATACCCAAGATTTTTCGTTTGAGTAGACTAAAACAAAACTATAATCGAAAACAAAAATACACTACATAAAAGGATATAACAAGTCTTACCCTTAAAAATACATATATTAAATAAATTACATAAAATTTCATTAATTGAAACAAAAATACAGCTAAATAAAATAACATAATGAGTCATACCCTTACAAATACATATATTAAATAAGGTAAATAATGAGTCAAACCACTCCCACCTAATGATTGATTGATTTTTCCTAAATTATGAAAACATAGTTTTTCTTAGTAGTGATGTCTAGTTGTTTGATATTGTAAACTAAAATTATCAAACCATTTGGTTTAAGTGATATTTTTTAAATTATAATATAACACTATAAATAATAGATCATGGTCGGGAAATAAATTGAAAAAAATTACAAAATATTAACTTAAAATTATGAATAACAAGCTTATTAATTAGTTAAAACGTAGAAGATGTTGTAATACATGTGGCTTTCCATTTGCTTCTAAACTTAATGACTAAGTTTTAGGTGTAAAGATGATGTAAGCAAGCAATGATGGCATGATGCAAGCAAGCAAGCAAGTGGCAGTAAATTGGTGTTTGGTTTGAGACGTGTCTCATGGTGGCAAATTGTTGATGAAAATTGCAATAAACAGCCCTCACTTTATTTGCCTATATATATGGCTTTTGTATTTTTAATGCAATTGATACCCTTTTTATTCACAAATCTCTCTTATCTTATTCTCTCTTGTTCTCTCGTCTCTCTCTCTCTTGTTTCTCTTATTTACTTTATTAATTATTTGTTCATATGTTCTCATATTCTTCATCTATTATTTTATTTTATTTACAACAGATGAATATATTTTTATATTTAATTTTGTAATTGAGATGAGAATTTGGAGAAAGGACCGAGTGGATTATTAATTGGAAGAGAGAGAATTGAGATTTGTTGGGGGGGGGGGGGGGGGGGGGGGGGGGGGGGGTGAGAGAATTGGCACCGGTGAGAGAGATAATAGAAATAAAATTAGAATAGATGTTGATGTGACCATAGAAAGAAGAGAATCATGATGATGCTACTCTAAGGCTATGTTTATGATTGCTTAAACTTATAAAATAATCACTTATTCTATAATCTATGACCCATGAGGTGTTTGGTAAACACTCCATAATCCACTTATTTCATAATTTGCTCCTCCAATAATCAGCTTTTGAAAAGCTAGTAGGGGATTGCTTTTTAAAGCTGTTTATTGGAGAAGCAATTTCAAAACTTGTAAAATTTCCATATTATCCTCATTATTTATATTGAAGGACAACAATGACCTTTAATATTTCAAAATTTATTATTTTTATAATATTTATCAACAAAAAAAAATTACAAGCTGTCAAAATTATTTTTAAACTAAAAAATATAAATATAATATTTTAATAAAAAAATCTATTGCCACCATTGTTGCTGGTGACAGTGGCCACCATCGTCGCTGGCGACAGTGGCAGGAGGATAACCAACCTCCGGAGACGTCGACGTCGACGTCGCTGGTTTCCTCCGACAGTTCTTGAACACAATCAAAAACGCTACCTCGCAATTCATGACAGTATGATCCAGTCGTCGAAATCTCATGATTCCGTCGCGAAAATGAAGGAGGCTTCCTCCTCCTCCATCACCGGACCATGACCTGTTTCTCTGTCGTTGAAGAGACTGGTTATTATTCGGCGATAAAGGAGGAGGAGGAGGAGGAGGAAGCCTCCTCCATTTTTTCGACTGGTTTTGCGATGGAATGTTGGTGATTTCAATCGTTAGAACTCGGCTGCAAGAGAAGAGGTCGGCGGCCATGTGACGGAGGCTGGTGACACACTCGAGGACGAGAATCTGGTGGATTGTCAGAGGGAGGCAGAATTGGAGAGGTTGATGGAGGAGGATGCTGAGTTTTAGATGTGGATCTAGTGAGCCTAGACGGAACGAGTTGACTCAGTTCATTTTAAAAAAAATTTAAATACGATTTTTTTAATTTTTGATTAATTTATAATAAATCTGGAAAGTTTAGAAACCCTACATATTCAGAACCAGTTGATTAAAAGGAAAAGAAGCTGGAAAAAAAAAACTAGAAAAAATGTAAAAAAAAAAATCAAATATATTACATTTTCACAATCATGCCCAATTTAGTAATTTTTCATAATCAATTAAAGTTTACCAAACACATTTTCCTTGTTTTTATCTTAAATTGATTATTTATAAAACCAATTTACCAAACACCTATCAAATTATTTTGTAAGTTAATTATTGCTTAAGTTAAGCTATAAGTTGATTTTTCCATAAGCAAAGCATTCCCAAATATAGCCTAAGTCTCTAACTCTACTAATAGTCTAATACTCTAACACTGACATTGCTTGTCTATTAATTAAAATAGTATTAAATTAACTATACACTTTTTTTTTCTTTTTTCTTTTTATTAAATCCTACCCGGCTAAAGCCGGGTTAGCCCCCTATGATAGTACGCCTCTGACCGTTAATGATAACGGTTGTTGACTAACGGTGAGGGCTCTTTGTGTAATTAAAATCATTCATTGAATTTTATGCCTTTTCAACAAAACTTAGGGTGAGTTCATGCAATTTAACCTTAATTTTTTTTCCAAAATAATGGTACTATGAGAGTTGTTAAATTACGAGATTATACGGTAAATAACGATGTTGACGATTCAAAAGCTACTTACTATATTTATAATCAACTGCATGAAAGTGGAAAGTCCTAGTAGAAGAGTGTAGAATTAGGGCATATATATATACATATTAGCAACACAAAGCTCATACAACAGAAGTCAACAAGAAAAACAAAAATGGCAGAAGCCAAGAACCAAAAGCATTTTGTTCTAGTTCACGGAGCAAACCACGGAGCTTGGAGTTGGTACAAGCTGAAACCACGTCTAGAAGCGGCCGGCCAACGCGTCACGGCGCTGGACCTGGCGGCTTCCGGCATCAACATGAAGGCAATTCAAGATGTCCACACACTTTATGAGTATACCGAGCCTTTGCTGGAGATTCTGGCCTCGCTTCCTGATAATGAGAAGGTGATACTTGTCGGTCACAGCCTTGGAGGCCAGAACTTGGCTCTGGCAGCCGACAAATTCCCAGAAAAGATTTCGGCTGCTGTCTTCTTTACAGCTTTCATGCCTGACACGGCACACAAGCCATCTTATGTTATGGATCAGGTACGAGATTTCCTTACGTTTTTTTTTTTTCAGGATTCTAAATAGATACCGGTATCTAGTATAGATCCGATATGAAAACCTGATAAATTTCATATATTAGTTTTATAGAAAGATTGGCATCTCTTACGAGTTTGTGTTTGTTTGTTTTTTTGTTTGAAAAAGTATTGTGAGAGGATCCCAGCTGAGAATTGGTTAGACACTCAATTTGCACCTTATGACAACGACCGCTCAAAATCATCTCGCATGACAATGTTTTTTGGCCCCAAGTTCTTGACTTCCAAGCTCTATCAGCTGAGCCCTATTGAGGTACGTAACTACCTTTCTATATGATAAATTAATCACATTTACATCTCTTATATCTACATTTTATATTCGTGATAATAGTTCGAGTCTCACATTTACAAAATCTGGGAAGATCTACTTATAGTTAGTGTTGTTTTCTAAACTGTGCGGTAGATCCTTGACTTGGGTAGGTGTAATCGGTGTTGGACTTGAAAAAAAAATGTTTTTTTTTTTTTGTTTTTTCAAGAATTTTGTAATAATTCATTTATATAATTAAACTATAGATTTAGCTACTATATTTCAGGCGAGATTATTGAAATTGATATACAAAATTAGACTAAGATGGTGGATTATTGAAATGTAATCATAAGGTATCAATAATATATATAATCAATTTTCTCTATCATTTTCAAAATATATATATATATATATATTTTTAAATCTGACACTAATCGAGTTAGGGATCAATTGCTAAAAACACGGTTTTAATATAACTCCCACCGTAATGCTCCATGTAGTGGCGAAGCCAACTTATAATGGTGTGGGGTACATAAGTTTTTTTTTTAAATGATTTATTTATATTTTACTCTATATTTTTTGTTATTCATATTTTTTTTTAATTAAATTTTTATCAAAATTTGAAATTGAGAACAAACCCTTTAAATTTGATAAAGTTGGCTTCGTTTCTGAATTCCGCCGGGGTGGAGTCTCCAGTCTCCCAGTCTCCCCACACTTTTCAACTATGGAATAATATAACATATAATGGTCTTTCTTTTTTAATTTCAAAGGATCTGGAGCTAGCAAAGTCGCTGATTAGGCCCGGGTCACTCTTTCTTGAAGACTTGTCAAAGTCAAACAATTACACTAGTAAAGGATATGGAAAAGTCAACAGAGTTTATATTATCTGCGAAGAAGACCAAGGGATCCCCAAGAAATTCCAGCAGTGGATGATCGACAACTATCCTGTTAATCATGTGATGGAGATCAAGGGTGCAGATCACATGGGCATGTTGTCCAAACCGAAAGAACTTTGTGATTGCCTCTCAGAGATTGCACACAGATTTGCTTAATCAAAAACGGTGGATGGACCATCGATGACTAGCTAGTAGGTATCATAATAAATTGGGATTTTATTGATGGTTGGTGTAATGTCTTAGAATTTTGTGAGTGGATTTCACTTTCTAAACGTTGAAGTGATGTATGTATAATATCCCAACTAATAAAGTGAATTCGTAACAGTTTTTGTTTTAATAAAGCTTTATTCAAATAAAAACGTGAATATAATTTATTTATTTTTGGTAATATCTATTAATTCGGTAGGTATTTTTTTGAAAGCTTTCATTCTGGGAGTCATTTGCCCAAACTTTAAGCTCATCCATCTATCAGCTGAGTTACGCTGTTGTTGGCGAATATAATGTTAATTTTACCGTAATGACACAAAAGTATCATTGATTATGTTACTTAAAGCTAATTGTTGACCAATTAAAATTGTGAAATTTCCATATTATCTCTAATTTAATTGTTTTATCGCTTATTTAACTACTAACAATATAAAAAGGAAAAACAAGAAACTTTTTATCAAGAAAACACTTTTTCACATGTAAAAATTCATTAAGCCCTTAATATGGTCAATTCGGTCAAATGTATTTTTGTGATCATACTAATTTTACCCTTTTTTTTTTCCTTTCAATTTAAAAAAAAAAACCTTTTTCTATTGTAAAATGAATATCACAAATATTTAAAATAATAATAAATAAATAAACTTTATTTGAGATGATGTTTATCCTAGATTCTAATCAATGGATGATTAGTAAATTAAAGAGATGCTCTGAGTATAGTTAACTTAATTATTGATTTATTGTAAAGTTAACAAAAAAATGTCACGGGCTATAAATTGATTGCAATTGAGGAATTAAGTGGGTAATCACCTGAGAAAATGAAGGCCAATGTCAATATTGTAATCATAATACTTACAAAGATCCATATCCACTAGACCACTACTATGAATCTATCATGATTAAAAATGAAAAGTTTGTTTACTATTCACCTCTTATTAATGAAAAGATAGAAGCAGCTATCAGGAAAGTTGTTTGGTATTAATAAGGGGTAAAAACGTAAACAAGCTTTACAGTAAAAAGTAGGAGTTTTTTATAAAATGAAAGAATGTATATGTGTCAAGTGATGAGTGAAAAAGATAAATAGGAAAGACGAATGGGAAAGGTAGATAGTATTCCCCGATTAACAATCCTGTATAGACACTTGGTAAAGACCAACATCAATTTTATTGCTCGGAGTCCATCTGACTTAAGATTGTAATATTACATAACTCAAAAAATTAATTTCAATAATATTAAAGTGAGGAATGATATTATATAGCAAAGATAAAATATATGTCACATATATCTTTGAGTTGATTTTTATATTAAAGTATATTATTATATTTTTTTATTGTTGCTTTTGTTGACAAAATTTACTTCAAATATAATATAATCTAGGTTTAGGACAGCTATCAAATCATGGAAAATAATGTAAAATAAATATTATAATCTATTTAAATCAAAATATATACAGTAATTGCTTTTTTAATCATCATAGTAGTGATCCAGTGGATATGGATCTTTGTAATTATTATGATTACAATATTGACATTATTCAGCATATCTTATCTGAAGACGATCAAAATTGCTATCGAATTTTTGAAATTATCCCAATAATTTTGTGAAGTGAGTTTTTAACACACGATACACATTTTCTTTCTTAAAAAAAAAAAAAACATATGATACACACTATTTTCCATTATTTATTTAAAAGTTTTGCTAAGAATACAAGATCCTATTCAAGTGTATATATTTCTCTGCAATCTGTTGGAGGCAAAAGCACAGCTCCTAGGGTTTGGAAAATATGTGCATGTGGTCAGAACCAGATATCAGCTTCATGTCGTCCTCTGGATTGTTTTCAATCATCCGTCATTGAAAATCTTCTTGTAATGCATTGTCTCGATCGTACACACTGAAAACTCGATGAACTGATCCGTACTTGGCTGGTGAGTGTTGAGGGCAATTGTTTTATTTCACATTGCTTCATTATTGTAGGGGAGAAAATCTTCCGTGGGTCTGTCTCATATCTGATATTGGTGAGACAGACCCAATAGAAGAGTGACATCTTTTATAATTATGAAAACTTAAATTTAATTTTTTCTACCAATAACACAGTGACAAGTGGCAAAGTAATTAAATCAAAAGTTTTAATTACTATTTTTTTTCCCATACCACTTGTCTTCCTCAAAGTCAGGGGCGGAACTAGAGGTTCAAAGTTGGGGGGGCCAAAGTGTATCTAACGAAATTTTACGATATACATGATGATAACACAAATAATCAAATTAACAATTTCTCATACGTATTTCGTTTAAAGAAAGAATCAATAGTTTTAAGTTGCTTAATCATAGTGCTGATCATGATTTTTAAGAGTCGAGGACTATTATGAAGCACAAACTTCAATTAAATTAGAGGAAATGACAATGTAAAATACAATTAACACCTTATAAAACACTATAAAAACCATAACAAAAAACAATAATCTATCAAATTTACATACATTTTAGATACCAAAATCATACATTGTCATTGACAGAATATTGAGTTTAATAAGGCCAATAAATCATTTAGAACCATCAAAAGAAAATAAATTTTCACTGATATGCGCACTTTATTTGTCAATAACATAATCAACATATAAAATTGCAAGGCTTTAATAAAAAATGAAATTTCAATAACAAAATAAAGTAACACAATCAAAAAGTTTAATTGGAAGTATAACAAAAATCAAAGAATTCGTTTTTCACAAATTCACAATCACAAAACATCAAAATTTCACTAAGTCACAGAGAAATATGAACTCTCTCATTCTTAGTTTTTTCAAATTTCAACATTTTTCCTATCAAAATAAATTAAACAATACATAATTGATGTTTCAATATATATATATATATATATATATATATATATATAAATGAAATGGAAAAGATAAATAAAATCTTACATTTGAATTGTTTAGCATGAATTAGTAAGAGAAGTGAGCAGAAACATTGCTTATCTGACTGAAGCTAGGTTTGGACTTAGGATTGTTATGTTAAATTAAAAACACTGCAGTTAGATTTGCATTCATTCTTTTAATAAGTACAATTGTATAAATTAATAATTGTTTTTTTTTTTTTTTTTTTTTTAATAACATTACCAAAGACTTTTATACTTTTATATACATATAATTTTTTTTTTTAAAACATTGCAGGGGCCATGGCCCCTGCTGGCCTCTACACACTTCCGCCCCTGCTCAAAGTCCCAAATTTTCCCTTTTATTTTTCCAGACAGTTCCTCTTCCTCACAGACATTCATTTCTCAAATTCTTTTTAACTTCTCTTTCATCTTATTTTTCTCTTTATTTTACAAATAATATATACTTTGATTTCTTCTTATTTTTCTCTTTGTTTCTTCCCTCCCAACACACGCCACAAGCCCACAACATCTCTTTCCCAAATCTTTTTTTTTTTTGTTTTTTGATTTTTCTTTTTCCTCTTGCTCTTACATCTCAACTTCATGTAATCATGAAAAAAAGAAAAATACATATAACTATTTTTCATTTTTTTTAGATGAAATAAAAGAGTATGAATTAGTAATAAATTGTTTGTGTTTGTGAACTAAAAATTTGGTGTTTGGTGTCCTCTGCATTGAAAAGATATAAATCTTTTAATATATATATATTTTTTAAAAAGATATAAATCTTTCACTAAAAGAAAAAAAAAAATGGAAGAGAAGCTACTGTTGAAATATTTTTAATCTTAAGGATTGAGAAGAAGAACGAGAAGTTAATGGAATATGCAGATGAGTATCTGATGAGGGAGAAGAACTGAGGAAGGGGAACATACATATTTTTTTTCGAAAATAAATAAATAAGTAATAGCAAAAAAATTGGATCCATTTCGTTTTTTATTTGTACCACGTGGCACTATACAATTGGTCAGTCCCACAGATCAGACAAATGTCATGTTATGTTTTTAGTTCACATGTCATATTTTTAGGAGCAAAAGTGAACTCCAAATAAAGTTTTGTTTTAATAGTTTTGCCACGGGATTTGCACAAACATCCCTCGAGATTTGATAAAATTGCACGAATATGACAGTTTTGAAAATATACACACAAGCTTCCCTCAATATTTGAAAATTGTTGCACAAACATCCCCTACCGTTAGATGAATCCGTTAGTCAATGGTTAAAAGTGTAAAAAGTCTAAAATACCCTTTATTTTTATTTTAAATAAATTAAAAAAATAAGATAAAAAATATTTGAAAAATATTTTAGAAAACATGAATGGATCTTAAATCTAAATCCTGGAAAAAAAAAATTCATCTTTACAAACAAACAAAATTAGTTTTTAAAACAATTTAATAATAATTAAATTTTAAATTTATTTAAAATTATGGGGGATTGCACGAACTATTTTTTTTTTAAGATGAATTTTTTTTTATAGATTTCAGATTTAAGACACATTTATGTTTTCTAAAAGATTTTTTAATATTTTTTTAATCTTATTTTTAAAAAATTTAGTTTATTTAAAATAAAAATATAGGGTATTTTATATTTTTTACACGTTTGACCATTGACTAACTGATCCATATAACGGTATGGGATGTTTGTGCAACATTTTTCAAATGTTAAGGGAAGTGTGTGCATATATGGCCAAAATTGTCATATCTGTTTAATTTTATCAAATCTCAGGGGATATTTGTGTAATTTCCCCTAGTTTTACCATATGTCAAACTTTCATTGGTCCGTCTCACCACCATCAGATATGAGACGGACCCATAGAAGATTTTCTCCTCATTGACAATACTTCAAGTGTAAGATACTGCGTCCAATTCATAACAAATGAAAATACACATATGCACTTAGCTTACCCTTAAGAGGAAATTTCAAGATTAAACTTGATATGATTATGGACATTTGTTTTTAGGTATATGCAATAAATTTCATGTTTTTAACTATATGGAAGTTCGCAGAAAAAATAATAATATGAAAGTTACAATGTCTAAAATGCCCTCGTCACTGTTGAACCAAATAAACACGGTAAGAAAGAGAAAGTGAATCGTTTTTAAGAGAGAGAAAAAGCCGGCGAAAAGAGATACCGTCAGTTCGTCACTTGCTATGTCATTTGATATTTTTTATTATTATTATTATTTATTTATTTATTTATTTTTTGAGTTGTGCAACTCCAAAATTATTCTCAAATGAAAATTACCTGAGGTGTGGATAGCTGGTAAAACTTACTGGAGAACATGAAGTCAGGCCCAATGAGTAAGGAGGTGGGCTGGTTGTTGGGCCCATTTCCAAATATAAACACGGTGTCCATATACGAATCCACTCTTTGATTAATCTGTATTAACATCACATTTATTGTCACCTATTAGCATTCAATCTAAATTCTAAACACACTAAACCAGAGCGACATTGACATTACAGACATGGGTCGATCCTGCAACTGAAACCTCCCCATCAACTATCTACATTAAAGTATTAAACCATCATGATATGAAATTATATAGCTTAATTTTCTTGGTGAATTCGAATCGCCGTTTCTACAAGTGATATATATAAATCGGGCTACTTTTATATTAAGTAGATTTCATTCAGCTTATCATCCAAACAAAAATCAGATCAATTAGTGGTAAGTGGTCCCCAAAATGTGTTTATTTATCTTTCGGACCACTACAAGAAATTTGGTCTTTGGCAACACGCAAAATACGTTGCCAAAACTTTTCGCAATGCACGAGTGTGTGTTGTTGATACGCTTGTTGCTAAAAGTCCAAAGTCTTTTCACAACATGCAACCCATGTAGTCTTATATTAATTACAACGAACTACATGTGTTGCGGTAGATAACGCGTGTTGCCATAGACATTTAAAGTAATGTACTGTCGACGTTTCCATAGATGTTTAAGGCAACATGCACTTGTGCATTACAATACGCGTTGTTGTAGACATTCAACGCAACACGCATTGCATGTTGTCGTAGGCCATATGAAAAAAAAAAATACGTGTTGCAATAAGCGTTATTGTAGATATTCAACGCAACGCGCATTGCATATTGTCGTAAGCCATATAAAAAAAATAAAATAAAAAACATAATCGAGATCCCTCGTACCCTCTTTCTTGGGCTCCCCTAGTAGACCCCAAACCCTACATATGATAATGTCACTTAATTTGAGTAGATGGAGGTTTGATCTCAAGACAAGGAGCACCATAACATGTGATAGTGCCGTTCTGTTACAAGTTTTACTTTGTTAAGTATTACATACAAATTTATATATAACATATATATTATTAAATTTTTATTAACTTTTTTAAAAATCAATATTTATTATAAAAATTAATCATTTTTATTACTTGATAATTTAAACTCATACAAATAAATCTTTACGATTATTTTGAATAAAATAAATAAATATAAAAAAACATTATTGCATCATTTAATTAAACTATTTTTATTTGAAATCAAATACAATTGGTTAGGGGTTTATCGGAATTTAATTATATCAATAGTTACAAACACACAACTCGGAATGTAACTCCTACTACAAAGGAGGGGTCTTCCCATATTTTATGATTTAATGAACAAAAGTGACACTAGAATTCTTATTAGAAAAAACAAGAGGCTCTTAAAAAAAAAAAAAAAAAAAAAAAAGGGAAATGCCTAATCAATTAGTTAACGGTGGTCATGCATTTTAATATTTATGATCACAAATTCACAACCCATGATATATGTGTTGACAAATATTACCTTTTTTTTTTGTAACGCACAAGTCAACAATTCCTAAAGATACTCCTACAGCAACATGCACAATATGTGTGTTGCAGATTTTTAGCCTTTTTTCGCAACACATAAGCCAACAATTGTTAAAGGGTGTGTTTGGTACGCAGGATGGGATAGGACAACGTGGGACAGTTTCTTCTTGTCTCACGTTTGACGCGACTTTAGTATGGGACAGAACGGGACAAGGTAGGACAAAAATCACCAAATTTTGTCCCACCTAAGACCCTGGAGGCCTGGACCATACTTGTCCCAATACTTGTCCCATGCATGGGACAAATCTAAAAAAAAAACATTTTTACCCTTAAATCTTCAAAAAAATCACAAACATGTGCAATATTATATATATATATATATATATATATGTTATAATATTATATATTAATATATATATATTAATAATATATATGATAATAGATAATATATAATATATGTTATTATTATATATATTATTGTATATAAATAATATATATTAAATAATTTATGTATATATATCTGATATATATATTATATATATATATAAATATATATTAATAATATATATATAAGATGGGTGCTTGCCACCCGAATGGTATCAGAGCCTTGTCTCGAGTAGACCTGGCACGGTTCCGGTTGGAACCGTCGGAACCGGCCGGAACCGGAACCGGAACCAGAAAAACCAAAACCGGTTCCGGTTCCGGTTCCGGTTCCGGTTCAAGAGTTTGGTCGAACCGCTGGTTCGAACCGGATTGGAACCGACGGTTCCGGTTCCGGTTCCGGTTCGAACTGGCGGTTCTACGAATTAAAATATATATATATTTTTGTTGGGCTGCCGTTGGAGCCCAACGGTCGGCTGACGTCAGCCGACCGTTAGGCCCAACGGTCTGCTGACGTCAGCAGGCCGTTGGGGTCCAACGGCTACCCCTTTTTTTTTTTTTTTTTCTTTTCTTTTCTATAAATAACCCCCACCCCACCCCCCCCTTTTCATTTTTCCTCACACCAATTTCTTCTCAATTCTCTCTAATTTCTCTCCAACACTCTCTCAACTCTCAACTCTCAAGTGATAAGTCTCTCAATCTCCAAGTTTCCAGTTTCCAAGGTTTTTAATATTTATTTCATTTTTTAATTATTTTATTTGAAATTAATTTTATTTCCAATTTCCAATTTATTTTATTTGCAATTTATTTTATTCCCAATATATTTTATTTTCAATTAATTTTATATCCAATTTATTTTATTTCCAAATTCCAATATATTTTATTTTCAATTAATTTTATATACAATTTATTTTATTTGTAATTTATTTTATTTTCAATTAATTTTATTTCCAATTTATTTTATTTAATTTATCTTATTTCCAATTTATTTAATTTCCAATTAGTCAATTATTCTTCTAAGTTCTAAGTTTCCTATTCTCTCCCAAATTTATTTTTAAATGGCAAGTGGAAGTGGTGGAAATGGAAGGGGTCACGGCTGTGACGGTCCTAGGCGTTCGATTTCAATGAAAGGTAAGGGTACTATGATCAATAATCTCGATCATAACAACCCCACCTATCATGAATATCTGCAACGTCGGACCTATGCTGAAGACCTAGGCCTAAATATTCCTGATCCCCCTCTTACAATTTATGAACCCGATCCCAATGAAACCACCCCCAACAATTTGACAAGCCAGTCAGAAAATATGCCTGATATTGATACACCTCCGGATTTTGGTTTTGATACACCGGAAGTGGATCTAGAAAGGGAGGAAGATCTGATACAGAAGCAGAACAAATCTGATCTCTTCGTCAAACATATGAAGAAAATTAGGAATGAAGATGGAAGCTTTACAGCAGCTTGCAATTGCTGCAACAAAGTATATAAATGGAACAAATCCGGAGGATATGACACTTATTGGAAGCATATTGAAGTCAAACATCCAGACGCAGTGGTCAGAATGAGGTCACAAACACAAATTCTCAGGTACGCTACTCCTAACCAACAATTATTTCGTTATAGTGATGAACAAAATAGAGAAGAATTAGCTAGGATGGTAGCAGTAGAACATTTATCATTCAGTTTTGGTGAGAGGGTTGGCTTTATTAACTATTGTCGACGAGCATTAAACCCTGCTGCATGCCGTGTCCCTAGATCCACGCTCACACAAACACTTGAAAAGATTTATGTGAGAGACAAAAAAAAGTTAGAAATTTTTTTTGAAAAATATAATGGTCGTGTTACCGTATGTGCCGACATATGGACTGACCATTGGCAAATGCATTCATACTTGTGTGTCACTTGCCATTTTATGGATAATGCACGGACAATCCAAAAAAGAATTCTTGCTTTTAGAGTTTTTGATGATTCACACAATGCTCAAAATATTTTTAGACAGCTTAGAATTATTTTTTCAGAGTATAGTATTGAAAACAAAATTTTTGCAATTGGTTTTGATAATGCTTCTGCCAATACCGCTGCTATTCCACTTTTAATTGATTTATGCAAACCCTTTCTTGGTGGTACATTTTTTCATCAAAGATGTGCATGCCATGTTTTAAATATATGTGTTCAAAAAGGATTAGAAACTCTTCAATGTTTTATTGAACCTATTAAAAAAGCCCTAATGTTTTTATGGAGAAATCCTTCTACAATGAAAGCATGGGCAAGATATTGTAAACAAAATGGTAGACGTGCCATTAAATTTGCTCGTGATGTTCCAACACGTTGGAATTCTACTTATAAATTGCTTGCTCAAAGTTATGAGTATAGGGATTTATTAGTTTCTTTTATTCAATTTCATGTTCCTAACATTCAACTTTTTGAATCTCATTGGGATGCTTGTTACAATGTTTTCAATTTGTTAAGAGTTTTTTATAATGCTACACAAAAGTTTTCTAAAATTTATTTTCCTACAGCACATTTATTTGTTATTGAGAGTATTAATATTGTTGGTGCATTTTTTTATTGTGAATCTGACCAAGCAATAAAGGAAGCCGTTAGTTCTATGAAGCAAAAATGGTTAAATTATTATACGGAATTTCCAAATATTTATTTGATTGGTATGGTTTTTGATCCACGACACAAATTACAATCTTTGTCTTATTATCTAGATGGTTATTATGGCAAAGAAGGTTTAAATATTGAATATGATATTGAAGCATGTTGTGGTAGAGTTAAGAAATTATTGTATGATTTATATGATGAATATGTTACATTTTATGGATCCGGTACTCCGAACGTAGATGTTGCACGAACAAAAACTGCATCTCAGCCTCCATCCTCCTCCTCTGGATTTATGAATTTAGGGTATAGTATGTTCTCAAAAAAAAATAAAAAACCAAGATGTTCTTCATCAAGCTCCGATTCGCATGCCGAGCTTGAATCTTATCTAGCTTCTTCTTGTGATTTTCCTGAAGAATTTGACCTCTTAAAATATTGGAATGATGCTACGAAGTACTATCCAATTTTGGCTATGATAGCCAAAAATATTTTTTCAACACCGGTTTCTACTGTGGCGGTGGAACAAGAGTTCAGCGCCGGGGGCAATATTTTGGATGAAAAACGTTCGTGCTTAACTCCAAAAGCACTACAGATACAGGTTTGTGTTGACGACTGGACGAAAGCGGAATACAGACAACAAGAAATCCAACAAGAACCGACATATGATTTCTTTAAAAGCGACGAACCCGAAGCGGGCGAAGGCTCTGGAGTAAGCTGAGCACCGGAACCGTAAATCTGTAAATCTGTAATAAAAGGTATGAGAACTACGTGACCTTTGATTCCTCTAAATCCCCCTAAGAGGATACGTAGGCAACTTAATTGTGGTAAAACTTAAGTGCAAGGCTAATAACTTTACATTTTTTTTAGTTTTATTTTATTTTAATTTAATTTTGTAATTTGTCATTTATTTATTTTATGTTATTTTTGAAATTCGGGTGACTCAATTTCCAAATACCCAATGAAATGTAAATTGTAATTTTGTTTACTTTTATTTTAATTTAATTTTGTAATTTGTCATTTGTTTATTTTATTTTCGGTTGGATACTCGGATGACGATGATCTAACTTCCAACATCCAATGAACTTATGAACCCAATGAATTTTATTTTGTAATTTGTAATTTATATATTTTATTTTATTCAATTACAATCTACAACTTATAAGTTACAAGTTAGAACTTAGAATTTTTTTTTTTTTTTTGTTAAAAAAAAAAAAAAAAAAAAAATCCGGTTCCACTAAACCTTGGAATCGGAACTGCCGGTTTCGAACCGGAACCGGAACCGGAACCGGAACCGGACCGGAACCGTGCCACCACTAGTCTCGAGTCCTTGGAGTCCAGGAAAAGAGTTAGACTGTTATGAGTATGCTAGACTGGTATAGAAGGAAGAAATTTCTCAAAAATGGCAAACACCAGCACAAATTCCTCTACTGCTTCCCTAGTTCCTAATAGGTTGTCTTCTTCTATGTCCTTACCTTCTCCTACTATCCAAAGAACCCAGTCCAACAGAATCCAAGATCTAGTAGAATACACCCATATCCCTGCTTCTGCCCAGATAAATGAAACTACTTTCCCTCTGCTCAATCCATACAACATCTTCAAGAGAAACAAATCTCTCGCCACTAGGTTAACTCGTCTTGTCCATACCAGACCACTTCCCATCAAATAATATGTCCAGTCCACAGGTTTAGATAAATGTTTGATTCCATCCTCTCCCAGTGAACAATATGTCACTCTCACTATTGATCAAAACATGATAGATCAATGGATCAAGGAAGGATACTCTCATCTCCATATAGGTGCTGTCAGAATCATCCTCTCTCTACACGGTCGAAAAGGCTTACCTGTCACTGCCAGACTGGCCTTGCTCAACACCATCTACACTCAGTATGAACATGCTGTGATTGGCACTTGCCTATCTACGCTTCATGCTGGAAGCATATCCCTCACATACTATCCCAACTTCAACATTCCTTTACGAGATCAGAACCTCCACAAATGTCTCAAAATCCAAGTTCAGATCCTTGGTGCACCCATGCAAGCTAATTCCTACATGGCTACTGTTCATCATCAGCTTGCTTACAGACTTCAAGATCATGCTCTTGATCTCCCACTTCCTCGTCATAATGGTGATACGATCTTCATTAAAGCAGAAAGAGAAGATGAAGTCCCTACCATCCTCCAAATCCCAAAACAACTGCCTAGAGAAAAGCTAACAGAGATCATGTCTCTTGAATGGCTCACAAATTATGAAAAGGTTTTCCAGGACGAAGCTCCTGTCGTTGCTGCAGATGCATCATATGTTCCCCAGCCAGATGGCTCCATCAAAACAATCTATGCACCCCTCACCGGTTCTAAGGCTTCTTCCAGTTCGGAGACTCCTCCGATATTTCAAGCCCTTATGATTCAAACATTCCTATCCACAGTTTTGAAGCTGACGGATCTCCGATCTACACTGATAAGATCCGTGGTCACTTCATCTGGGATGATGATCCCAATATGTGTGATGCAGACTGTATCTGTCGACGCTGTCTCAAGGACACCTCTCCTGCCTTCTGCAAACCCTGGTACAAACCTTACAAACCAAATCATCCTAATAGTCCTTGGATAGGCCTCCATCCTATCAAAAACAAACCTTTACCCGTTTATGATAGAGCTTTACAGATCTTACGATCTGAAGGTCTCCTACCTCCACAACCTGCCCTTGCAGTCCCTAATCAGCCCGCACCAGTCCTTTGCTACATGACCTCAGATTATGATTGTGATTTCCCTCCACTTGAACCTTCCTCAAATCAAGAAAAAACTCGTTTCTCAAAACCTTTTGTCCAATCTACCGAAGTTCAACCCGATGGTTCTTACAAATAGCCCTCCCAGGCTGAACAGGTCCTCAACTGGCAATCTCACAATGCCAAAGCTCAGAATAGAGTTCTTAACTCTATTGATCAGAAGATTGATCGTGTTACACGACATGTTTCTCAACATGATCACCATCTCCAAAGTATTGATGCCTCCTTCAGAGATTTGGCCTCTGACCTTCAATCGAGAATAGCAAAGCTTCATGCTGATCTTCACAGATATATTTCTCATGGATATTCTGGTCCAGACTTTGACACAAAAGAAAGAGAAATCAAGCAACTTAAAGAACAGCTTGAGCAGCTGACCAGAGATCATTCTAACAAACCAAAACCTTACTCTCATCACTCACAATCATTGTTTTTCCCTGTATCTCCTACACATTCACCCCCTTCCAAACCTGATGATTTTTCCAACCACTTTAAATCCACTGGTGAATTGTTTCGAAAATATCCCGTTCTCTCTTCCCCTCCAGCAAAACCTACGAACAGGTCTCCTTCGAAGCAGAAAGACAAGCACGCTGCTTCCAGTTCATACGACCCAGTTCTATTTGCTTCTAAGACGTTTTCCTCCTCATCCAAGTCTGATTCAGCATCCTTTTCTGAAAACGTCTCCTCCCAATCGTCACAGTCTTCCTGTCCTTCATCCTGGCTGGATACTGCCACCTCTTCTCCTCATGGTCATGCAGACCTTACTCAAGTTTTCATGGCATCTCGCACAGATCCTCAGCCCTCAACAAGAACCTATGAGTCTCCCGATGAGACTGCCTCTACTACTCCTGCTACCTTTGTCGAAGAACCTCCAAAACATGTTCCTGGCCGTTCTCCTACTAAACCAACCAATGGCCCTTGGTTTACCCTTGATGACACTTCTCCTGGTTCCTGGAGAAAAAGGGTTTCAGAGATGAGCGCATGGCTTGACCTACAACTGGCAAAGTCTGAACAGAACCTTGAAACAATTCTACGTGAGTTCGTCTCTCGTTTTACTGGTTCCCTCAGAGATTGGTACCAAGCTCTTGGTGAATACAGACAACTCCAATTTGTCAGAGTCCCCTTAGCCTCCCAAGCCATGAGATACATATTCAGAGAATTCCTTGGTGATCCTGACCATCTCTATAAACAAGCTAGACAAGAATTCTTTGACATGCGTTGCTGCTCTCTCAAAAGAAATGACATCATGTTCCACTACAAGCGTATGTCTCAACAATATCATACTCTAGGTGGAATCAATGATCATAGTCTTAAACAAGTTTATGTCAACTCCCTTCCAGATGACCTCCAATATGAGATACAACGAAAAATAGACACCTCGGGACGATCTCTCAATGATACATCCTTAGGTGAACTCCACATGTATGCTCTCAGCTCTCTGGATAAACTCTGTGCCACTCAAAGATTCTTTTCCAAGATGCTCACAGAAGGCAAACACCTGCAGTCCCAATGCCGTCAACCTTCTCTTCAGATCAAGTGCAAATCCTTAGGCTCTTGCACCTGCAACACGAAGAAGAAGATTCATTTCAAACGCTTCAAAAACAAGAAAGGGAGGTCTAAACGATTCAAGTTCTTCCGCAAGAAAGCACAGCGCGGTTGGAATAAATCCCAACTCTGCTACATTTGCGGCAAACCCGGACATTATGCTAAGAAATGTCCCAACAAAAAGGCAAAGTCCGCCAGATTAGTTCAGCAGTTAAAAGACATTGCTGATGAAGTTCCGTCCGATGCAGACATTGAATCCATCTTCTCTGAACAAGATCAGGCAGATTCCTCCACGACCTTTGTTCTTCAAGAAGATCTCTCTGATTCGGAATATTCTGGCTCCTCTGACTACAATTCTATCCCAGAATCCTATCAGGCTTCTCAGCTCGATTGTCATTCCGGTCCCCAAGCTCCGGTTCGGATTCTACCTGACAAGTATTCCAAACATGTTGATGTCATCGCTTATTTTGACACAGGTTCTCACACTACAATGATGAACCCAAAGGTCCTTCCTCCAGAATTTTAGAAATCCCAAGTTTGGTATTTTCGGGCCGCTGATGGAAAGGTTTTTTCCACTACTCTGATTTCCAGGAAAAAGATTAGTATTCAGTTTTTCCCATCCTTTACTCTTTGGGTCCAAGTAATCGGCACTCCTCTTCCAGATAAAGATATCCTCCTCGGCTGGGATGTTTTCCGCCAATGTTACTCTCTTCGGATTCTCCCTGCTGGCATTCGATACAAAAAGCATTTCAAAGCTTTTTCTGACCTTCCGAAGATTTTCCCGCTCTCAGAAATCCAAGCCCCTTTTGAATATATTCAACAAAAATTACTCCTGCTTTGTGCTGACAATCATGCCACTTTCTCTCATCCTTCCCCTCTGTGGAAGAATCCAGATTTCTTTATCAAGCTTCCCTTTAAGCTTAATGAAGATACTAATCCTACCAAGGCTACCCACTCAGGCATGTCTCCCTCAGATCTCAAGCTCGCTAATGAAGAATGCAATGAACTCCTTCGTCAAGGTCTGATCGAACATACCTCTTCTCCCTGGGCGTGTCAAGCCTTTTACGTTGAAAAACGCAAAGAATTGCTCAGAGGAAAAAAGAGATTAGTCGTAGATTACAAGCCTCTCAACCTCTTTCTCAGAGATGACAAGTTTCCTGTTCCCAGGCCAAATGTCTTATTCTCTCAACTTCCAGGTGCTACGATCTTCTCCAAATTTGATCTCAAAGGTGCTTTTTGGTAAATTGGTATTCATCCAGATGAAAGATATAAGACAGCATTCTGTCTTCCTAATGCTCAATACCAATGGACTGTTCTCCCTTTTGGTTTAAAGACTGCTCCATCCCTTTTCCAAAAGGCTGTTACGAGGATTTTTCATCCTCTCTTACACTCAGCACTCGTCTACATTGATGATATCCTCATGTTCTCTCCAGATGATACCTCTCACAATCTCCTTCTCCAACAGTTCCATGACATTGTTCATCACTATGGTATCATGCTCTCCGAAAAGAAAAGCATAGTTGGGAAATCTGAAATTGAATTTCTTAGAATGCACATTTCCAACAGCCAATACCGTCCTGGTCCTCATTTGGCTGTCCGTTTATTAGACTTCCCCGATTCTGATCTCAGTGTGAAACAAGTTCAACAATTTCTCGAAATCGTTAACTATGTCAGAGATTTCATTCCACATGTCAGTCATTACACCTCAGTTCTTTCTACGCTCCTCAAGAAGCGTCCTCCTCCCTGGAGTCCCTCCCATACTGAGGCCGTCATCAAATTAAAGGAGATCACTCAATCCCCTCCTGCCCTCGTCATCCCTTCTTCGGGCCAACTCATCCTCCAGACTGATGCCAGTGATATTTTCTGGGGAGCCGTTCTCATTGAAGATCGAGACGGTCAACGAAGATACTGTGGTCATGCTAGTGGAAAATTCAAAGATGCCCAACAGCATTATCACACTATCTATAAAGAGATTCTTGCTGTCAAATACGGAATCCAAAAGTTGGATTTTTACCTCAGGTCAAGAAACTTTATTGTTGAAATAGACAACTCATCTTTTCCAAAGATACTCGATTTTCGCAATAAGATTCCTCCCAATCCTCTCCTTTTGAGACTCAAAGATTGGTTTGCCCGATATGACTTCACTGTTCGTCACGTGAAAGGCCATCATAATATAATTGCTGACATGCTCTCCAGACCTCCACTCACCCTTCTCATTACACCCACAGGTCACTATCCTCTTATCTTCATGACTTCTCCTGCTGGTCCCTCATCATCTCATGCTGGTCCCTCATCATCCTCACCAGCCATACCTGATTACTCATTCCCACCAGAACTCTTGGTCACGTTGCCACCTGATCATCAACCTTCTTTAAATCAGATCCAGTCCTTCGCCAAGGCTCAACTTCCGGTCTACTTAGCTCAGATCAACAGATAAGACTGTCGTCACACTGTCAACAACCTGTCCAGGCCATTTCTTGACCCGTTCATAATGCCACATTTCTACTATTTTTCTCCTCAACTCCTTTGGTTCCTCTGGTGTTTATCAGTTCTACATCATCATGCCATCGTCTTCCCACTTCAGGCTCTATATAGTCATCTCCATGATCCTTCTCAACGGAACTCTCTATTATGGGTTTTCCTCTAATGGTACACGTCCTTGACCCACTGGAAGAACGAACTCACTGAGCTCATGGGCAAATATAACATTTGGAAACTTGATTATGAATCAGCTGCCTCTGTATGCTGTATATGGATCTTCAATAAGCCCTACAGATACAATCCCTACAAACGACTCCTTTGGACTGCCAACTCTAGTTATGAATGGCATACCACGTATGATTATCAAAAGATGTATCCACAGATCCTCCAAGTCGGTCTGCTCAATTTCCTCTGTAATGTTAATTACGTCTCCACCGACGAAGTTTTCATCCTACCAGATATTCCCAGAGACCCCTCTCAAAGCTGGAACCCTTTTTTAAATTCATACATGATTGACTCTCAGGACCCCTTTGACTCTGCCTGGCCCTGCTTCATCTGTGGAGCCCAAGACTCAGATGATGAAAATCATGCCAACTGTAATCTATCTTCAAGTCCGTAATTTCAGCTCAGCTCAGCTCAGCTCAGACCAAGATCCCAGCTCGTGAACTTATCTTGTGACATAATGCTATTTTGTTTTATTAGGCAACTGTTTGGCCTTATTAGACTTAATAATGCTCTTTTGTTTGTATTAGGACTTCTTTGTCCTTATTTGGGTTTGTTTGTCTGTAAAGTTTGGCCGATGGCCCTGCTTTGCTTTAACTAGGTCTCTGCCACGTTTGTGGCCTTACTGTATAATAGGTTTGTCTGCACTTTATCTCTCCCTCTATATAAGGAGAGCTCGTCACTTGTGAAAACTCAGAATCAAATCAATAAATATTTTCTTGTGTTTTCAAAACTCTTATGTCTTGCTAAATATCTCCTCCTCTTCCTTTGATTGCCATGTCTCTCATATAATTAACAGTCTGTAATTATCTCAGTATGCTCTGTGCTTGCCTCTAGGTTGAGGATCCTGCATATCAGAAGATGAGATATTGTTGGCTGTTGGCTTTTGGCTTAAGGTCCCTGTCTGTCTCTAGTGGGTTGAAAAGTTAGTACCCTGTTCAGGCCGTGGTTAGGCCGCCATTGTGGGGAAAACTCGAAAGACCTGTATGAGAGGCACCCAGGGGTACCTGCCACCCGTTTTATTGTTATATATAATATTTTAAAAATTATTTAAATATATATAATTTATATAATATTGCACAGGTTTGTGATTTTTCGAAGATTTAAAGGTAAAAATGTTTTTTTTTTTTTAGATTTGTCCCATGCATGGGACAAGTATGGTCCAGGATCTTAGGTGGGACAAAATTTGGTGATTTTTGTCCTACCTTGTCCCGTTCTGTCCCATGCTAAAGTCGCGTCAAACGTGGGACAAGAAGAAACCGTCCCATGTTGTCCTATCCCATCCCGCGTACCAAACACACTCTCTTTCTTAATTCTTATTAATTATAATTATAATAATTAATTTATTTGTTAATAATCCAAATCAACTGTCATCAGGTTGGGGTTAATTTTTATTTTTTCTTAAATCGAAAAATGAAATCATCACATTAAAAAAAAAAAAATTGTAATTTTAAGAGAATAACATATGAAAGGATTAAAAGGTAAACTGGGCCTAGAGTAGACAAGATATCTTTTTTAGCTCAAGTGGTATCAAAGCCTTGGTGTTCGATCGAAGTGCCGAGTTCGAGCCCTGGGGAGTGCAAAACATTCCTGGCTCCTATGACTCACTCTGGGTGGACCCCAGGTGGGAAGAGGGAGATATGAAAGGATTAAAAGGTAAACTGGGCCTAGACTAGACAAGATATCTTTTCTAGCTCAAGTCTGTCTCTAGTGGGTTGGAAAGTTAGTACCCTGTTTAGGCCGTGGTTAGGCCGCCATTGTGGGGAAAACTCTAAAGACCTGTATGAGAGGCACCCAGGGGTACCTGCCACCCGAATGGTATCAGAGCCTTGTCTCGAGTCCCTGGAGTCCGGGAAAAGAGTTAGACTGTTATGAGTATGTTAGGCTGGTATAGAAGGAAGAAATTTCTCAAAAATGGCAAACACTAGCACAAATCCCTCTACTGCTTCCTTAGTTCCTAATAGATTGTCTTCTTCTATATCCTTACCTTCTCCTACTATCCAAATAACCCAGTCCAACAGAATCCAAGATCTAGTAGAATACACCCATATCCCTGCTTCTGCCCAGATAAATGAAACTACTTTCCCTCTGCTCAATCCTTACAACATCTTTAAGAGAAACAAATCTCTCGCCACCCAGCTAACTCGTCTTGTCCATACCAGACCACTTCCCATCAAAGAATATGTCCAGTCCACAGGCTTAGATAAATGTTTGATTCCATCCTCTCCTAGTGAACAATATGTCACTCTCACCATTGATCAAAACATGATAGATCAATGGATCAAGGAAGGATACTCCCATCTCCACATAGGTGCTGTCAGAATCATCCTCTCCCTACATGGTCGAAAAGGCTTACCTGTCACTGCCAGACTGGCCTTGCTCAACACCATTTACACTCAGTATGAACATGCTGTGATTGGCACCTGCCTATCTACTCTCAATGCTGGTAGCATATCCCTCACATACTATCACAACTTCAACATTCCTTTACGAGACCAGAACCTTCACAAATGTCTCAAGATCCAAGTTCAGATTCTTGGTGCTCCCATGCAAGCCAATTCCTACATGGCTACCGTCCATCATCAGCTTGCTTATAGACTTCAAGATCATGCTCTTGATCTCCCACTTCCTGGCCATAATGGTGACACCATCTTCATCAAAGCAGAAAGAGAAGATGAAGTTCCCACCATCCTCCAAATTCCAAAACAACTGCCCAGAGAAAAGCTCACAGAGATCATGCCTCTTGAATGGCTCACAAATTATGAAAAGGTTTTCCAGGACGAAGCTCCTGTCGTTGCTGCTGATACGTCGTATGTTCCTCAGCCAGATGGCTCCATCAAAACTATCTATGCTCCCCTAACCGGTTCTAAGGCTTCTTCCAGTTCGGAGACTCCTCCGATATTCTAAGCCCTTATGATTCAACCGGTTACCACTGAAGCTGACATTCCTATCCACAGTTTTGAAGCTGACGGATCTCCGATCTACACTGATAAGATCCGTGGTCACTTCATCTGGGATGATGATCCCAATATGTGTGATGCAGACTGTATATGTCGACGCTGTCTTAAGGACACCTCTCCTACCTTCTGCAAACCCTGGAATAAACCTCACAAACCAGATCATCCTGATAGTCCTTGGATAGGCCTCCATCCTATCAAAAATAAACCTCTACCCATTTATGATAGAGCTTTACAGATCTTACGATCTGAAGGTCTCCTACCTCCACAACCTACCCTAACAGTTCCTAATCAACCCGCTCCAGTCCCTTGCTACATGACCTCAGATTATGATTGTGATTTCCCTCCACTTGAACCTTCCTCAAATCAAGAAAAAACTCGATTCTCAAAACCTTTTATCCAAGCTACCGAAATCCAACCCGATGGTTCTTACAAACAGCCCTCCCAGGCTGAACAAGTCCTCAACTGGCAATCTCACAATGCCAGAGCTCAGAACAGAGTTCTTAACTCTATTGATCAGAAGATTGATCGTGTTACACGACATGTTTCTCAACATGATCACCATCTCCAAAGTCTTGATGCCTCCTTCAGAGATTTGGCCTCTGACCTTCAATCGAGAATAGCAAAGCTTCATGCTGATCTTCACAGATATATTTCTCATGGATATTCTGGCCCAGACTTTGACACAAAGGAAAGAGAAATCAAGCAACTAAAAGAACAGCTTGAGCAGGTGACCAGAGATCATTCTCATAAACCAAAACCTTACTCTCATCACTCACAATCACTGTTTTTCCCTGTATCTCCTGCACATTCACCCCCTTCCAAATCTGCTGATTTTTCCAACCACTTTAAATCCACTGGTGAATTATTCCGAAAATATCCCGTTCTCTCTTCCCCTCAGGCAAAACCTAAGAACAGGTCTCCTTCGAAGCAGAAAGACAAGCATGCTGCTTCCAGTTTATACGACCCAATTCTATTTGCTTCTAAGACGTTTTCCTCCTCATCCAAGTCTGATTCAGCATCCTTTTCTGAAGACGTCTCCTCCCAGTCGTCACAGACTTCCTGTCCTTCATCCTGGCTGGATACTGCCGCCTCTTCTCCTCCTACTCATGCAGACCTTACTCAAGTTTTCATGGCATCTCGCATAGATCCTCAGCCCTCAACACGAACTTATGAGTCTCCCGATGAGACTGCCTCCACAACTCCAGCTCCCTTTGTCGAAGAACCTCCAGAACATGTTCCTGGCCGTTCTTCTGCTAAACCTACCAATGGCCCTTGGTTTACTCTTGATGACACTTCTCCTGGTTCCTGGAGAAAAAGGGTTTCAGAGATGAGCGCATGGCTTGACCTACAACTGGCAAAGTCTGAACAGAACCTTGAAACAATTCTACGTGAGTTCGTCTCTCGTTTTACTGGTTCTCTCCGAGATTGGTACCAAGCTCTTGGTGAATACAGACAACTCCAGTTTGTCAGAGTCCCCTTAGCCTCCCAAGCCATGGGATACATATTCAGAGAATTCCTTGGTGATCCTGACCATCTCTATAAACAAGCTCGACAAGAATTCTTTGACATGCGTTGCTGCTCTCTCAAAAGAAATGACATCATGTTCCACTACAAGCGTATGTCTCAGCGATATCATACCCTAGGTGGAATTAATGATCATAGTCTTAAACAAGTCTATGTCAACTCCCTTCCAGATGACCTCCAAGATGAGATACAACGAAAGATAGACACCTCGGGTCGATCTCTCAATGATACATCCTTAGGTGAACTCCACATGTATGCTCTCAGCTCTCTGGATAAACTCTGTGCCACTCAAAGATTCTTCTCCAAGATGCTCACAGAAGGCAAACACTTGCAGTCCCAATGCCGTCAACCTTCTCTTCAAATCAAGTGCAAATCCTTAGGCTCTTGCACCTGCACCACGAAGAAGAAGAATCATTTCAAACGTTTTAAAAACAAGAAAGGTAGGACTAAACGATTCAAGTTCTTCCGCAAGAAAGCACAGCGCGGTTGGAATAAATCCCAACGCTGCTACATTTGCGGCAAACCCGGACATTATGCTAAGAAATGTCCCAACAAAAAGGCAAAGTCCGCCAGACTAGTTCAGCAGTTGAAAGACATTGCTGATGAAGTTCCATCCGATGCAGACATTGAATCCATCTTCTCTGAACAAGATCAGGCAGATTCCTCCACGACATTTGTTCTTCAAGAAGATCTTTCTGATTCGAAATATTCTGGCTCCTCTGACTACAGTTTTATCTCAGAATCCTATCAGACTACTCAGCTCGATTCTCATTCCGGTCCCCAAGCTCCGGTTCGGATTCTACCTGCCAAGTACTCCAAACCTGTTGATGTTATCGCTTATTTTGACACAGGTTCTCACACTACAATGATGAACCCAAAGGTCCTTCCTCCAGAATTTTGGAAATCCCAAGTTCGGCATTTTCGGGCCGCTGATGGAAAGGTTTTTTCCACTAATCTGATTTCCAGAAAGAAGATTGGTATTCAGTTTTTTCCATCCTTTACTCTTTGGGTCCAAGTCGTCGGCACTCCTCTTCCAGATAAAGATATCCTTATCGGCTGGGATGTTTTCCGCCAATGTTACTCTCTTCGGATTCTCCCTGCTGGCATTCGATACAAAAAGCATTTCAAAGCTTTTTCTGATATTTCGAAGATTTTCCCGTTCTCAGAAATCCAAGCCCCTTTTGAATATATTCAACAAAAATTGCTCCTGCTTTGTGCTGACAATCATGCCACTTTCTCTCATCATTCTCCTCTGTGGAAGAATCCAGATTTCTTTATCAAGCTTCCCTTTAAGCTTAATGAAGATACTAATCCTACCAAGGCTACCCACTCAGGCATGTCTCCCTCAGATCTCAAGCTCGCTACTGACGAATGCAATGAGCTCCTTCGTCAAGGTCTGATCGAACATACCTCTTCTCCCTGGGCGTGTCAAGCCTTTTACGTTGAAAAACGCACTGAATTGCTCAGAGGAAAAAAGAGATTAGTCGTGGATTACAAGCCTCTCAACCTCTTTCTCAGAGATGACAAGTTTCCTGTTCCCAGACCAAATGTCTTATTCTCTCAACTTCCAGGTGCTACGATCTTCTCCAAATTTGATCTCAAAGGTGCTTTTTGGCAAATTGGTATTCATCCCGATGAAAGATACAAGACTGCATTCTGTCTTCTTAATGCTCAATACCAATGGACTGTTCTCCCTTTTGGATTAAAGACTGCTCCTTCCCTTTTTCAGAAGGCTGTTACCAGGATTTTTCATCCTCTCTTACACTCTGCACTCGTCTACATTGATGATATCCTCATGTTCTCTCCAGATGATACCTCTCACAATCTCCTTCTCCAACAGTTCCATGACATTGTTCATCACTATGGTATCATGCTCTCTGAAAAGAAAAGCATAGTTGGAAATTCTGAAATTGAATTTCTTGGAATGCACATTTTCAACGGCCAATACCGTCCTGGTCCTCATTTGGCTGTCCGATTATTAGACTTCCCCGATTCTGATCTTAGTGTGAAACAAAGTTTCTCGGAATCGTCAACTATGTCAGAGATTTCATTCCACATGTCAGTCATTACACCTCAGTTCTTTCTACGCTCCTCAAGAAGCGTCATCCTCCCTGGAGTTCCTCCCACACTGAGGCCATCATCAAATTAAAGGGGATCACTCAATCTCCTCCTGCCCTCGTCATCCCTTCTTCGGGCCAACTCATCCTCCAGACTGATGCTAGTGATATTTTCTGGGGAGCCGTTCTTATTGAAGACCGTGACGGTCAAAGGAAATACTGTGGTCATGCTAGTGGAAAATTCAAAGATGCCCAACAGCATTATCACACTATCTATAAAGAGATTCTTGCTGTCAAATACGGAATCCAAAAGCTGGATTTTCACCTCAGGACAAGAAACTTTATTGTTGAAATGGACAACTCATCTTTTCCAAAGATACTCGATTTTCGCAATAAGATTCCTCCCAATCCTCTCCTTTTGAGACTCAAAGACTGGTTTGCCCGATATGACTTCACTGTTCGTCACGTGAAAGGCTATCATAATATAATTGCTGACATGCTCTCCAGACCTTCACTCACTCATCTCATTACACCCACAGGTCATTATCCTCTTGTCTTCATGACTTCTCGTGCTGGTCCCTCATCATCTCATGCTGGTCCCTCATCATCCTCACCAACCGTTCCTGATTACTCATTCCCTCCAGAACTCTTAGCCACGTTGCCACCTGATCATCAACCTTCTTTAAATCAGATCCGGTCCTTCGCCAAGACTCAACTTCCGGTCTACTTAGCTCAGATCAACAGACAAGACTGTCGTCACACTGTCAACAACCTGTCCAGACCATTTCTTGACCCGTTCATAATGCCACCTTTCTACTATTTTTCTCCTCAACTCCTTTGGTTCCTCTGGTGTTTATCAGTTCTCCATCATCATGCCATCGTCTTCCCACTTCAGGCCCTATACGGTCATCTCCATGATCCTTCTCAACGGAACTCTCTGTTATAGGTTTTCCTCCAATGGTTCACGTCCTTGACCAACTGGAAAAATGAACTCACTGAGCTCATGGGCAAATATAACATTTGGAAACTTGATTATGAATCAGCTGCCTCTGTATGCTGTATATGGATCTTCAATAGGCCCTACCGGTACAATCCCCACAAACGACTCCTTTGGACTGCCAACTCCAGTTATGAATGGCATACCACGTATGATTATCCAAAGATGTATCCATAAATCCTTCAAGTCGGTCTGCTCAATTTCCTCTGTGATGTTAATTATGTCTCCACCGACGAAGTTTTCATTCTACCAAATATTCCCAGAGACCCCTCTCAAAGCTGGAACCCTTTTCTAAATTCATACATGATTGACTCTCAGGACCCCTTTGACACTGCATGGCCCTGCTTCATCTGTGGAGCCCAAGATTCAGATGATGAAAATCATGCCAACTGTAATATGTCTTCTAGTCCGTGATTCAGCTTCGCTCAGACCAAAATCTCAACTCGTCACGTGAAATAAAATAATTCACTTTCATTATGCTATTTTGTTTTATTAGGCAACTGTTTGGCCTTATTAGGTTTAATTATGTTATTTCGTTTATATTAGGCATCCTTTGTCTTTATTTGAGTTTGATTGTCTGTAAACTTTGGCCGATGGCCATGCTTTGCTTTAGCTAGGTATCTGCCACGTTTGTGGCCTTACTGTATAATAGGTTTGACAGCACTCTATCTCTCCCCCTATATAAAGAGAGCTCGTCACTTGTGTAAACTCATAATCAAATCAATAAACATTTTCCTGTGTGTTTTAACTCTCATGTCTTGCTAAATTGTTCCTCTTCTTCCTTTGAAAACCATGTCTCTCATATAAATAGCAGTCTGTAATTATCTCAGTATGCTCTGTGCTTGCCTCTAGGTTGAAGATCCTGCACATCAGAAGATGAGATTTGTTGGCTTTTTGGCTTAAGGTCCCTGTCTGTCTCTAGTGGGTTGGAAAGTTAGTACCCTGTTTAGGCCGTGGTTAGGCCGCCATTGTGGGGAAAACTCTAAAGACCTGTATGAAAGGCACCCAGGGGTACCTGCCACCCGAATGTATTAAGTTATATTAATTTTTTTGCTTAAAATATTATGTCAGAGGGATATAAAACCTAGTTCGGCCCCAAGCATTTATTTTTTTAATCATATATCATGCTCCTATCCAAGATGTCTAACTATACAAGAATATACTGTCTCAATAATATTTATAATCTATGAATAATGCTAGGCTTTCCAAAATATTTGTTCGAATGATGTGATACGTGAATTGTCAAGATCCTGTCATAGGATTTTGACAATTCACATACCATATCATTTGTGCATGATTTTAAGTAGTTTAGCATTACTCATAATCTATTAAATTTCAATAACATTAGTTAAATAATCAATGAGGAATTCTAAAAACAGTTAAAAAGGTTTAAAATAGGTAGAATTCTCCTGCGTGAGATTATGTACTCATAATCTATTAAATTTCAATCAAATTAATTAAATAATTAATGAGGAATTCTATAAATAGTTATCAATTGGTGAGATTATGGGATAAATGATATGACGTTGATAACTCACATACCATATCATTTGGGCATGAATTTGGATTAGAATTTTGGACACCGGAACATTATTCACATACCATATCAAAGTCCAAGTAGAAGAGTGTAGAATTAGAGCATATAAATATTAGCAACACAAAGCTCATAACAACAGAAATTAACCAGAAAAACAAAAATGGCAGAATCCAAGAACCAAAAGCATTTTGTTCTAGTGCACGGAGGGAACCATGGAGCCTGGTGTTGGCACAAGCTGAAACCACTTCTGGAGGCGGCTGGCCACCGCGTCACGGCACTGGACATGGCGGCCTCCGGCATCAACATGAAGGCAATCCAAGATGTTCACACACTTAGTGAGTACACCGAGCCTTTGCTGGAGACTCTGGCCTCGCTTCCTGATAATGAGAAGGTGATACTTGTTGGTCACAGCCTCGGAGGCCTGAACTGTGCCCTTGCAGCCGACAAATTCCCGGAAAAGATTTCGGTTGCTGTCTTCCTTACAGCTTTCATGCCTGACACGGCACACAAGCCATCTTATGTTATGGATAAGGTACGAGATCCTATACGTTTTTTCATATATGGGATTTCAAATAGACGTACATCGGTATCTATTGGGATCGATCCCGCACTGAAACTTGATGATTTTCTTATATATATATAGTAATTTTATAGAAAGAATATTGGCTTCTCTCTTATCAGTTGTGTTTGTTTGTTTTGAAAAGTTTTGTGAGATGATCTCAGCTGATCATTGGTTGGACACTCAATTTGCACCCTATAACGACAGCTCAAAATCATCTCTCATGTCATTTTTGTTTGGCCCCAAGTTCTTGACTTCAATTCTCTATCAACTGAGCCCTATTGAGGTACGTAACTACCTTTCTATACGAAAAAATCACATTGACATCTCTCTTACATCTAATGAACATGAATGATTGTTTTTATTCAAACAATCATTCATGTTCATTAGATGTAAGAGAGATGTCAATGTGATTTTATCATATATAGAAAGGTTCATGCATATTCGTGATAATAATTCGAATCTCACATTTGTTTATAAAATCACAAAGTTTATGGAGATCCCCTTGTAGTGAATGTTGTTTATCGAATTGCATGGTAGAGTAGTAGACCCTTGCCATGGGTGTAAGTGTAATTGACGTCAAACTCGGAAAAAAATGAAGAATTTTGTAATTATTCCTTTTCTTTATAATTAAACTACGTACACAATATATATATATATTAATAAATCAACTTCCTTTATCATTTTTAAAAGATTTTACACTGTCAATCAGTGATATGTTCGAAACCTGACAATATTAATCGCTATAAACTTGGTTTAAATTTAACTCACGGTAGTGGTGAAGCCACCTTATAATGATGTGGTGGTGGGTCCACAATTTTTTTTAAAAAAAAAAATAATAATTTAAACTTTATCTTACTTTTTTATTATTTATATTTTCCTATCAAATTTTTATCTAAATTTCAAATTGACCCCAAACCCTTCAAATTTAATATAGATACTTACCCTGAATTTTGTAAGGGTGTGGGGTCCCCACAATTTTCTTTTTTCAACTGTGGAATTTTGTAAGGGCAAATTGCACTGCATCCGTTGAGGTTTGGGTAAGGTACACTTAATTATAAAAGTTTTGGTATTATACATCAACACCCTCAAGACTTAAATTTAACTTTGAAAATACTTAAAATGCCCCCAGTTGTATTAAAAGATATGATTCATTAAATAAATAAATAGTTTTAAAAAATTAAATAAATAAATAGTTTTAAAATAAATAAATAAATAGTTTGAATATTTAGAGCTTTTCTTGTCCCTACTAACTGATATTCTTTAAAAAAATTAATGTTTTTCATTTTTTTTCATTTTTTTAAAACTATTTATTTATTTTTTTTAAAACTATTTATTTTATTTTATTTTTTAAAAATTTATTTATTTATTTTATTTTTGTAAACCATTTAATTATTTATTTAATGAATCATATATTTTATTTATTTCATTAAAGTTTATAAAGTTTTTAGTTAACAGGTAAAAAAATAAAGTATAAAATAATATAACTAGGGGCATTTTAGGTATTTTCAAAGTCAAATTTAATTCTTAGGGGTGTTAGTGTATAATACCAAAACTTTTCTAACTAAGTGTACTTTTTCCCAAACCTCAAGGAGTGCAGTGCAATTTGCCCATTTTGTAATCATTCATTTTCTCTATAATTAAACTATATTTCTAGCGAGGTTATTGAAATTAATATACAAAATTAGACAATCATAACGGTAGCTTATCATTTTCAAAAGATTTATTTAAAAAAATGACACCAACCAAATCAGGATTTATCGGAATATGATATCTACAAGCATAATTTTAATACAACTTTCACTGTAGCTAGTAGCAAAATTGAACCATCTTATAATAGTGTGGTGGTTCACAATTTTTTTTTTAAAAGGCCGTTAAAATTTTACCCTATTTTTTGTTATTTACAATTTTTTTATTAAAATTTTATCAAAATTTTAAATTGGTCCACGACTCTCCAAATTTAATAAAGTTGGTTTCAAATATGGAATAATGTATTGAGTCTAATGACCTTTCATTTTTAATTTGAAAGGATCTAGAGCTAGCAAAGTTGCTGATTAGGCCAGGGTCACTATTTCTAGACGACTTGTCAAAGTCAAACAATTTCACTAGTGAAGGATATGGAAAAGTCAACAGAGTTTATATTATCTGCGAAGAGGACGAAGGAATGCCCAAGGAATTCCTGCAGTGGATGATCGACAACTATCCTGTTAAACATGTGATGAAGATCAAGGGTGCAGATCACATGGGCATGTTGTCCAAACCACAAGAACTTTGTGATTGCCTCTTTGAGATTGCACAGAGATTTGCTTAATCAAAAATGGTGGATTGGCCATCGAATCATCGGTGACTATCATAATAAATTGGGATTTTATTAATGGTTGGTGGATTGTCTTCAAATTTTGTGAGTGGATTTCGCTTTCGAAATGGTGAAGTAGTTTATCTATAATTTCCCAATTAATAAAGTGAATTCATTGATGTCCGTAATTATTTAAGTTCAATCCTAGGTATCAAACATATAATAATAAAAAAATAATAATAATATGATACATAATTATTTAAGTTCAATCCTAGGTATCAAACATATGACAAACACTAATTTAATCAAATCCAATTCCATCTTAATCTTATCCGATCCCATAAAATAGTCCGATCAAATCTCATGTACCAGACGGTGTCTATATGAGACAAAACTTTGGATAAATTGTCATGTCAATATTTTAATGTCTATAGGAATGCAAAACAATACAGTAGAAACGTGTCAATTATCAAATGGTATGATCGGAGATTTCTATTACACTTTTATCATGTTCCGAGTCCTGATATTATAAAATATTGTTTTGCATTTACTCTTTAAATCGCAGAGTGTGGAGAAATTCTTTCTCTTTATTAGGAGTCATATTACAAACATAGATTGATCTCTTCAAGTCCCGATAAACCTAAAACAATACAATATTAGATATATCTTATCAAAAGATAATCAAAATTGTTATCGAACTTTGGAATTATCCGAATAATTTTGTTATTTGAGTTTTCAACATCTGATAAGTGTTATTTTTCCATTATTATTTGCAAGTTTTGCTAAGACCATAAGATCCCATTCAAGGGTATTTCTCTGCAATCTCTTGGAGGCAAAAGCACAGCTCCTTGGGCTTGGAAAACATGGGCATATGATCAGAACCAGAGATCAACTTCACGTCGTCCGTTGGATTGTTTTCGATCATCCATCTCTGAAAATCTTCTTGCATTGTATTGTCTCGATCGCACACAATGAAAACTCGAGGAACTGATCCGTACTTGTCCTTGGTGAGGATCATTGCTTTATTCAACATTGCTTCATCATTGTACAGAGGGCGAGGTCTCACTAACAACACTGCAAGTGTAAGATCCTGTAAGAAATGAAAATACACATTTAGCGGAATTTTATTAATTATCATACCGAAACCTCTTCTCCATTTTTCGTACTACAAACGATATTATATTCCTTCATTAAAAATTTCAAAAACCATCGAAATCAAGAACCACTGTGCAATTTTAAAGAATATTTTCTAACTATGACAAATCACTTGCCACGTTATTTCGGTTTTTTTTTTTAAATTGTGTTGACTCTTGTTCTAATCAAAATTATTATGAAATGAAAATAATTGAGAGGGGTGACTAGTCTTACCTCGGGTGGGGATAGCTGATATAGCTTGGAGAACATGAAGTCAGGCCCAAAGAGTAAGGAGGTGGGCTGGTTGTTGGGCCCATTTCCAAATGTAAACACTGAGTCCATGTGTGAATCCAGTCTTCGATTAAACTGTATCAACATCATGTCACCTATTAGCATTCAATCTAATCTAAACATTCTAAGCCAATCAATCAATATATCACTTGAACATGTCTGTGATCCGGTCTTTACACTAACAACAAAGTATCATTACCATCCAATAAAATCTATTCAAATTCACCATCATGATGGTTTAATGTAGTGATGGTCGAAGAGGATCGACTTCGGTCTGTAACGTTAGAAAGTGACATTGACATTACATACGGGAGTTGATCCCACAACTGAAACCTCATCGTCAACCATCACTACATTAAAACCATCATGATATAAATGTATATAATTTGAGTTGTTGAATTTCAGACTACTCTGATATTTATAAAGTAGATTTCTCTAAACTTATCTTCCAAATAGGGTCGGTCGAAGGGTGCAACAAACCTGGCATTTTGCTGGGTCCCCACCTGGTCTAATTTATTTATTTTCTCAATTCAATCTTTTATAATATATAGAGTGACGATATTTGCACCTCTCAAAAACTGTAACTACACCCCCAAATTCATATATTTTCAAAATTCCAATATTACCCTCAAATTAAATTATTAAGATTTTATATTATATTTTTAACAACTAATTTTTTCTTCTTTTTTTGAATTTTTACTAACTAAATAATTGTCTGTTTATAATCCCTAAAATGAAGAGGCAAACTATTGCAGATAGATTTCATGAAGCATTGGGTGCTACATCATGTGATGGAGTTATGCTTGTGGCTGTATGCTTGTACCCAAATCGTCTGGGTGAATGATGAGGTTTGAGATTGAGATCCTCATGCCTTGAATCCTCAACATACTTGTCAATCCAAAACATATCTGAATTTTTTTTAAATCCTAGTTGGGTGGATATTTTATAGATTATCATGATAAAGAGAAAACTAAAACCCACAAAAAAAGAAAAATAAAATTATAAGTAAAGAGATTTGAATGTGGTTTGTATTCAGAAGAAACAGTATATAGATGAGTACCTGGATAGAAGAACTGAGTTAGAAAAATAAAGGGAGGAGGTGCGGCTCTCTCCTGCCATTTTTTTATTTTTTATTTTATTAACTTTAGAATTTATTTATTTATAATATTTTTTCAAAACTACAAAAGGGCATATTTGGTAATGTGTGGGGTGTGCTTACGAAATATGGTTTTTTAAATTTTTTTGATGAGGTGTACATACAAAAAGGGTGTACATACAGATTTTCAGGGGTGCAAATACCGCCACTCTAATATATATTGTCACATTATATATGGTGCATAAGGTGTGTATTGGTTAATGACTGTTTTAGAAATATACTGGGCCCTATTGACTAATTCTTTATTTAAAAAGAAAACCTAGTGCTCAATTCCTTACTTAAAATTAAAACCCAAAATCCTAATCTATAGATTGTAACCCTATTAATATTATATTATAACCATAATTCTATAGATTGTTAATGGTAATAATTTTTTTTTATGGGGCCCGATTTTTGTTAATATATATCATTAAATAGATCGGGTCCCGAAATGTCTAAAGACGGTCCTACATCCAAACAGAAATCAGACACATAAAAAGATATAAGAAAACCAGGTACCTCTACATATAATGTTGTGTAACTGAATTCAAGGCTTGGCATAAAAGCAGTGCAAAAAACAGCAACAGAAACTTTCTCAGGGAAGCTTTCCATGGCAGCAGATATGCAGTAGCCACCCATGCTGTGACCCACCAGAATCACTCTCTCCTCCGGTGGAAGAGACGCCATGAATTCGGTCAAAGGCTTGAAGTAATCAGAAATGGAAGGAACCTCATGAAGCTGACTAGGGTGTGTGCCACAAGCAGCCATGTCTAGAGCTGTGACTCTGTGACCAGCTGTTTTCAGCAGAGTTGCCACCTTGTACCAACACCAAGCTCCATGACAGGCTCCATGAACCAGCACAAAATGCTTCTCATCTCTCTTTTCCATGATCTCTCTAGCTAACACTTGCAAATATATGTTGTTTTATGATCTTATGTGTAATATATATTATTGAAAATGAGATCAATTAGTGGTAAGTGGTCCCCAAATTGTGTTTATTTGTATTTCATTCGGATTTGGACTGACCTAGCCAGGTCATGAAACAACAACAGGCGGACATTTAGACAAATTATTTCATTTTTTTAAGTATTATATATACTTGATAGTTGTTGTGATCGCCAATATTTAATATGTCAAAGGAAATTGGGAAAGAAATGGAAGGTGTATTAAATTCCATTTAGATGGTTAATTTAATTTCTAATTTGTGTATGAGAAGTAATTCAATTCCGGATAACTTTTAGACGAGGAGAAAAGCTACCATGCATCGGCGTGCATGCCCAAGTTTTTTCACTAGTCACGATGAAACCAAGATACAAACAAAATAACAAAATAAAAAATAGGGAGATAAAGAACATTTCCTATTTGCTCAAGTGTGTATCTTCTCTTTCAGGTTAATGGTGGGATTCAAGTCCCACTATATGCTTTTACAAGTATGTATAAGAAGTTTTCTTCCCATATAATAGGGAAAGATATTCAGATATTCGGACATGTCCTGACAGACCCCTAACTCATTCGGTATCGGATTGAAAAAAAAATAAAAATATGAACAAACATAAATCTTTTGGTATGACTGTTTACTTGTTACACATTTATGTGAAATTAACATGATTAGACATTATATATGAGTATATTATTTAACTTCCAAACATTAACAAGATCCCATCTAAGGGTATTTCTCTGCAATCTCTTGGAGGGAAATGCAGAGCTCCTTAGGTTTGGAGAACATGGGCATGTGATCAGAACCAGAAAGCAGCTTCACCTCGTCCGTTGGATTGTTTTCGATCATCCATCTCTGCAAATCTTCCGTTATCAACTTGTCTTGGTCGCACACAATATAAACTCGATGAACTGATCCGTATTTCTCTTCTGTGACTGCTACTGCTTCATTCAGCATTGATTCATCACTGTATACAGGATGAGGTCTAGTTAACATTACGGCTAGAGTCAAATCCTGAAATGACAAATTTAAGAGGACACATTAGCTGAATCCCCAATACTACCGTAAACACAAACTAATAATCATTAATCTTAAAAGTGAAGCTTGTAGATAAATGATCAATAATAATATTCAACATTCAATCTAGTTAACATATTGAGTACCCAATACTCATTCATCTTAGGATAAATTTACGAATTGATTAATTGAATCAATGAAATTGAAGAACAATCTTACCTCAGGTGAGGAGAGCTGGTACAACTTGGATAACATGAGGTTAGGCCCCAGGAGTAAGGAGGTGGGATGGTTGTTGGGTGCATTATCAAATGTATATACCGAATCCATATACGAATCCAGTCTTCGTGTATACTGTGCATTTTCCCAAAGATGTCACTTGTTAGCATGTGATATGCTGACCTAAAATACTATTTAGCTGGTTCACAAAAGCCTGGCTAATACAATTTAAGATGTTTAGGTTTACATTACATCAAAGTAACTATCATAAGGGACCTCAAGTCAGACCAACCACAAACATATTTGGCATTTTGTTCTATCCTTTTTTAGATAATTATGCTGCCCGAGAAGCATACGGCATATCTACATGTCAAATTAAGCTAAATGAACTTGTGTGATAGTTATAGATTCGTTTTCGCATGTGCAGACTATACAATATCATTTAGGCCCTCTATGCTCAAAGAATCAAAATCTAATTGAATCAAAATGGTTAGTCTTTTGCATAATGAAATCCTTACTCCACCATGGCAACGGATGTGGTCATCAGAATTCATAGGACCATTAGTTGGTATTATTGATAAAGAAACATAATTCAATTACATAAGATGGAAAATCTTCAATTTCTTGAAAGCAGTAACTATAACATGAATAAAGATTTAACAAACAAACATAAGAAGTTGGAATTGATTTAAAAGCCACTGTTGTGCCTGTCTGTTCTCTATATCATAGCATAGTAAATATTGAAGACTACCTATCATTTTAATGTGGAACTCACTAAAAATATGCACAAACAGACATCAAAATATTCAATACAAATGTATATATTTAGTGGCCACAGTATGGATCTTGACCAGTGCAGAACACACGGATGCAAAAACTTGTGAGAGAGGGGGAGAACAGGTACCTGTTCAAGAAGAGTTGTAGAAGAGAGGTCAGGGCTTGGCATGAAAGCAGTGCAAAAAACTGCAACAGAAACTTTCTCAGGGAATTTTTCCATGGCAGCAGATATGCTGAACCCACCCATGCTGTGGCCCACCAGAATCACTCTCTCCTCTAGTGGGAGAGATGTCATGAATTCCATCAAAGGCTCAAAGTAATCAAAATATGAAAGAACCTCATGAACCTGCTTTGGGTGTATGCCAGATGCAGCCAGGTCCAGAACTGTGACTTTATGACCTCCTGATTTTAGCAGAGTTGCCACCTTATACCAACACCATGCTCCATGACAGCCTCCATGAACTAACACAAAGTGCTTTTCTCTCTTGTCCTTCTCCATCTCCTGCTAGTCTTTCTATCTCAGGCTCAAGTTTTGTACTTTTTCTGTGCTTCACAAAAACCTTATTTGCACCCCCCACAGAGTTGAGTGCACCATCTGCTTGACTAAAACTAACATCTGTTTCCATATCAACTCTGTGGGGCCAAATAAGGTGCCACTCACGTGACAGGGAAACAGACAAATGAACCACTAAAACTATTCAAGATGAACGAACGGCTTCTGCTTGACTAAAACTAACATCTGTTTCCCTGTCACATAAGTAGAACCTTCTGCTTGAAAGCTAATGTAGATGACCGAACAGCTGACGTAGAAAAAAGAGTGAGAGGCCTTCTTTGTCCTGTTGAGGGGCTGCCTCTCATAGTCCACATCATTATTAAAGATAATAGATAGAATATTCCAACAGCTTAAACAAGGTGCACACAATCCTCATAAGGATCCTTTGGGAGAGCATCCATTTTGAACCGGCTCAATATATCATGATCATGCTGCACAAGAAGATTAACAAATCCAATTTCAAATGCAAATTTTAGTCCAAAAAAACAATAATAATTCTCACAATAAATACATATGTATTTTAACTCGATTCTTACCGCAGCCCACTGTTTCAAAATTATCTGTAACAACATTAAAATAGCTGCATGAATATTTCTTCAAAGACATGGACAAACTTTAAAACGATCCACATACATCTGCCAGGATTGCTCTGACTACCAACTTCAATTTGACCAATAAAAATAATGTCTCTAAAATAGGCCAACAAATCTCAATTTTACCATATCTTCTTAATCTTATAGAAACAGATGATACTGGGTGAATGTCTTAAGAGCTTAAGTTCCTAAAGATGTCCTTCGCTCTTTGAATTGTCATGCTGATCTTGCTTGAAGCAGAGTTCATGAAATCTTGTCAAACTGCAAAATCAATAACGAACAAAATATATACTGCCCTTAATAAGAAGCCACGAGTCAAGAAAATCTGCATACCCAAGTTCAACATTCAGTTACATAAACTTGGAGATGATACATATAAGGACTCTTAAACCTATAATGTAGTACATTCATGTTAATTAAAATTTAACTTAAAAGATAAGAATTATATCTACTCATTTATATATAATTGACTTGTTCTATGTCAATATGTCATTATGTCTTATTATCATGAAACATTATGAATTTAAAGACTTCAAAGTCTTTTGTCACTAATAAAGGCATAGACACTTTCAGAAAATACATTATCAATTCTCAGTGAATCCATGCATGTTTACGAATTTCATTAATGATCAACCCATACTCTAGCAAGATCATTAACCTATTTAGGAATATGTTTTCATAAATGAGAAGATATAAGTCACATAACATTCAAGCTAATAAATATTTCATTTTCCTAAAAAGTATCAACAGAGGGACAACCAATTACAGAAATCACAAGGAAAAAGAACCATAATTCAACAGAGAGAAGAATGCACCGTTTCAGAAGCGCTTCTGGATTATATAAAAATAGATTCTTCCGACAAAGGTTTTCCACAGATGTTTTCAAAGAAAGCAGACAATCTTTGGCTTCCTTGTAATGTGATCCTCTAGTTATACAGTGCACATCGTCATATTCTCGGTCACTATCCTCAAGTGATTGAATAAAGTTTCTTGAAGTTGCAGATGGTACCCTGCCAGGAAAATTTGAACTATCCGATATTTTTCTTTTCTTGTCAGATGATTGATTTCTAGCTTTTTCACCCGGTGAAAATTTTATAAAGAAGTGAAAATGTTCACATACTAGACGTAAGCACCTAGACAGAGAGCATGAAAAGGCATGTGAAGTCACATTGAGATTTGAAATAAGATTTAAAATAATTATGAGAGACAATTCTGATCAATTGCCAATCTTGACAGCCAACTACGTTTATAATGCAGCACAATTTTATATATATCATTATGACAGCACAACTTAAATATAAATCAAACATCCCAAAAACCTTGGTGTAAGTGAGATTTAACCCAAGATCTTTTACATAACTATAAGAGATCTTAACAGCTAAGCTAGTTGGTACCCACACAGAACATTTTATTCAAGGGTTTTGCTACCTTGCTGTTAACAGGAAGATTACTGGGTACTTATGTGAGAGTGAGTTGGTTACATTTTATTTTAATTTTTAAATCCTTAATTTTTATACACCCTTGGATTGAAATCTAAAGACTGAAATTGATCCAGTAACCTACTATTAACAGCAACTTAGCCAAACCCTTTTATTCAATATTGAATCAATAATAAAATAGCAACAAATGAATTCGTTGAATACTCGGCCTATGAACAGAGATAATTCCCAATTAACAGCAATTTTACCTACCTTAAAAGATATTCCGCACAGGAAATACCTATGTCTTTTGAAATAAGGTAATCAAGAAGCATTTGATGGTCATAGTGCAACTGCAGACAAGAGAAGCTCATTATATCAAAGATTCCTATATATAATTCCACCATTTTACTAAATCAATGAAGAACATCATATGATATGGATGCATAAGACTTACCTCTGCAAGAAAAAGATGGAATAGGTGTATAGGATTAAAAATGTTTGATACTTGAAAAATAACATCTTCCTTTACATCCTGAAATGTCCATTTTGTTTTGTCAAAACTGCATTCATTCAAAGAATCTGTTAAAAGAAGTACTGGATCAATTCATTCAGCAAAAAAGCAACTAGAATGTTTATTCCTTACTTTTGCTCTCCGCGTAATGGTATAATAAGCAATTGTAATAGGACTTTGAATAATAAATCGTCCTATAATTTCAACAGACAAAATATTAGAATTTAGAATACTAGGAGAGCAGAAATAAGATGACAAAAGAACAGACTACAATAGGATACTACTGTACAACTATCAACAAATTGACGCATACAGAGAGACAAACAAAAACATATCGTGCTGTTAAATATGCCTTTCGCTTTAAAATAATCATTTATTCTGCATGATTGTTCTTATCCAAAGCATTTTTAATATCTCAGACAAAAAATCGTTGACATTTAAGGACAACCAGACTTTAACATGAGTCGGCAACAATGACACCAGTCACATAACAGACTCCACATTTTGGAATTTGCACACTTGCCTAGTCAAGGCATTTACAGATATAGTTGGTACCATAACCCAATTAAGGATTCAAGTCTTGTTTGGAGCCCAAACATTGTTTTCTCCTGCTAGCTCCCGAATGAAAAATAGGTACTAGCTCATCACATTTATACTCTCAAGATGCATCTTTCTATTCAGCATAGCAATAGAACTAGTTTCTCAGCCTACCCCATCAAGTTAGGAACAAGAAGGATAGAACAAGAAATATCTTGCAACCCATTAAACAAGTTTTCAAAATGTTATAATTTAGCAAAATATTTTGAATGACAACTAATTAAGGATTAATAAAAGAAAAATTCAGCATTTCTTGTGTCATACAAATGATTGAACTCAAAGAGAACAAATAATTATGTCTAAGTATCTCTCATCAAAGAACAAAATTAGAAGAAACCCAGTAGCCTCTGAAAACGTTCTTTAACAGTATCCCTCAAATTCCTTCTGCCACTGAAAACAAAAATGTGTCTGATGCACAATGAAGAGCAATCAAGGTTTCCAAATGATAGAAAACGCATTGGCATACATAGAACATAACTAGATGTTATAACTAGATAAACAAAACCATGTGGAAACATGGATTTTTATTCAGCTAGAGAACACTATACAGCTTCTCATTGTACTCATATTTTTGGAATAAACAACTAGAAATTCAGTATGCAGTAATTAAATTTAAGGACATAAATTTTCAAGGAAGAAGCATACAATCTTCACATATTATAGAAGATTTAAAATAAAAGCTCCCTAGGGGCAAGGGGACAAACCTCATGCATATATAGCTGGAGGAAGGATAAGGAAAAGTTGATGCACTTTTCCATATACATTTCATAGTCCAGAAAAGTATCTATAGGAAGATGCCCTTGAATCCATTGATAGAGCTCTAGAAAACCTCTCTTTTGACCACAATTATCCAAATCTGAAATTGAGTCAAACGTCAAGCAAGAGTCTGCAGTTGCACATGCACAATGCTTGTTGGTGTCTTCTCTCAGGCTGGTCAAAATGAAGGAACACCTTATGAGGAGGAAAACAGCTTGTCTTTGTACATGGTGAGGATGTATATTGCGTATTTCTCCATTAGAAACACTCATTACAAATGGAGAGCCTTCTAGACAATCATCACCAGCAGACTCAACTTGAGTTATGGGTTGCCACAAGAGCTCTTGAAAGTAATTATGGAGAAGCTGCAACCATGAAACAGTAATGCAACAATCCAAACGAGATTGGAAACTTAGCCTGATCATAAGAACCTGCAAAGTATGTTTCCATTTATTAGACTGTATTTCTGTAAGTGATAACATGTTATCTCTAATCAAGAGTATATTCTGTTAAATAAATTTATTAGATTAGATTTATGTAATAGTGATAATGTGTTATCTCTAATCAAAGGTATATTCTAATACATTTGTACATATAGTAGCACAACATACTACATGCAGTTCCTAAATAATCAAAGACACTTGAAACATAGATTGCATTTAACAGGAAAATAGCTGAACATGTGCCCAGCTGTTGTATTCATGGTAACTGAGAAGGACCGTGTTTTGAATCCTTCCATATGCACGCTCAGGAAAAATCAAATATTAAAATAAAAAGATCTTTGGAGACTTAGTTAATACATTAATACAAAACTCTCATCACTACCACAACAACCTAAAAATTTATGTAAACATTTTTAGTCTCTTGTCCACAAATCAGCATAATATATGATGTAAATTTTTCTAATTGCACCATGACCAGCATTCCTAGGATATTCTGACCACCAATGATTAATAGTGTTCATACATACTTTTTTCTAAGAACCCTGTTCATATATTAACATCCTGAATTCTAAATTCTTCTTGCAGACAGCTGATTTAAATCCATACCAACAACTTGTGTCTGAAGTACTGAGATATACATGCTTTAACATGTTCTCCTTCCTTGCCGAGGCACCAATACAAAAGTTTGGGTACAAGATTGGTGATTGTACAAAGAATCGGATGCTTATCGAGGGAACGATCTGCATCATCCACACAACTGCTTTGCTCAACCAATGAACATAATAACTGAATAAAATTCCCCAGAAACACAATTCTTGGCTCCTCTTGGCTAACTGATCTAATATCTAAAGAAACTATAGGACAGCTCTTCCGAGTACCATAAATCACATCCATAGAATCCCAATGCACATTTGAAAGGCAAGAATGGACTGAATCTAAATAAACTACAGCAAGATTATCCTCATTGTCATAATCTTGCTTCAAACATTTTAATATGTTACGTAAAACTCGAATAACTCCAGCCAAAGTAGACCAACCAGCATCTTTCAACCTAGGTCTTATGATAGGCACAAAACTTGACAAATCAAAACATGAATTTCCCGGTTCAGCTCTCGAAGGAACAGAAAACAAAGAAAATATATTGTGAACTGCCAGCTCCAAACACAGACACAAGGAATGAATAAAAAGTTCCCAGTTGCTTCCCTGCAAAATAATATAGCTATAACAATTAAGCAAGTAATCCACAAGCATTTCGCAAAACAGAGAACTATATCCACTTACAGATGTAGCAAGAAACTCTGAGATGACAACTAGAATGTTGCCGGCCAAATGTTGAACATACTGACTCTTAACAGTAAGCAAAAATACCTACAGCCAGACACAAAACATGTACATCACAAGCGATTACGAACAATCTTATAAGCCTTATCATATTACGAAATTTTCCAGTGCAGACGTCCGCAAACAAAAGTTTCAGAATTTCTAGTAAATATGCACACACATTTTCATAAACTTCCATGCACAACAGAAACCAAATCAGTAACTGATTGTTGTATAGGCTATAGTTAAAGATTTATGAGATTAAATTACCAAGTCAGCCATTAATTTGGATAAATAGTGATGGTCCTTGGAATGTGTTTTCAATTCATCATCAGAATCACAGTCAAGTTCACGAGTCCAGAGCTGAATTTGTCTAAAAACCTGAAAAGAAATCATTTCATGAATTCATGTAGATTTTCGTTTGTATTGAAATTAAACTGGAGATGTCAGTTTAGAAATTAAAGAAGGAAAAAAAGAACCTGAGAGAGAGAAGCGAGAAGTTGTTTCTCTTGTTGTTTGGTTAACGAAACTGCCTCCGGTTCCTGCAAATACAGTAGAGACAGAAATTCAAGAAGAGACAAATACACTCGAAAAAATATATTAAAAAAACAGAAAGTGAAGAGTTTGTAGAACTGACGGTGTACGGACGGATAGAATCATTGATCAGACGGTAGAGACGCGAGTATGCAGAGTCGCGTGACATTTTCCTGCTACAATTTCTTTCACTTTCAGGTTTCAGCTCTCGATCAATGTTAATGGTTTCGATTTTGAAATTTGTTCGATTGAAATGGAACTATGGAAGTAATGACAGGTGAGACCCAAACACGCTGCGTTTTAATGACGTGTGTGAGCACGTCATCACCTTTCGCCGAGTGGCCAATCATATCTGTCCCCAGGAAATGACATGTCTACCAATTTGATGACATATCAAAACACGTCGGCGCATGTATCATGATTGTGTGCGCACGTCATCGATGTGGCTAGTAAGTCCGCCGAATGAGATGACGTGTTTAGACACGTCATAATTAATTTGTTGACGTGCCAAAAGCCACGTCGAGACCTTATCATGATTTGTTTGTGTACGTCATCACCGTTCAATGACATGATTGGCACGTCGTTAATCTTTGACGTGCTCGCTCACGTCATCAACGAATCATGATGTGTCAGGCACGTCATCACCCTTCACTGTCTATTGGATCTGAGCCGTTCGGTTGGCCCAAATTATCCAGTTAAACGGTGCGTTTTTGAACTTGAAAACGAGAAGCCTCTGCCATGGGAACAACGCTTGTACAAATATGCAGCTCCGTGACCACCCTGAAGAGAGCGCGTCAGCTCCACGCTATCATCCTAACCACCGCCACGTTCTTCGATGTCCAATCTCCGTATCTACACAACAATGTCCTCTCAATGTACGGGAGGTGCGGCGCTCTCAGAGATGCGCGTCAAGTGTTCGACAAAATGCCCAACAGAAGTCTGGTTTCGTACAACGCTCTCATTTCGGCCTGTTCTCGTGATCCTGATTATGCGAGTTTGGGTTTCAGGTTGATGACCCAGATGGAATTTGAATGCATGAGACCTAATGGTTCGACTTTTACTAGCCTGATACAGTCGGTTTTGTTGCTTGAGGATCGGCTGATGGGGTCTTTGCTTCATACCCAAGTAAAGAAATTTGGATTTTTTGATTACATTTGTGTTCAAACATCTTTATTGGGGATGTACTCCAATTGTGGAGATTTAGTATCCGCAACGAAGATGTTTAGTTGTATAGGTGATAAAGATGCTGTTGCTTGGAATAGTATAATTCTTGGGAATTTGAAGAATGATAAAATAAGGGAAGGGCTTTATCTGTTCAATGCCATGGTGAGGTTTGGTGTAACTCCTACCCTGTTTACGTATTCGATGGTTTTAAATGGCTGTAGCAGAATGGGAGATTATAGTTTTGGAAAACTTGTTCATGCCCGAGTGGTCATTTCAAACATAGTAGCTGATTTGCCTTTGGAAAATGCCTTGCTTGACATGTACTGCAATTGCAGTGACACCAAAACAGCAGTTAGTGTATTTAGCAGAATCGAGAATCGGGATTTAGTTTCGTGGAACTCAATGATTGCAGGGTATATGGACAATGGAGATGGAGAAAGTGCAATGGGTTTATTCGTTCACTTGCGGAAAATGTCAATTCCTGAACCAGATGATTATACTTTCGCAGCCATCATATCTGCAACTTGTGATTTTCCGGCTTATTATTACGGGGAACCTCTACATGCACTAGTTATAAAATCAGGATTTGATAGGAGAGTGTTTGTGGGAACTACACTATTGTCCATGTATTTCAAAAATGGTGATACCGAATCTGCTAAGAAGGTTTTCCAGTCGATCTCAGAGAAGGATATTGTTGTTTGGACCGAGATGATCATGGGTCATTCGAGGATGGGTGATGGAGAAAGTGCAATCAAATTCTTTTGTGAAATGTGTCGAGAAGGACATAAGATTGATAGCTTCGCTCTTAGCGGGGCTTTAAGTGCATGCGCTGATCTTGCAATTCTGAAGCAAGGTGAGATGATTCATTCCCAGGCTATGAAGACAGGATACGAAGTTGAAATGTCTGTTTGTGGGAGTCTCGTAGATATGTATGCGAAAAACGGTGATCTTCAAGCTTCTCAATCAATATTTTCTCATGCTTCGAACCCTGATTTAAAGTGCTGGAATGCAATGCTTGGTGGGTATAGTCACCATGGAATGGCAGAGGAAGCATTAGAGTTCTTTGAGGCAATCCTAAAACATGGCCTGAGACCAGATCAAGTAACTTTTTTGTCACTGCTGTCTGCTTGCAACCATAGTGGATTGGTCGAGAGAGGGAAATTCTTGTGGAATCATATGATGGAAAATGGTGTGATTCCTGGACCTAAACACTACTCTTGTATGGTGAGTTTGTTAAGTCGAGCGGGACTATTGGATGAGGCAGAAAAAAAGATTATCGAATCGCCTTACAGTGAATGCCAGCTAGAACTATGGAGAACTCTGCTAAGCTCATGTGTGATCAATAGAAATTTCAGATTAGGAGTTCATGCAGCAGAGCAAGTTTTAAGATTAGATTCGGAAGATAGTGCTACACACATATTGCTTTCCAACCTTTATGCCGCTGCAGGGAAGTGGGACGGTGTTGCAGGAATGCGAAAAAAGATGAGAGGATCAATGTTAGAAAAGGGTCCCGGACTAAGCTGGATCGAGGCCAAGAACAACATTCATGTATTCTCTTCCGGCGATCAATCACACTCTGAGGTTGATGAAGCTCAAGCTGAACTACATAGGCTACATGGAAACATGCAAAAACCTGTAACAGATGAGTTCGATGCAAGTGTATATCTGCAAAAGATGTAGAAACAAATCCCATGAAAGAACCTGTAAAAAGTATGACAGAAAACTGAAGATTTCTCTTCATGAGTTCAACAAATGAAGCTAATTTTCAAACATGATAGGAGATGTATTTATACAATTGAAGATTTTTTTTCCTCATTGAGTTCTTGATTCAGCAAAGTGAAACCTGTCAACAAAAACAGATCGCATATCAACTACATGATATTTCTGTATGGTCTTAACCGGAGAATTGAACGATGAACACTTTTCAATCATCAGTCCAATCAGAGCGAAATCCGAAAAAAAAATCAAATGAAATCCACATAGGGCAACTAAAAGCTTTTATTTTGCTTTGATTCGTTGACACCCAACTACAAATTATTTTTTTTATGATAGCCATATCCGCAAAGTCCTAACTAAAATATATTGTACAACATTATAGCAACATGACTCTCACAGTCGGCAAACATCAGAAGATACAAAGAAATCGCAGGATTTGAGATGTCATGATGCAGCAGAAACTGATCTTCTCAGACTCAAAACAAAAAATCATTGGAGATCGATTAAACTCCAGAGCAAAGCCACTACAAAGGCAATGTCGAGAGCAAAGACGCCTTGATATTATGTGGTTCCCTTTAGAAGCAAACAACCATTTGAGCAAGATGAGGTGCCCTCCAAATTTCAAGACCTGAAACCAATGTGATTAGCGTCGAGCAGTTCGAGTTTTTGGTCTTGTTGACTTCTGCAAAGACAGAGAGACAGGAGAGAGAGTTCAGTATATGAACAGTAAGTTAGGGAACATATAAATTAAAGCAAGGGTATAGACTGAGTTCCATAGCAAGGAGCTGCTCCTAGAGTTCATTTAAAAACATGAAAATTTTTACTCTGGATTCATTGCAAGATTCTTTAAACTAGTGCAATGAAAAAAAAATTGAGCTGAGAGTATTATATACTCACAGATGCAGCCCCAAAGCTAGCCCCAGAACTCGTTGCAGCACCTGGGATTCAGCAAAAAAGAGAAGCAAAGAACAAAAGTTATCAAAAATTGCCCAATATAACTAATCACTACATGAATGATAACTGTATATGGAACATGCTACTCATAAAGAAAAGATGTGCTCTCTCTTGCTTTTTTCTCTTTTTCTTTACTTGAGCAGTAATAATTTTGCAATGGTATCGGATAGTAGTAATTTTCCTGTAAATAGGAGCCACTTTCTATTGTTATGATAATTAAGGGGTATTTTAGCAAGTCATCTACAGATTGTAAACAATAAGAATAGCGAATAAGAAAATCAATTACCAATAAAGAGTTCTTTGAGGTATTAGGAATTTCAAAAGCTAATTGGCCAGAATCCAAAGTTCTTAACTATCTAAGATGGGAAACATCTTGAGATCATTCAAAATTATTTAATAATAACAAAGATAAACAGCTAAGAAATATTAGGATAACACCTGATTCCACCCCATAGTTCTTTTGCAGAATAAAATTTCAATTATGCTGCTCTAGTTTAAATGTGGTTGCCAAAACTAGTGCCACCAAACAAAACCCCCTTAGGTATTTTTTGGATGAGAATATATATATTATTGGTATTTGTATTTAGTTTGGATTTCTTTAACCAATTATATATTTTAGAATAGATATTTTGATTACTTTTTAGATTGGATATTTTAACAGTGTCAAATTAGAGATTGGATGATCGGATTCCAAATTCCGAACTCAGATTTTCGGATTAGGAATTGAAAGTTTATGATTGGAAACGAAAAAAAATGGGGAAATGGGGTTGGGGGTAGGGGTGGGGGTGGGGGAACCTCCCCCCGAACATCTCCACCCCCAATTCCCCCAAATGGGTTTGGGGTGGGGTGGTGGGATCATCCTCCGCCCCAATAGGACCCAAAATCCAGAGTGATAACCCCAAGCCTTCAAGAACAATGCTGTATACATCCATCTCTTATGAAAAAGAATAGATGTTGACAGTAAGAGATTTCAACTTAAAACGATATAGGATAGAAGATACCTGAAGCAAATGGAGTTGAAAAAAGTGAACCGCCAGCAGATGGGGTAGATCTGAAAGCTGGAGCAGTGTTACCAAACAATGATGGAGTTGAAGCATTAAACAGAGATGATGATGACATCTGAGGTGAAGCACCAGATGGCCCAAACAATGAGGATGTTGGAGCAGATGTGGTTGGTGTTGCAAACAGAGCAGACGGTGTAGAGGCAGGTGTAAAAGATGGTGTACCGAAAAGAGATAACCCGCCCCCTGAAGAAGCTGATGCTGCTGCTGCTGCTGATGTTTGTGGGGTAACTGATGCCCCAGAAGTTGGTGCACTCGTAAGTAACCCAGCAACTTGTGTTGATGGTTGAGAATTTGTTGGCAAATGCAAAGTTGGGTGTACCCTCTTTGCAGCAGCTTCTAGTTTGGCTGTTTCTCGTCGATCAGCCTCAAGAAATGGGTCATTACTATCACCTCGACGACGCTGGTCAGCGAGATAAGCTGTCTTCATAGTTTCAACATACTGATGAATGCTCTCCACCTAAGGATATCATATATAATAAATATTAAGTCAAATGCATGGAGCACCTACGACAAGCTGAAACCACCAACAACAAAAGACAGCAAGTAACAGTATGAACCTTGACATTATGTTCAGCTAATGGGCAATGTTTGCCGTATATTTAAACCATTATCCAATAATATTTGATAAACTTCAGTTGAAAAATACTTTTCAGAATTTTCATGTGGTTACAAAACTTCCATTCTAGGGTTCTATCTCTATTAGTTTATGGTAGGTAGGAGATGTAAGAAGGTCAAGAAACGACATAATTCGAACATAAATAACATAAGGCATCGCATAACACTATAACAGTATGAAACCTTGACATCATAAGGCTTATGGGCAATGATTTCCTTATATTTAAACCACCAGCAACCAACATAGCATACACTTTTTCTGTGGTTGCCAAAAACTTCCACTCTTTCAGGGTGTTATCCCCATTAAATATACCATAAAGCATTCTCTCCAAGAGAAGAGTATTCCAGCATTTCAACAAATCTTAGAATTTTCTTTCAGCTAATTTGAATCATCAATTTCTTGATAAGCCTTTGGTATCAGCAAACTATTTGTTGTCAGCAATTAAGCTTCCGTCCCACATATGTTTGTCTTGAAATAATTCCAGAATTAGTGTAGCACATACACCACTTACTAAGTACAAGCTATGAAAACACAAAATTGCAGATAAATAAAAGCCATTTTAAAGTTTTCTTTAACACTGAGAGTTAAACAAGATATCTTATTTTACCTTGGCAGCCACATGAACAAAAAAGTCATGCACATTGGCCATGATTTTTGGAAGGGACATCAATAAAGATGATCCAGGGTGGAAAGAGTTCCTTTCAGAGTCTAGGAGAAGCAGTTGCTCTAACTCTTCTATCCATTGGCGGCATTCACCAAGATACTTTTCAAACCTGGCAATTGTTTGCTGCAAAAAGGGAGATGGCTTCTTCGGAAGCCCACGGTAAAAGTCAAAAACTGGCACTATGGAGGTAGTTGTTGGTTGACCAGTGGAACCCGGTGTAGCTGTTGCTCCAGGAGCCTGGGAGGGTGCAGTAGCACTTGAAGCACCTCCTGCATTTGGATGAAGAAATCTTGGACGTAACATCATGAAAGAACGAACAGCTACCTCTGTGTTCCTTAACATATCTTTGACCACCACCATCAACCCTTGCAGCTGAGCTTTCTGCCGGTCCATGGAAGAACTGATTCCCCCAATTTCCTTTCAGATGAAATTAAGCAAATTCGTTATCATGTCATAAGACTGCGCTTTATAAGAATAAAAGAGTAACAAAAAAGAAAATGCAATAGTACTTCAATTGATAAATGTTCGGGTTATTATTTCAATAGTTAATTGCCTATCACATAATAGTATAATACAAAACACAATTATCATAGAGGTCCAAAATCACCAAGTAAGCAAGTCTTCATCTAGTTGAACTGAAAATACATTGCTAATACAATTGATAAAGGTCTGCAATCATTCAAGCACTAACTTAGTATTCATCAATCATCACCATTGTGCTCTTCAATCATCCCACTAAAAGGTGCTCTTATATTTATTGACGGCATATGCAACATGAACAAGCCAAAAAATAAAAAATAAAAGACGAACAACAGTAAACTACAAATGCATACTTGAACAATATGGCTTGCATCAAGCTCGAACCCTTCATTTGAAACTGAAGAATCGTAAAGGCGACTACATTGGTCTAGCCTCTGGCTCTCATCTCTATATTCCAAAATTCGCTCTCTACATGCAAACAAGAAATGAGTGAGCTCAAAACCCATCAAAATGGTCTTTATATAAACTCAACCCAGATAAGAAATCACCAAGATAGATGTAAATTCAACTCAAATTATACCATTTTTACAAATATACTATCGAAACGAATTTCCATTCTTCACCCTACCATTCAAGGTTTCAACACAAAACCCAAGAAAAGAAAAAGATTAAAAATTGCTCAAATTGCTCTAATTGCAAATTGAAACAACAACAACAACAAATACCCAAAAACCTTCTCTTGCTTCACGTTTCCTATACATTCTCAGCCACCAAAACAAATAATTAAGGGGAAAAAAAAACCTTAGTGAAACAGAACATACTCGATCTGAAGAAGAAACTTTTGAGAATCCGGATGGAGATCGGCCCATTTGGTACTATAAGTCGCCAGAGCCTTGTCATTAGTAAAAAGAAACAATTGCTGCTGCTGCTGCTGTTGCTGTTGTTGCTGCTGCTGCTGCTGTTGCTGCTGTTGTGGAAATTGTTGTTGTTGTTGTTGTTGCTGTTGTTGCTGTGGAAACATGGATGACGGGTAGCTTTGAAAAAATGCTTGTGGCTGTTGTTGTTGTTGCTGCTGCTGCTGCTGCTGGGGCTGGAAGAGTGGCTGAGATTGTTGCGGTTGTGGAGTCGAAAACAATGGAAACGCCATTTTTTGTTTTCAAACAAATTGGGGTAGGGTTTTGAATTGGAGGGGAGAAATTGAAAAACCCTCTTCAAAATCGTTGATTCTTCGAGAAATTTATTGGGAAGGGCTCACATTTCCTAAATATTCGCTGAAAGCACAACTTGTGAGCGTTATTTTCATTTATTCCCTCCTTTAAAATTTTTTAATATATCTATTTTTCAATTTAAGTCAATGTTTTAGTAAATTTTCCGATTAGTCCCGAATTCTTTATTTATTTAGAGTCAAATGATAAGAACATGTAGCCAAGGGTCCATTGCCTTGTTTTAAAGTCTCCAATCACTAGGTTCAAAATTCAAACCCTGATTTTGTAAATATAATTCATATACGTATAACGTATATGTAAATTAATCTTCGTAGATGTGACTATTAGTTACATCAGGAAGAGTTTTGAAATCAAACCATATTCAAGACAAACATCGAGCCACAAACAAGCTGGGAAGGCCAAAGTCTCATGCACATCAATCGTCTTTTATCTTTTATTTTAGAAATGTGACACCAAATAAATTCAAAGTGATCTCCTCGTACATGCGAATAAAATCCATATCACGGGACTTGAGCACAAAACATCCACAATGCTCACAATCACAAATGCTTGAGCTATCCACCATAAAGCTAAAAGCTGGTGTTACGAACCAATGGTCTTTTGATTTGATGATCGGAGACTTCAAAATGAAAATTATACTAAAAAGATTAAAACCCTAGTATTAAAAATATAATCTCACATTTATCCATTAAATCATAAATCGTAAAAAGATTTCCTTCAAATGGGAGTTGCGTATCGGGTCATGCACTCATGCCCCATGCCCCAATAGACCTTCTTGCCACAATCGAAGCATATGTAATATTGTTGATGTATGGATAAATCGATAAAGATTACAGCAGTAGAGCTATGCATCCTCTTGCCGACTCTACACATAGATGTGGCCTGTGAACAGTAAAGACAATACCCTATTGCCAATTGGTGTTTACTGTTTTTTTTTCTTGTAGGCCAGAAAATCTTATCTTGTAGTATTGTAGAAAATAATATATTCCAATCAATCAAAGTACATGAACGGTAAAAAAAAAAAAAAAACCTTTGAAAATACCCATGTTACAGAAACTTTTCAGAGAATGTGAATTTTTTAACTGGATTTTATTCGTTATGCTTTCTGTTTTGTCTAGTAAATTTTCCAGTAATAACTAATAAGTACACCATATATTTAAAGGTTTCAATAAATATTTCAAATGAGATGGTATTTTGGTAACAACTAAAAATACCCTACCATGGCAATTTTTGGGTCAAAATAACCCCAAAATGTTGGTCAGTCCAAACATGCATTCCCACTTTTGAAATTGACCCAACAGAAGCAAGCAGCAAAGCTGCTATAACTAAGCAGCCTAAAGAAGAGAAGTCACATATTATCACAGTTGGTGATAGTTTTTATACCATAAAAAGAAACAAAAATGAGAAAAGTAGCTAACAGGAGACACTTGTAAATGGTGTCTATCTGCTTAATTGTCTGTATCTAAGTCATTTTTTGCTCATCTGGTTGAGACACTTTTTACGTGTTTCATTTTTTTTTTTTTTTTTTTACAATATCTGTTAATTCGGGATCATGTAATTTTTTTTTGAAAGCTTTCGTCATTGGTAAGATTCGAGCTGTTGACCTGCGAGTCATTTGCCTAAACACCAAATTCATCCATCTACCAGTAGAGCTATACGCCTATACCCCCGTTGGCTACTTTTTACAAGTTATAGTACAATTATTATTACAACCTTTGTTGATTTGTAGTATATGTTGAAGGAAGTAACCAGATTTTCTTGTAATTGAATCAAACTAGATTGTAGACAGAAATGGGTTTCACAGGAAACAAACAAAACATCAAATAGATATAAATGAAAGCAAACGAGAGATGAGATTGACGCAATGATATCCGGGTGGGTTTTTTATTATTATTATTTACATAAAGGGATTGTTTATTATAATTTATAAATAAATGGTGTGAACAAAGAGTACTGGATTTGAGAAGATTTTGTCAAAGTTGATGGCTTTTAAAGCATTAATAATTAAACGAAAGAAAGAAAGAAGTTCTCAAGTGTATGTTCAAGCAAACAAGTTAAAAGGTTGGGTTTGGTATGAAAGCACCAAAAAAGTACACACCGATCAGTTTCTGCTGCCATGCCCACTACAACTCCACAAGAGAGGTACACAAAAAAAACCAAACACAAGGCATGCAATACACAGATACACAGTCAAATGTGACCAAAAAAAAAAAAAAGTAATATATAATTCTATTTCTTCTAATTTCATCCTACTACTTGGTAATTAATTAATTAACTAAACTCCTTGAACCACATTAATTCCCACTAAAATCCCAGAAAAAAGACAAGAACAGAGAACAGAAAGAAAGAAAAGATACAGAGAAGATTAAACAGAGAATCAGAGATCACTTGAGACCATTTCCAGGAGTTGAAATTGCCAAATCAGGCCAAGAAAAGCAATCTCCACCAACAAACCCAGTTGTTGTAGTTGTAGTTTCTCCACTCTCAAACTGCCACGTGTTACCTATTCCAGTTGCACCACCACTACTACCACCGTTGCCTCCTCCTCCACCTCCTCCGCCGCCGTTTGAATTAACACCAACAGCACCACCACCATCTCCCATCCCGGAAAAACCCCACACTCCTCTCCCGATCCCACCTAGACCCACGTCACCAACAAACCCGGAACCGAGTCCGAGTCCGAATCCACTCAAAGCCAAAAAGCTTGGACCTTGAGTACTCAAAAGCGAAGTAAAACCACCACCACCACCACTACTCCCACAAAAACCCACATTGCCATTAATGTTTCCGGCGGCGGACTTCAAATCACCGCCGCAAAACTGCCCCGCCGCCGATGAACCCTGAAAGGGCATCAAAACAGGAGTTGCGTGCAAAGGGTAGTCTTGAATTTGATGACCCATGTTGTTGACAGAGGAGGAGATGGCGGTGTTGGTGGAGTGTCCAGTACGAGAACGCTTAGCGTTCTTACGTGTCCCACCGCCGACGGGTATGTCACGAAGAGTCCCACCTTGAGTCCAGTAACGACGACAAGCTTTGCAAAAATGGCGAGGCTGAGAGAAGTTGTAGTTGTTGTAGTAACAGAACTTGGTGTTAATGGAGTCACAACGTGGACATGGAAGCTGTTGCTCTTGCTCTTGTCCTTGTCCTCCATTTGAGCTCTTCACTAGAGCTCTCACTCTATTGTTGTTAACATTATTGTTGTTGTTGTTGTTTTCAACGAAATCCGTCGACATTTCCACCTTCATTTTCCTTGCTCTGTTTTCTTTTTTTTTAAAGACTCTTGTTTCTCTTCAACAGTGTGATGGTGATCAAAGAAGAAGAAGAATGATTTGGTTTGATTTTGGAGAGAGTGGTTGATGGGGATTTTAAAAAGAGAGTGAGAGAGAGAGAGAGAGAATCTGATACTAGTGAAACATCTTCTGAATCTGAGGGTTATATGAGCAGCAGCAGATAGAGAGTGAGAGAGAGAAAAGAGCAGGCTTTTTACAGTGTTGTGTTTGGGCACGACATATCAGTCGGCTACTCTCTATATGCGTCTCTGTTTACTGTTCAAGTCGGCTCTACTACACTACACTCACCTAGGCGCATGCACCTTTGTGTTGTGTTTTGCTGTCTTGTGTTCTTATCTTCGTTTTTTCTTCAAAAAAAAAAACAACATTTTGAGTAGTCAAAAATGGGGCCCTTGTTTGATGAATTTTGCTTTCCTTTGTAATGATGAAAGAAGAAAAAAAAATTATTTATGATAATTGTGTTTTCAATTCTCTTTCTATATAATAATAATAAAAACAAACTATACTTTTCTAGTTTCTACTTTCTAGCCATATATAGTTTGATAATTTTAATAATTCAAGCATAATGTATAGAGAGAAAGAAGCTTTAATACTCTAGTGTGTGTACCTCCTTTGTCCTTGACTCCTTTCTCTCTCTCTCTGTAATCTAATTTGATAATCAACATTAAATATTGTAATATGTATTGTGTGAATTCATTAATTGTTTGTTTTCTTTCTTCTGAATGTTGTTGTAGGAGAAATTGATCTATGTATTCATTACACTAGATAAGGGGAAGGGAACTTAATTTCTGATATTGAATCCCCGTGTTTATTTTAAAATAATATCGATAATCAATTTACGTGGACTCTATATTTTCTAATGAAACTAGCTTGGTTATCTTATACAAGTAATAAAACGTGATTGAATTTTGAGGTTTTGAAATTATGATTCAAAACATGAGTGTACAATTGTGTTTTGAAAATGTGTAGTAGGGATATTGTAATCATATGAAGAAAGGAATGCAACACATCTTTTAACAAGGCAACTTGTTAGGTTTTGTTCCAAACATGGGCATGTGACATTACATCACTTCACTTTAAGTTGAAGATGTTACTTTTAGACATTGATGAGATGGGAATAAATTAAAATTAAAAAAGGATTTTTAAGTCATAGTTTTATTTATTTATTTATTTATTTATTATAAAAATAACTGTGGATAATAAAATGAAAAAAAAAATACATTTAGTTTGTTTGGTTGAGCTTTTTAAAAACCTATATTAGTAAAAGATGTATTTGTAGTAGATCTATTAAAAATAAAGTTTTTGAAAAAAAATAAATAAATAAAATGTCTATTTGGATAAACACCTCCCCATGAGCTTTTGCCTAGTAGATGTTAAGAGCTTGTTTTGTTGGGTTTTTAAAAAACCTTTATTAGTTTGGTTGGTAGACTTTTTTTTTTTTTTTTAAAGAATGTCTATTTAGAGAAGCACCTTCCCATGAGCTTTTGTCTGGTAGAGTTTAAACCTCTACTAGGCAAAAGCCTAACCAAACAACTCTAAAAAACTCTACCAGCCTCTACTCAATTTAAAATAGACAATCTTAAAAGCCTAACCAAACAACTCTAAAAAACTCAAATAGACATTAGTAGACCTTTTGAGGCAGTAGAAAGCTCAACTAAACGAGCACTAACTCTACTAGCCTCTACTCAATTTAAGACAATCTCAAAAGCCCTACCAAACAACTCTACAAAATTCAAATAGATGTTTGTAGACCTTTTGAAGTGATAGAAAACTCAACCAAACAAGTACTAAATAACTTTTGAGATAATATATCTATTAATGTAAAATATAAGATTTGAAAAGCTTAGAGTGTCTTGTGCCTAAAATAAATAATGAGTTTTTTATTATTATCCTTATTATAATTTTTATCGGCATATCCGTTATAGTTTAGACTTTAGATGGTATATAATCCTATTGGTGTCGGGGTTCAAGTTATACGATACTTAAATACATTTTAATTTTCTTTCAGGTATCTACGCAGACACTATCACACTGCATTAATTAATAGGGTAATAGCTTACGATATTTAATAATTATATCCTAAGTGATAGAATTTTACCAAATCAAATGTTCTAGTACACCATTGAAGGCAAATAATTGAAACGATGGTCAATAATGTCGTTTTCGTCATCATAAATTCACCACAACTATCTCTTTCAAATTTCAATTCCATCACCACCACCCTCTAATCAAATCAATCATCTTCTAATCCCAAACACTAATAAAAAAAACGTTGTTGTGATAATTGATTGAAGTCTATATAAACCATTTTTGAAAACGCCGCAACCTCTTATCAAATAAATTCATAAGTTCTATTAATGCCGTGTTTTAAGTTCGCACATTGATATGATTTTCAAGATTAAATATTAGATGAAAATATATATATATATATATATATTTTTCAAACTCTAAAGAGTTTTACAAATTTTGCCTTTAGCCTTAACCAAAATGATTCATTATTACTAATTATATGAGTTTAATTTTTGGGCAAATTGCATAAATACCCTAATAATAAGTGTAATTGTATGTATATAACATTTTTACTTGAAATTACACAAACATCTCTATCGTTGTTATGGATATTTTAGGATTTGGATAAGAGGGTATGATTCGAACCCACAACTTCTTGAAAGTAAGGGCAAATCAGATTGTGGTTCCCAAATGGTGTTCAAGATCAACATTGATGCTACTGTTCCTAAGGATGAGCAGATGATTGGTGCTGGGATTGTTGTGAGAAACGAGTTGGGTTTGGTGATGGGTTCTAGTGCGCAGCGCTTGGAGGCAAATTTTTCTCCACTTATCGCTAAAGCCGTGGCAGTGTTACGGGGTATTCGTTTTGCTATAGAGTCTAGTTTAGTCCCTTTTGTGGTGGAGTCGGATGCTTTGAATGTTGTCAATCTTATTCGCTCTGGCAAACCTCCCGATGCGAATGCTATGTGTGTTATTAAGGAAATCTTGGCTTTGCTAGATGCTTGCTTTGATCCCCCTATTCTTTTTACTTCTAGAAAAGTAAATTCGGTTGCGTATTGTCTTGCGAAAATGGCATTGACCATTGATGAAGACATGTTTTGGTTAGAGTCTGTTCCTTTCTATGTAGAGAAGTTGGTTCTGGATGATTGTCCAGACTGAGTTTTATTTTTTTGTTTTTTCTTTTCCTGTTTTTTTCCCCTTCTAAAAAAAAAGTGTGAGATAAACTTTAATTGTCTTGTGCATGTACAAGTGTACAACATTAAAAATACCCATAGTTATTTTGTATATATATATTTAAAATTATTTTATTTGATAAAATTTCTTTAATTGTCCAAAAACTTTAAAAATGCACATAAAATTAATTAATTAAATAAATAAATAACCCATATGATCCGATATGGTAATCCAAAACCCAATAGAATCCACAATTGAACGAGACAAAGCGCCAAATGGTGTTTGTATTCCTGTGTTGTACACTTGTACGTATTCTAGAGAGAGAGAGAGTAGCGTGAGAGAATTGGATAGAGATTTGATTTGTAAAGAGAGAGAGAGAGAGGGGGTTTGTTTGGTTGGTGGGACAGTGGCGACAGAATGATGAGTGTCGGGCAGCGTGGGTTACAATAATTGGGTCTTCCCTCTGATTTCGGACGCGTCGTGTCCGCATCAGATTCCTCCTCCGTACTCCTTCCCCCTCTAATCTCCTGCCGGATTTTGCGCTCCACTGTTCCCATTACCAAACAAAAACTGTTTCCTTCTTTGGACCAACATATCATCTTCTCTATCTCCCATTCTCCCCCCACCCACACCCTCCGGCTCCATCCACGGCTATCATTCATTCTTCGTTTTCGAAATTCGATTCTCTGAATGGGTTATGGTCGGTTGTGAAGATCAAAAATGGTAGTTTCAATCAAAAATGAAAATATCAATATCAATTAGAAATATAGACAATTATTGATGTAAAATTTACAAAAAATATGAATTTTTTCATAAATTTAGGTACTAGTATTCATTTGGAAAAAATTAACGATGCATTTAGACAGTGCCTAGTAGTCATACGGTAGATTGGCGTCTAGCACCTAGATCATCTAGGCACCGCATAGATGGTGAAACCGTTAGTTAAAACAACGTCGTTTTGGAAAAACGGAATTATATAAATAAAAATAACTACTGGACCGTTGACTCTGCCTAGGAGCCTTTCTCGCGACAGGCTGACAGTTAGGTCGGCTTAAGGCCTAAGCGGCCGCTTAGGCCAATTACTAGAACTATGTTAGGTATTTTGGATACAAAAATCCTATTGTCCATCTATTCATTGTTTTTAAAATGTAATCCTCTGAACGGATTATAATCGATTGACAAGATCAAACACTACATATACGTTAGCATTAACGATATATTTAGAAGTGGAGTATATGTAACAATACATTTCATCCTCTAAAAAGGAATCTCCTACCCACCCTCCATTCTCTTCCCTCTATGTAAACAACGGTCGATTATCATTCATCGTTTTCGGAATATGATACTCCGAACAAATTAGAGCCAGTTGAAACCTGTCAATATCAAAACACTACATATATATTATTCCACCAGAAGAACATGCATTTGATGATACATTTAGATATTTTGGATACAAAAATCTTGTGGAACCTTGCATTTCATCCTCTCAATATATATATATCAATCAGTCCCGTTAGCATGAGGATGTCTTGATATAACTTCATGAGGATATTGAATGTGAGCCATTAGTTTTGACAAGTACATATACACTTGAGTCAAAAGATGTAAAACTAGTGGCTCACATACAATATCCTCATAAAGTTATATCAAGACGTTTTCATTTGAAAATTTCTCAAAATATATATATATATATAATAAAAATTACGTGTATAGAGAATATAAATGTTGGATGGGTTTGATTATTTCAAACATGGAATCAGACAAATTCACATCTACTTATCTTTTCAGTGAGACTTTTGTGCATGTGTGTTTGATTATTCGATCCAACACACCCATGCCTACAAATCATACCTACATATATAAACTCATAACCATAACCGGACAAACCGCATCAGTACTATTTACAAAATGGATTATTTTCTACATGCAGTGTATATAATTATAACTGTCATAATAATCATCAAAACTATTTTGCTTGGAAATAATTAAAGAAAACGACCGATTAGATGTCGAAGCTTCCTAGCAATACAAATTACATAGAAATAATATCTATATATATATATATTTTTTTAAATACGTATATTAGGAATCGAACCCCCACGAATAAAATAATGGATGGGATGCATAGATGTTACCCTTTTTTGTTTCATTTTAAAGTAACAACTTTATTAAAACAAAGAGAATAATACATTAACCTGGAAAATCATCCGGTAATTAAGTACATACCTCTTTTTTTTTTGGTTTACACCATTCGGTTTCCGGGTGGGGCGGATTCACCATACGGTGCAATCAGTCCAGACCACACCCCGACTAATCCGGACTCGCACCGGATCGGCCCACCAAGGGGTAAAGTGCTCCCAATATATGTAGTTCCGTTCATAAGGGGAGTTGAACCCACGACCTTACTTAAGGGATGAGAGCGCCGAACCACTCACACCAATCATGTGTACGTACCTCTTCATACATAGTGGGTAATCTTCTATAAAAAAAATAGTCTTTAACGATATCTAAAGTCATTTTTGAAAGAGAGATAAGCAACAAAATTTACCTTCCTAGACACAAACACCCCGAAGGCAGTCAATAATTTCTCCAATAAGCTGACCAATACACTTTAATCTAGATTAATTAATTTGTACCAATATAAATGAATATATTCTTTATATAATCCCAAGTACATATAATTTTTTTTTTAAAGATTATTTTAAATTACTTGTAGGATGATGATAGTCCAATAATATGTCATTCAAGTTCACATCATTAAGATGCGGACAAAACTTCAAATTAATTGTAATCGTTTTTTTTTATAAATGAAGTGTTTAATTTATACTTTAATTTTAGATTTTAATTAAGATTATGTTGGTATTAACTAAAAGGAATGATTTTTATTTTATTTAAAAAAAAAAAACTAATAGAAATAATATGCATTGGAGGACAAAAGATGATGATTTGGTGGCACAGCTGCTGCAGATCAGATCAATAGAGATGCATATATATTGCATGAGAGCAAATGAGGAGTAGTGACTGACAGAGTTCCATCCAAACAGCAAGACCCACCACCTTGAGCAAGGAGGAGTGTAAGGAGGAGGAAGAGGTGGCCGGGTGGGGCCATCAGAGAGACAGAAGCACATGTCAGTCAAGGAGTACGGCAGCTGGCATGGAGGAGATCGATGGTGGTGGGGCGTGGTGTGGCACGCGCGATCTGGGTTCAGTAACCATCGAAATATATATATATATATATATATAACATATATGTCTCCAGCAATCAATCATGTGTCACTTTCACTTTGCATTTTTCTTGCATATATGCCAATGTACATGCATGTAAAATATGTGAACTATTCAAATTAAGCTACCTAGCTTTCAACTTCTCTGATCTGATCTGCAGCTGCTGCTACTGCTACTGCCTCCACTGTGTTTTTATTCTCTTGCTCATTATATATATATATATATATATAATAGTCACTGACAAAGTGACAAGTGACAACTTCTCTCTCTTCTGATTTCAACACTAATCTTTATCTCTATAGACTATTCTCTATCTCTGTCTTTGTCTCTGTCTCTGTCTCTGTCTCTCATTTTCTTTTTGGCATTTTCTTTTGGATTATGAATTTATGAATTATTATTCCTTCACATGAATTATATGTAGTTTGACTAGACATTGAAATATTGAATGTGCTGGCTAAATTAAATTATTTGTTCAAAATTATGTGGAATGGAATGCACCGTATATTAAATCAAGTGTATATATATATGTTTGTAGTGTATTGATATATATGGTTGCCATTTTCTGGTCCACGTCAGCATCATCATTTTTCATTCAAAATCTATTTTCTAATACTACCCACCGATGTAGAGCCGCCATTCGGGTCCGATAATATCACATGTTCAAAATGTCATATCCGTAAATGGTGTATCAAAATATAAAATATAAAATATATAATGATCTTAATTACAAAATATACATATAATGTGATTAGGAGTGAGGGGCGGAATTTGTGTATAATATAGTACATTAAATTTATTGAAATTAATAAATATATATATATATATATTTTGAATTGAGTAATGTTAGGGTTTTTAAATTTTTTTCCAAAAAACTTCTCAAATTATGTGGCAAATTATGTGGCAAATTATGTGGCATGATGAGTTGTTAACATCACATCCCTCACCACATAAACTTATGATTTATAAAATGTTGACAATTCACCGTACCACATAGTTTCAGAACTTTTTTAGAAAGAAATTTAGAAAGTCTAGCATTATTCATTTGAATTTAGTTTTAAACCCTTTAGTAACATAAATTATCGTAGTAGAATGTTAAAAATACAGTAATAAAATTATGAAATCAAGAAGGTGAATTAAAGGCATGCATGAGCCGGACAGGACGACAGGTTGGTAGATTTATTCAACATCTATCATATGAACTCTCAAAAAGTATTTTGAGCATCTTTTTTTGTCCATCATTTTGTTTGTTTTAATTAGGTTGATGGGCACAACAAATCTTAATACACGTGATAGTGCACCTCTCTTCCACTTTAACGGTGAGAGATTCAAATCTCACTATACTATGCGTATTTTCAAATATGTGTTGGGATTAGGGGTGGGTACCCAAACTGTTAAACCGATCAATCCGTCCAAACCAAACCAATTTAAACGGATTTGTTTGGTTTTGTTAAAGAAAAAAAACCGATCAGGTTATTTTTTTGTAACCCGATTGGTTTGGTTTGGTTTGTGGATTGTGTTTTATCAACCCACATAACCCAACCCAAACCATACATACTTATATATATATATATATATATATATATATATATATATATATATATATATATATATATATATATATAGTCTTTCTATTATCAGTTGGAACTGACAAAAGTTATATTAGTTCCTTGTATGTGGGCCACTAAATTTAAATACTTTGACTGACAAGTGCATACAACCAAGTAAAAGTATTTAAATCCAGTGGCCTACATGCAAAGAACTGATATAACTTTTGTCAGTTCGAACTGATAATAAAATATATATTAATTAATTAATTAAATTATCATATAAAAATAAATTAAAGTTAACCTAATTTTATATTATGTTTATTTCCAAGGTTACCGGTCTCTATTTATTCTTAAAGTTATTTCATCTCATCCGAAGTTGTTGGCACTAAACAAATTTATTGAGGATAAGTAACTATTTTTTTCTTCTTATTGTTTCGTACAAAAACACATTAAACAATACGGTTTAGTTTAGTTTTTTAAAAAAGTTTTATGTGTTCTACACTTAAGGATTTTTTTTTTTTTTTTTTTTTTAAACTATTATTGTTACGCACTTTGGTTAAATTTAGTATTATTATTTATCTTATTGATAATGAGTTTAACTACTTGTATTGATATTATTATATTTGTTCAAATAAAAAAATATAATTATTTTCTTAAACCGCCAAACCAAACCGAACCAAACTGATTTTTATTGGTTTGGTTTGGTTTAACATTATAATTGGTTTGGTTTGGGTTGTAAAAAAATAACTCGATTAAATAATGGTTTGGTTTGGGTATCGTCAAACCCAACCCATGCCCACCCCTAGTTGGGATAATTATCTTTCGTTATGAAAGTAGATATCTGGACCGTACATATATTATTAGATCTCGACAGGTCATGATAGCCTTATTATAATAATTCTTGTAATACTTAGCTAATTTATTTATTTATTTATTTATTTTTTTAACCGGACAACGGTCGGGTTATGGGTCTACTGCCACCTGTCGAAATCAACCGCTACAAGCAGGTTTGAAAGGAATAAAAAAAAACAGTAGGAGATAGGTATTTCCACGCTTTGTGATTTAAAAGCAAATGTGGGACTCTAACCCTTGTCACTTGAGCTATGAGTGGTTGCGCAATCAATCGCTGATTGTAATCATGATTATTCTGATTTTGAGAATTTTAAAAAAAAAAAAAAATTTGTTTTAATTCATTGGTTCTAATACTCATATGCGGTTAATCAAGAATTACTCAAGAGACAACAATAAAATTTATAGGTTAGATATTGACGAAGAAGTCTTGGTACGTCTTGGACTTTGGTAAATATTGTAGACCGAAGAACAAGCAAGATGTAGTTGGGCAGATCAACTACCATCATCAACTACGTAAGTACAATGAAATTTAACACATCCATGCACTGATTAACAAATTTAGGCAAATTTTCTTAACAACTTTTTTTACCTTTCATTTTCACTTTCGATATACGATTGCAAGTCTCAAAAATTAATTATACAGTACAAACAGGAATGAAAAATAATTTAACACAAACGAAACAAGAAAAAGGAAAATGCTACATTTTGTATCAAAGTTGCACACATTACACATAAATTATATCATATATCATATATCATCGATGCACGAAAAGTAACTAGAGATCTCGAAGCTGTCTGAGGTTCACCGGCGATATGTATTTCTTTTCTCCGTCAATCAGTTTTTTGGCGACTATAAGGTTTGAGGCCTCACTAGGATGATAAGGATCCCAGAATACGTGCTTGTCGCGATCTTGACACATACTAGACGTCGGTCCACATGGAACTATCCCTGCGAATTGCCCTCCGTTTCCACAACATGCTCTACTTGAAGTTGTAAATCCTGCATGAATGAACCACAATTATAATGTTAATTATATATTAAGGCTATATTAATTTGAAATTGCTGTTGCTTAAGAGATAACCGCTTATATTTTAACTTAAGAAATAATTCGTTAATCGAATTACAGAATTGCATGGAGATCCATATGCACGTACCATATTTTTTATAATTTACGATGAGGTCCATGACAAGATCATAGACATTGGCATGCACAAAAGTTGATCCAGGGAGGTTTTCGTTGAGTTGAGTGAGCAAATCTTTTAACTTGCCATTGTATTGAAGAGCTAGCTTGTTAGACAATTCCACACACTCGTTTTCCTTCAATTGATTTATGGTCTTCTGATACGGTATGCAGCCGATTGGACCGACGTTTCCCACCACGAACTTCCGAGCATCCAATCGGTAAAGCCTCTGTACAATATAATAATCAATCATATAAAATCTTTTATATACGGTAGATAATAATAACTGGGAGAATCAAATATTCAACAAATGATAGTCGTATATAATTTTACGTTACCGTAAGTTGGTCTCTTAAATGACTGATCATGTCATCTACAAAGGCATCTGGTGTCTCTGTAATTCTAGTTCCAATTGAGAGAACTGGTAGGAGATAATTGTTGAGAAAATCATTTGCTCCAATTGTTATCGAGAAGAAGGATTTCTTCATTATATAGTCTCTTGCCTTGGATGCACCCAACAATTTATCAAATTGTTTTCTGGTGATGTTGAAGTAGTCAACTTGAACATCCATTCCAATCCTATTAACCTGTAATAAAATTATACATAACATACACAAATATAAAAAAAAAAATCATCAACATTAAAATTATATCAACCAATCATAGTAAAAAATAAAAAAAAATAAAAAAAATTGTTTGAGTGCTAACAAAGATTCTCCCAGTTGCATTCAAGATCCCTCCTCCTCCAGATGCATAATTCACACCATTTAATATAATTTTTCCAGTTGAATTTGGTGCCAAAAATGGAACAGCATAGTTTGGTGCTCCTAGTTCTTCTCCTGAAATCATATATACATAAATCAAACTCGTTAGATACGTGAAATTGATGAAAGTCTATATTTTACAATAATGTATATGTACAATATATATGAGACCTAGCTATTTATAGTTTGAAATCAAATCAGGAACTAAATATACCGTAATGGAAATACATATTAAGATTAACATACCTACAATGTCACCAATGGTTCTTCCATTGGTATACCTGCCAGTAGGGTTGCCTCCATTTGATTTAAAATCAATCCCATTTGGTTTGATATTTGCTTTAGACAATGTTTGTAAATAATTATTGTTTCCAGCATCCACTAAAGAATCACCAAAAACAAAAGAAGCACCAAAGTTTCCATTATCACCAGCTACCAGACAACTCAAGCTAACAACAGCAATAGAGAAAACAACCAAGACCACCCTGTTGTAGTAGTAACTCATCTCCATTGATAATCTGACTGGTAATTGATCGATGAAACCAATTATGTTCTATAACACCATTAAATAATACTCTGTGTTTGAGAAGAAAAGATATTATAAGTGAAGAAGAGAATCGTTGGATTATGTTAAAACTTGTAAGCTTGTTCTTAATGAGTTGCATTAGGTTTGACTCTCTTGTTTGGTGTAATGGAGAATTATAGGACTAGCTAGTTGATGACAGAGAGTTACATTCTCGTGGTAGTTCATCAACATTGTTCATTTTTTCTCAACGTGTTAGATTTTGCTTTTGTTATAAGCAAACGGCAAGAGCAATATGGTCAAAGACTCAAAGAGAGCGTTTAAGAATCAATTATGATGACGTACTAGTAGTCTGGAAATATTGAGAATGTTGTGGACTTGTGAGTCTCTCGTGGAAAAATGGGTTGTAGACAACTGCATGCACACTAATATGTACCCTCCCTAGCTAGAATCTAGATCACACCAAAGAGTCCCTATTTGATTATTTGAAAAATCATAAGAAAGAGAAAATCTTCGGAAAACCGGGTTATTTGTTGAAGGGCACCGAAGATACATATTATCTCTCATATATTTTCTTGTTATATGTCGTATCTTCTTTCATGTTGTGAATAGCCCAATAGCCTTTATATATTGGGCCTAAACAAAACAAGTGGTGAGCTGGCGGGTTGTATAAAAACTATGTTTGGTTTCAAAGAAAATCTAGAGAGAGCATCGAAGGAAAACCTCACCTCACCAACACGTCACCGGTAACCGGTGCCGGTTCTGACTATTCTAAAGCCCCTAGGAGGAATCTAAAAAATGGACCCCATACCAACAAAATCATCCCTACTTCATCCTAAAATAAAAATTAAAATTAAAAAAAAATCCATGATTTTATGTCTCTAGTTGCCGTTTTTTTTTTTTGTAAATGGAAAAGAAATGAAGAATATATAGGCAATAGGTGATAGGAAAGCATGCAATTTAAAAAAATTGGGTTTTGTACTGGAATAAAACGAATTGGACCAGGATATATATATATATTTTGGTCCATAACAACAACTCACATCACCCTAGGCATGACGGGCCCGGGGCGGCGCCCCCCTAACCCACCCCAGGGGCGCCCCTGCCAATAACAAGAACTAACCTATTGTCACCTTTGATTTGGTGAAACTGGTTGAGCGAAAGCCATACAATTAAAACCTTGGTAGAAGGCGATCGTTCAGTCTAATAATATCCAAATTGGAGTTGCCGTATTGCGGGATATATATATATATAAACAATCTTTCTATTGTCAGTTCGTCCTGACAATAAATATATCAAGACGAAGAATGTAGACCATAGATTATGGAAAAGTTTTGACAAGTGTATACACTTTGATTTGAGTCAAAGTATGTAAATCTAGCGGTCCACATTTTTCGTCCTGATATATTTATTGTCAGGACGAATTGATAATAGAAATTTATATATATAAAACTATAAAAGTATATAACCCATAAATAAACAGAGAATATTCTCTAAGCTAATTATAATATCATTTTGTAATTATTTATGTTTTCCTATAGAGTCATGTAGTGTGTGTTCGATAAACATTCAGCAATTGTCCAGAAAGGAAAAAATAAAATACAAATAATAATAATAATAATAATAGCTAGAAAGAAAGCACAAAAATAAAACAAATAAGCAAGTGGGAATTATAATAATAATAATAATAATAATAATAGCTAGAAAGAATTTCAAAACCTCTAAAGTTGGGAACAAAATGGCAAGATTAAAATATTGCTATAACAAATCTAACCAAAATAAATAAAAAATAACGTAACAAGTTATTTGAATTTACCCTATGAATTATCATATATAAATAATGTACTGAATAACTTTTTTTTTTTTTTTTTACAATTTATAAAAATTACTCATTGGGAAATGATCTTACCATTTTAAAACGAGATAAATTATATTATTTAGTTTTATGTTAATCACACCTCTCCACCAATATTCTAGGTTTCAAGTTCAAATCCATCCTTACATTCAAAAATGCATGTCACCTCTCAGTCTTTTCTTACACTTTTATTACACGTTAGTGGTTGGGTTCGAGTCTTACCATATATGAAAAGTTGTATCTCGGAACCCAGTGACATATCTCCTGTTTTGTGTTAGAATTTATGGTAATATTTTATATGGGTTGATTGCACTAACTTGTCTTTAGTTTATTAAATATAGCAAGATTTTAAGAAGATTTCCTAAATTAATACAAACACCCCCTGTCATCAAATAAATCCGTTAAGTTGGTTGATTAACCTTGACAATTGGAAAGCCAAATATACCCTTACCATATCATCTCAAACATAAAAAGTTTTTTTTTTTTTTTTTTTTTAATTAAAATTGAAAAACCATTTTTTAAAAAAATAATAATAATCTACTGGTGATGGAGTTCCACCGCTGAAGAAAACAAGAGATCTTTGATGATCTCTTACTTACTGGAAGAGATATTCGCCTATCTCGGAGATTGACCTCTTACGATTTGTAGAGGAGGCTCCTCTGCGAATTGAGGATGTTTCCTTAGACAACCGATATATTATTTTTTAATTTTTTTTTTAATTTTTATTTAAAAAATGTTTATGTTTGACATGATATGGCAGGGGCACATTTGGTTTTGCATAGGTCAATATTAGTCAACCGTTAAAGTTAACGAATTGATTTATGGTAAGGGTTGTTTTTATTAATTTAGGACATTATTTTAAAAGCTTGCTGGATTTAATAAAATAAGGGTAATCGGTACAATTAACTTGTTTATAATTCCCATGACATTTAAAAAAAAAGAAATTCAAAATATTTTTTGAGAAGGAAACATTTGCTTGGGATCTGGAAAAGACAATAAAGTAATTGAAACGTGACCTTTCTCTTGCTCCAATTTCCCATTTCCAGATGTCAGACCACCACCTCCATTTTTAAGCGGAAAAAAAATAAAAAGAGAAAAACTTGTGTGGGATGGTCTCACCATCGGGTAGAGAAACTATCCAATCAACTTATCTAATTTGTATTAAAAATGTAAAAATAAAATTTAAAATATTAAAATTATATAAAATAACTTGATTGGATGGTCTCACAATCGGACAGTGAAACCTTCCAGTCAACTTGTCCAACTCATATTAAAAATGTAAAAATAAAATTTTAAATATTAAAATTATATAAAACAAGACAACTTGATTGGACGATTTCACCGTCTGACAGTGAGAGCATCCACACAAGATTTTCTTTATAAAAAAATAAAAAATCCGACCGTTGGAGACTCACTCAAAAACCCAACTTAGAAATCACATAAAAGACAAAGGGAGGTATAGGCAAAGAGAGAGAGAGAGAGAGAGAGGTCTTTAGTTCTTTACAAGCACCAAAAATGCCGAATCCCAAAACCCTAAGAGAAACCCAGCAAAACCCTAAAACTTACAACAACAACCAGGGCCAGAAAACCCCAAATGTCTCTCTCTACGAACAGTCGAGAGAAGAGAGAATCAAAGATAATCTTCAGAGGTTGCAAAAGCTCGGCATTCTCGATCTCTCTGACAAGCTCAAGTCTAGTGTGCGTCCTAAACGTACACCCAAGAACTCTCCCTCTGATTCGCAGGGATCCACTTCTCTGCCGCATTCTGGACCTCGCCGTCGCTCCTCTAGGTACACTTTTATCATTGTTTTTGTGGGTTAAAAAAAAAAAACCTAAATTTGGCGATTTATGGGTTGATGCTAGGTTTTTTGATAGGTTATGTGATGTTTTGCTTGAAAATACCATGTGGGTTTTGTATTGCATTTTCAACGAATGTTGAATGAGTATGAAACTCAATGAGACTTAAAATTTAGGTTTTCTTTCTAGTTTTTCTCTTCTGCAATCAAATGGAACTATGGAAGATTTTTAGCTATTGATAGGTCACCATATGATGAATTATTGATTTTTATTTATCTATTTTGCTGTCTTGTGGTTGGTTTAGATTGCAAAATTTGTTACCAGAAGAATTTATTTTGCTGCAATCTGGACCTCGCCGTCGCTCCTCTAGGTACACTTATAGCCTTAGATTTCACTGTTTTTGAGGGTTTTTTTTTAATTTTACGAAATTTGGCGATTTATGGGTTGATGTTAGGTTTTTTGACAGGTTATGTGGTGCTTTGCTTGAAAATACTATGTGGGTTTTGTATTATATTTTCAATGTATGTTGAATGAGTCTATGAAAGTCGAGAACTTGAAGCATGAGACTTAAAATTTAGGTTTTCTTTCTTGTTTTTCTATTCAGCAATTTTAGCGATCAAATGGAAGATTTTTAGCTATTGATAGGTCACCTTATGATGAATTATTGATTTTTATTTATTTAGTTATTTGGCTGTCTTGTGGTTGGTTTAGACTGCAAAATGTGACACCAGTTAGCTACTCGGAAAGGCTGCCGAAGAAGGATGATTGTGTCAAGGATGAAGATGTTAGATTAGAGCAAGGCTCAAAGCCAGAAGTTTATACAGAAGAGCATGAGAAACTGTTAGGTAATACTGAGAGAAGCTGGACACTTTTTGTGGATGGGTGCGGAACAGATGGAAAGCGAATTTATGATCCGGTGAAGGGAAAGACTTGCCACCAATGCAGGTCGGGTTAATTTACTGTATTTGTACGGTAATGAAAATTTGGCTTGTTATTTGATGATACATGGTATAAATTTTGTTAAAATATGATATTAGTTAACAGGAACACCCTCTTATGAAGATTTTTGGTAAACTTTAGTAACTATGTTATTTATTGAAGAATGTGGTAATCTAACTGGAAATTCTGATTTATTACTATATAACCTTACACTAGCACATGGTAAATTCTGTTATTTACTTTATAACTTTACAATTGCACATGGTTTTAGGTTCTTGAATGATTATGAGATGAATGTTGTAATCTAACCGAAAATTCCAATTCACAGGCAGAAAACTCTTGGTCATCGTACTCAATGCAGTGAATGCAACAAGGTTCAAGGGCAATTCTGTGGAGATTGTTTGTACATGAGGTAGAACTTTTCTTAACATCAGCTTCCTTAACATAGTTTAATATCATTATTATATGACAATATAATTGAAACATGAATCAAACCCAACCTTTTGTCAGTGGGATTCGATGCCAAGGCTTCCTATGTAACTATAAGAAATCTATTTAAGTTAGCTGGTGCCACTTGATCATGGTTCAAATATTTACACCTGTTCTAATAATTTTTGTATTATTAAAGGTTACATAAGAGTATGGTTAAGATATCTTTCATTTATAATATATACGTGATCATCCATATATCTTCATAGGTTTGATCCCCATCTAACTTTGTTATGCTGTTATGGAGATTAACAAATGTTGAAGTTTGAATTCTAGTTTCCAGATTATATGCGCTCTAAATTTGTTACAATAAAATTCTTCCAAAAAATATATATTTTTTTAATTATTCTTTAAAGTGCAGATATGGAGAGCATGTACTTGAAGCCAATGAAAATCCAAATTGGATTTGCCCTGTGTGTCGTGGAATTTGCAACTGCAGTTTGTGCCGGCAAGCAAAAGGATGGTGTCCTACTGGCACTCTTTACAAGAAGGTATTTCTCTTAACTGAATCCGATGCCTTCTCACACATTTTTCTTCTTTGGTAAAACAAAATCTTAGGTGACCTTTTCTTTTCAACCTTCCAGATATCAAATCTGGGCTTCAAATCAGTTGCGCATTATCTCATTGAAACCCACCGCTTGCAAACAAATTTAGAAAAGAATCCTGATACTGTCAATCAAGCTTCTTCTGTAAAGAGGTCACTGTCCTTTAAAGACATGGAAGCATTGCTAGAGGAATCTTCGAAGGTTGATAAAGATCAGAAAGATAATAAAGACTTGGATATCGAGAAGGAGAACAAACTGCAAAACCACCCATATGCTATTACTAACCATCAAACTGCTGCAAAGCGATCATTGCCCTTTTCATATATTGAAGCAGAGCCTGAGAATAACTCCACAGAGGACGTTAAAGTCCTCAACCATATTGTATTGTCTAAGCCTCAATTGGAAGATCAGAGTGACCGTGGGGTTAAAGATGAGCAAGAGAAGAAACTGCATTATACCAATGAACAAATTGCATTGGAGAGTAGCCCAAAACCTAAAAAGAAGCGTGCTGCTGTTGTACCAACTCCAGATAGTATTGCTGGCAGACTAAGGCAGAGACGCAGAAAAGTTGATGATGGCCTTAATAACATGGAGTTAGTTTTGTATGTTGGGCAGCCTGAAAGCAATAATTTGTCAGAGAAAGAATTGGAGAAAGAAAAGGAAACGAAAACTTGTGATGATGAACATGGTGATAGAAATCAGACATCAGTTGTTAGTCCAAAACTTGAGGGCAAACCTGCTGTCACGGCTGTGAGTTCCGAAGAAGCTGGCCCGGATAGTATTGCCAGAAGGTTGAGGTCTAGGAGCCAAACAACATGAAGATGAAAGGTGGATTTCTTTCTTTTTTGTGCAATGCAGTAGTGTTGCTGGTGTGGTGGAAATTGTTTTGGTGCCATGAATATATATGTATTTTGCAGGTCTGGATGTGATCTGACATTTTGAGTCTACAAACTCCTATTTTGTAAACATCATCAAATTAATTGTAGGAATGCATTTGACATTGTAGTTTTACTAATTTGATGGGAAACATTAAACAACATGAAGTGTAATTTTATTAGTTTCATTTCAGTTATTAATCTCCGTGTTGTCAGTTTGATGATGGATAACATTAACATGACAGATTCTGGAATCTGGATTATATTATATGAAGCTTCAAATTACCACTTGTTCAAAGGTGACAAAAAGTTCAGATTTTTCAGACAAACTTTGGTAAACTTAATCTGACAAACTTTGGTAAACTTTCTTGAGGTAAACAAAATTATAAAGTAGAACCAACTATTTTGTTTCTTCAGTGAAGACCCTTTTAGAGGAGTTCTTTTGAGTAAATTCTAGAGAGGAACATATGATAAAATTGACAAAAAATTCCTGTCACGATTCAGAGAAATAAAATTGTTTTATACATGGAAAAAGAAAAAGTGGTCAATGAGAGTAGCATTTGATAATGATGAAGTAGCAAAAGTTGAGCATCTAATGCATATTCACACAATCAAGCTCTTTTGAGGGGGGCAGACAGAGTTGATGGAAGAGAAAAAGAAACCCCATAAAGATAAAAAGAGAGAAATAAAAGCATGATTAGAAAAAAAGAGATGATCCACCACTCATTACAAATCAAATGAAGTTGTAAAATATCTCCAACTTTTAACAAAGGTTTTGTGTGTGCACTTAAAAAAGTTGATCATTCACATTCACATTCACTTATATATGGACAGGAAGATAATAGACAAATTGACTATTGATGATAGACATCTTCCCACTATGAGCATGCTAAAGTGAGATACAGTTTGCAAAAGCATTTTCTACTTTCTCTTCTTACAATTTTAATGACCTACTCCATCGACTCTTCCAACAAAGGTTTGTTTTTTTGTTTTTTTTGTTTTTTTTGTTTTGTTTTTTTTCCTTTATTGCATTTATCATTACAGTACTTTGTAATGGTACATTTAAAATAATTACTTCTGAATTATTATAATTTAGGATTCGAGGGAACTAGACAAGACTCGAATCCACAAACTTATTAATGTAGGTTTGAGGGACATATTATTCGTGAGTTAATCTCATCTTGTATAGTTGTATGTGAAGTCGAAATTTGACCAGCTATGAATATACAGTAGGACTGTTGGGACCTGTTGAAATCAAACAATATATATACAGTCTGGATATCTACTCCCATAACAGGAAATAACTACTCCCATAACAGGGAAGAAAAACTCCCCACACATGTCTGTAAAATACACATTGTGGGATTTGAACCCCTTGCCGCTTATATGGAAGGGAGATGCACTACTAACTCTGTTAAGAGGTTATGTGCGGATAAATCTATTTAATTCCTAACAATAATACCTTTTTTTGACACTATTTGATTGATCAGAAATATTGCACTACATATTTAATGAGTGCATAGTAAATAACAAATAAGGGTTCATTGGATTGCATATAATAACAAATACTAAATTGACTTATTGCAACACAATTATTATTATCATTATTAATATTTTATTATTGTGAGTTAGAAACCATCATTAGCAGTTAAACCCACAAAACAAAAAAGAAGATATTAAGATTTAAGAGATAAAATTTTGATGAGATGAGAATATTTTGAAGAATAACCAAGGCCTTTATGCCTAGAATTATGCACATGGTTCCTATTTTTTATTTTAAACTTTTTTGACTTTTGGGAGGAGTAGTCAATTTGGTCCCCTTTAAAGTCCAAACAAAGAAATTGGAAGTCTAAAATGTCTAACACAGGCCATTGACCGGGGCCATTTCTTTTAAAAGAAAAACTTACGCGAGACGTCCTTATTACCATATGGTGAGACCGTCCAATAAAAATATACTATTTACATTGAAAATATAAAAATATACTTTCAAAGTTCTACAAGTTCTACATGTATACTCTTCATTAAACGGTCTCATTGTCACCGTCACGCCACAATCCTTATAAGTTTTTCTCTTCTTTTGAAGTAGCTTCTAGTTCTTGTTCTTATTCTAGGGCATCGTGCATTGGTGCTAGTGATGTGTTGTGGCTCCTCATTAGATATTTAGATGGAATCCAAAGGCCCTAACCTTCTTTCCCTAAAGCTTGTCTTAGTTAGTTTTATGCTTTTCCCAAAATTTAACTAATTAATTATCTACTATACTCTTAACAAAATAGTTGTACACTTTCCCCTTCCAATTCTAAAATAGGAGTTCGAGCTACACATTTGTCCAATAAATTGCAAAGCATCGAAAGATCCTTATTTTGCAATGAGAGGTGCATTTCGGACTATACATATAGTGGCTGATTTTGTCAACTTCGGTCATGTGGGGGTTGCATTATGGGTTATACTTATTATGGTTGATCTCGTCAATTCTTATAATGATGTGAGAGTTACATTCTGAGACATACTTATAACAATTAATATCGTCAAGTTCGGTTGTGCTTGTAGCGATTGATTTCGTTATGTGCTAACAAATCCCTAGACCGATTGATGTCAGATTTATAAATCCCTCTCGCTCTATGTTCACTTTGGAATTTGATGCCCTGGATTTTGATTTTGATAACAACCATGTCTTTATATTAAATGGATTAAATTAACTTGTGGTTTAAGGAGGCATGTAACATCAATTATATAATTGAATAAAAAATAAAATTTTATAATTTGTTTTAAGTTGAGAGTTTGTGCAATTTAATATGTATATTGATTATCTATATAAATAATTGTCTTTATCTTAAAGGCATGACTTAACAACTTTATTAAATATAAATATATTTAACAAATTTGACATTTATTGATACAATGTGTCCGTTCAATAAAACTGTCATAATTTAGTCCTCTTCGTGAGGTAGTTTCGTTTTTTTCCGATGCTTTCGGCGGTGGGCTACGACTCTTGGTGGGGGTTTGCTTGGATAGGTGGCGCGGGGTTTCGATCGGCATCCGGCGGCGTCCTGGTGGGTCTTCTCCGGTGGCCTGGGTGTGCCTCCTCCTGATAGCCTGTAGTCCGGTTGTTTGGGTTTTGTGTTTGTTCAGTTTTAGTTTGGCGAAACCGTTTGGTTTCCTTGTTGTCATTCCACCTTTGTGTGTGGGTTTTTCTCCCGGTTGTGGGACTCTCATCTGGGTTGTGCTCGTGTGTCTTATTATGTGGAGTCCCAGTTGTGATTGTAAACATGCTGGTCATGTTCTTGCCCTGGTTTTCCAGGTGCCCTTTCCATAAAAAAAAAATAAAAAAAATAAAAATAAAAATTCAAGATACAAGTTGATATTTTTAATGAAAAACTTGCATTATTACTATAATTTACTACTCAGTAACTAATGAATTTAATATATCAAAAAATAAAACTACTGAATTAAGAAAAAAAAAAAAAATTAAACTTACAAGTAAAAGTCAAAAGATGTAATATTAAACTTTCTAATAACTTCATTAACATTCTCATTTCTTAGAAGCTCAAAAATATTCTTAATTAACAAATATTAGAGTTATATGAATCTATTTATAGTTAAATTAAATCTACTAAAAAATTAAAAAATATAAACTCTCAAAAAATAATGCTGTTGCTGCTGCCATTGCTGTCTGTGACACCAATCCACCAGACCAAAATGTAAAAAGAAGAAAAAAAGTGGAGTATCTTTTAGCTGTGTACATGGTGGTGTCTTCCTGACTTTACATTGACAAATTTTTTTTTTTAATAAAAGGTGATTGCATTAACATTCTCTCTTTAATCTATCCATTGGATTTTTGGAACAAAACATTCTACCTTTAATATGGAATTGTACCAAAATCAACCATTTTTCTTTTACATAAATCAAGACTGCAATAAAACATTGCAAATCTTTTTCATTTATTTTTTTCTGCAGAAACAGACAGCATCATCCCCCACAACAGTTAACATCTTTTAAGAGAGATACCATAATAATTAGTTGGATGCATTATATAAAGTACATCTTATTAAATACCTCTTGTTAATAATGCTAAGAAGCTGCCACACTTCCATTTATGGCTGATTTTGGAGATATGTATAGTCTTAAGGTTTAAGCAAATGACTCTCAAGTAGAGGCTCGAATCCTACCGGTGACAAAAAGCTTCAAAAAAATACCTAGCGTAGATAGGTGAATAAATAGTGGTAAAAAAAAAATGTATAGTCTTGGGCACAAGAAACAAGAGATTTTTTAATTTTTTTTACATACCATATGCGGTGGTAACGACTCGAACCTTATACCTTTACGTAATGGGCGGTGGTAGAAACAAGAAAATTGATTTGGCTATTATTACGAAAAATAGGGAGACTCCCACAAATCCTCCGAGGTTTGATAGTTTTTATAAAACAATCTTCTAGTTACAAATTTAGATGAAAACCCCATATAGTAGGGAAAGTTAAAAAGTATTTTCGGTATACAATAAGAGGGTTTTTTTTAATCTAAATTAGAAACTAGAGAGTTATTTCAATAAATTGTCAAACTTAAGGGAGTTTTCTGTAAATCTCCCAAAAAACTATGAATTCAAAATTGACCAAAGTTGAAATTTAAATGGGTAAGGATAGTCATTAAGTTTTTTCAAAGATACAAATTGATTCTATTGATTTACAATTTTATTGATGATGTCTCTTGATAGTTTTTAAAAAAGTAAACAAAAATATAAACAATTTTGACAATTTTAAGAGAAACTTTTAATAATTGTGGAATATCATGAGAAATCTTTAAATATAATAAAATTTATCTAATTAAAATTTTATGATCGAGATTATTTTGGTACCAATAAGATGGACATGACTCAAAAGGTTAATGGAACTTTCTTAACAATAATTTTGAATTATGTGTTCTATTAGAGTGTGTTTAGAGTTCCCTCGTGTGATAAACATTTTAAGGGTATCAACTTGAATCCTATTCATTGAGAATCATCTAAAGTTTTTCCTATTATCGTCCTTTTTCTATGAAATTATCACTTGTTGAAAATATTAATTTTTTTTGTTTTCAACTTTTTGATAATTCAACTCATCATTTTATTCCATGAAATGGGAATAAATAAAGTGATGCAAAAAATATGAATTTGTGTTCTACACATGCTTGATTAATGTCCACAAATTATTCGATCCCTTGATTTATTGAAACCATGAATCAATAAAAAGACATTTATCATTCAAAATATGGAGATTATTGGGGTATAATGCTTCTTTTAATTATTGTTTATTTAAATAATACCTCTTGTAAGTTGTAAGAGTTGACCAAAATTTTCATTTATTTTTGTTTATGATGGACTAATTTCTTTATATATATTAAAAAAAGAAGAAGAAAAAAACTAGAATGATTCCACATCCAACTTGGTGTGCAAATCAATTATATAAGATTTTCCTCTACATAATATTTTGTCTCTTTCTCCCAAAAAATTTGGATAATTATCTCAGTCTTGACTTGGTCAAATTATTACATATACAATAGAAAATTATTGATTTGAGTTTTAATTAAAAATGTAAGGTTTTGTCTGTCAAAATTTTTTTTTGAAGATTTTGATAGAACAAATTGTATATGTTCATGTGATTAGTGTTATTTATTCTTGTAATATTTGCTTACATTCAAATGAGTTTTGACAATCATTTGGTCCCAAATTTTCCCATTAAACAAAGACAAATGAACATATAAGAAAATTAAAGTTAGTGATAACTCTAGTTGTGTATAGCTGGGATTCTTATTCATTTCATTGCAAGATCAAATTTTTATCAATTTTTTTTTAAAAAAATAATAATATTGGAATGCCATATAATGAAGCAATTCAATTCAAGAAATCAATATTACTGTCCAGATCGCAGAAGTCGATGCCTTCAACGTAGCAACCATTCTGAATTCGTCGGTTCCTTTTCTTGGTGTTGCTAGTTTTATTGTTGATGATATCAGGGCTTTATGTTTAGAGGTAAGAGTTTGTAAGTGTCAAGCTATTCCCAGGTTGGGCAATACCTTAGCTCATAATCCTACCTCTATGGCCCTCTCCTCCTTGCAGGAGTGTTCTTGGTTGGATTTCAGTCTTCCTTGTTCTCTTTTTCTGGTTTAATGATTATATTTTCCCTAAAAAAAAAAAAAATTCAAGAAATCAAGAGTTTGCAAAAGTAAAAATTACAATGGAAGGAACAAACCCTTGTATAGTACTACTCCAATAGATAGATGAATCAAGCTAACATTTTTCCTATTTTAGTGAAAGATGGAAGCTTTGAAAATAAATGAAGTATATATTAATATTTGATCAAAATATTTTTGATATTTTTGATATTTTAAAAGGATATATATTAAAAATATCATTGAATATTCCCGATAAGCTAAGGATACTGGTAATATTCATCGAAATGATATTTACCTGTTTACAAAATCATTAATTACGAAATTGAAATCGATATTTACTTCATACAACATGCAATTGAAGTAAAAAAAGAGGAAGAAAGAAAAGAGATTTAGTGTGCGTTTGGTATGGCTTTTGAAAGAGCCAAACACACTTTTTTTAATGTTAGAAGTTGTTTTAAAGTTTTTTTTTTTGAGTTTTTTTTTTAAACATATGAATTGCCTCAACTATCTTTTATAAATTTTAGATATTTCACCATACAACTCTTTTATTAAATACATTGTCAATACACGTTTTATAATTTATACAATCAAAAGCTATTTTTAAAAGCACATTATTGTCAACGTCTTTTTTTAATTTATATAAATTTAAAAAAAAAAAAAAAAAGCTTAACTCAATAAAAATGTATAGTAAAAGATATACTCTAAAAGCTCTAATTAAAAAGTCATACAAAACACATCCGCACAAAGAAAAATTCAGGGTGGAGATTGGACAATGTAAATTTTGCCCAGTTGGACAGAAAACAGCTTTTACAAGCCAGCTGATTATTTGACTTTTAGCAAACACTGTTCATAGGAGAATAGCTTTATTTTGGGTCCCACCTTAAAAATAAAAAACAAAACTTTAAAATCAATTAAGAAAATAATAACAAGCACTTAAACATTTGGTTTGTGAAAGTCAATGTCCTTTCTCACTGTTTGTTAAGTTAAGGGAGGTTATTGTGGAAGATTTTGAGGGAGAGAGAGAGTCAATGTGAGTGGTGTTATCAATAACAGTATATGTTTCTCTCAAACTAAATGAGCATTTGATGAGGAGGCCAGGAGAGGTTTCATTGCTTTTATTTCTGCTGCAGTGGACACAGTGATAGAAAGAGAGATTTTTTGTTTTTGTTTTTGTTTTTTATTTTTTTAATAGGGTTTTTTTCTGGGTTGTTTGATGGAGTATTGAGTTTTCTGTTGAACCCTTTTCTTCTCTATTGCTTGGTTTGTGAGATTTTCTCTGTAAATTTTGGGATCTAGGGTTTGAGACTTTGACTCTCTTTCTCTTTCACGGGTTTTGACTTTTTTCCAAATCACTTCAATTCTGGGCTTGTCAAAATTCTGTGTTTTCACCTGAAAGTTGTTGAATTTGATCCACTTACTTGTTTTTTCCTTTTTTGGGTGTTTGTTTATGGATTCTCTTTCTCTAAAATTATATTCTTTATAGCTGTGTTAGGGCTCTTTTGATCTGGTTCAAGATCCGTTCCTATTTTTTGCTTTCTGGTTCTCATTTGATGGGATAAAAAAGTGAAATTTCTTTGTTCTTTATTAATTTCCCTTTCTGGGTTTTCTCTAAAGTTTGTTTCTTTGAATTGAAACCATCTTTTTTGATGCATCTTTCACTGTGGAAACCGATATCTCACTGTGCTGCTCTAATCTTAGACAAGAAAAGCAGCAAGAAGAAAGATGGGTCTGATTCCACCGTTGACATCAAGAAGAACTCATCAATTCTTCGAAAGCTCGAAGAACACAAGCTTAGAGAGGCTCTTGAAGAGGCCTCTGAAGATGGTTCACTTTTCAAGTCACAAGATATGGAATCAGAGTCTCTTGCCAATCAAGATGAGAGCTTAGGACGATCAAGATCGCTTGCTAGACTCCACGCCCAGCGGGAATTCTTGCGTGCAACTTCTATGGCCGCGGAGAAGACGTTTGAGACGGAGGAGAGCATACCGGAATTGGAAGAAGCTTTGTCCAAGTTCTTGACAATGTACCCAAAGTACCAATCATCAGACAAGATTGATCAATTAAGATCAAATGAGTATTCACATTTGTCACCAAAGGTATGCCTTGATTACTGTGGATTTGGTCTTTTTTCTTATGTTCAGACATTGCATTATTGGGAGTCTTCTACGTTCAGTTTGTCTGAAATTACTGCAAATTTGAGTAATCATGCCCTTTATGGTGGCGCGGAGAAAGGTACTGTTGAATATGATATAAAGGCTAGGATAATGGATTATTTGAACATACCTGAGCATGAATATGGACTTGTTTTTACTGTGAGTAGAGGGTCTGCTTTTAAATTGTTAGCCGAATCGTACCCTTTTCAAACCAATAAGAAGTTGTTGACCATGTTCGATTACGAGAGTCAGTCTGTGAATTGGATGGGTCAGAGTGCTAAAGAGAAAGGGGCAAAAGTTTATAGTGCTTGGTTTAAATGGCCAACTCTTAAACTTTGTTCTACTGATTTGAGAAAGCAAATTTCGAATAAGAAGAGGAGGAAGAAGGATTCTGCGGTTGGTTTGTTTGTGTTCCCGGTTCAATCTAGAGTTACTGGGGCGAAATATTCGTACCAGTGGATGGCGTTGGCTCAGCAGAACAATTGGCATGTCTTGCTTGATGCTGGGTCATTAGGTCCTAAAGATATGGATTCGCTTGGGTTGTCATTGTTTCGACCAGATTTCATTGTAACATCATTTTATAGAGTATTTGGGTATGATCCAACTGGCTTTGGATGCCTTCTAATTAAAAAATCGGTGATGGGAAGCCTTCAGAATCAATCTGGGCGTACAGGGTCTGGAATGGTGAAGATTACCCCTGAATATCCTTTGTATCTTAGTGACTCAGTTGATGATCTGGACCGGTTGGCTGGAGTTCAAGATGATGAGGTTGTTGAGAATGGTGGTGATAAACCGTCTGAGGCTCGCCCGGTGTCTCAGTTGCCAGCCTTTTCTGGTGCATACACGTCTGCTCAGGTGAGAGATGTATTCGAGACAGAATTGGATCATGAAAACAGCTCTGACAGGGATGGAACGAGCACCATATTTGAAGAAACTGAGAGTATTTCTGTTGGGGAAGTAATGAAAAGTCCAGTCTTTAGTGAAGATGAATCGTCGGACAACTCATTCTGGATTGATCTGGGTCAGAGTCCATTGGGGTCTGATAATGCAGGACAGTTCAACAAACAGAAAATTGCCTCTCCCTTACCACCCTTTTGGTTCAGTGGAAAGAAGAGCAACAATCGGCTCTCTCCAAGACCAACATTGAAGATATATGGTAGCCCACTTTATGATGACCGAGAGGTAAATCTAGGGTCACATGATGACCGCCATGTGCTGTCATTTGACGCTGCTGTTCTATCAGTTTCACAGGAATTGGACCGTGTTAAGGAGGTTCCTGAAGAAGAGCAATTTGCTGCGGCAACCCCTAATTCCCGGTTAAACAATAAAGGTTTTGATCGTACACGTATTCAGGAGATACAGGAAGAGCCCAGTGTCAGCAAGCCAGTTTCTACTGGGTATGTGTCAAATTCTACCATAAATGGATCTCGTCTTGACAATTCAAATTCTGCTTCACAGCATCGGAGCCTGGCAAATGGCTCGACCTCTGAAATTTGCTCAGAGATCAAGGAGAGTGCAATAAGACGGGAAACAGAAGGTGAATTTAGGTTGTTGGGGAGGAGGGAAGGGAGTAGATATACTGGCGGTAGATTTTTTGGTTTGGAAGATAATGAACATTCGAGCAGGGGGAGAAGAGTATCCTTTAGCATGGAAGACAGTCATGGAGATCGCCTAAGCCATACTTTAGAGCCAGGAGAAGTATCTGCAACGAGCCTTGATGATGAAGACTACACCAGTGACGGAGAATATGGTGATGGACAAGACTGGAACCGCAGAGAACCTGAGATTGTATTGAGGCATCTTGATCATGTTAATATGTTGGGTCTAAATAAGACCACCCTCCGGTTGCGTTTTTTGATCAATTGGCTTGTGACGTCGTTGTTGCAACTGAAGTTCTCTAGTTCAGATGGGGAGAGCAGAGCACGCCTTGTTCACATCTATGGCCCAAAAATTAAATACGAAAGGGGTGCAGCCGTAGCCTTTAATGTGAGAGACCGAGAGAGGGGGCTGATCAATCCGGAGATTGTTCAGAAGCTAGCTGAAAAAGAAGGCATCTCTTTAGGTCTTGGTTTCCTTAGTCACATTCGAATCTTGGATGCTCCACGTCAGCAGCGCGGGTCTTTGAATCTTGAAGATACTACATTGTGCAGACCAATGGAGAATGGGCGACAAGATGGGAAAGGCGGATTCATAAGAGTTGAAGTTGTTACAGCTTCTCTCGGATTCCTTACAAACTTCGAGGATGTTTACAAGTTGTGGGCTTTTGTGGCGAAGTTCCTTAACCCGGCCTTCATCAGAGAGGGTGCACTTCCAACCGTTGAAGAAGGCTCAGAGACATAATTTCTGAAAACAGCTATAGATCATTTTGTTACGGTTTGGAAAAGGATAAAACCTCGCACACGGGAAAACATTCGGGGAACAAATCCGAGAGTCGAAGCAAAAGATTCAGATGCCCCAGAGAGCATCAGAAGAAGGTGCTAATAATCTCTACCTGGCTGATTTTTTTGCTTTTCCTCAGAGACTCTTGGATGAATTTGTTAATTCATGTTTTTGTTGTTTGAAATTTTATTTTTGTTCTTTTGAGTACATGTAGAGTTGGCTTTTTAGATCATATATGTATCATCATCATCATCATCATCATCATCTCAGGAAGAGAAAAAAGTGACCTCAGAAGCAGAATTATATATGGGCACTCAATCTTCTTCACTTAACATCCTCCTCCTCTATACATAATTGAATTTCTTGCCATATTGTAAACAATTATAGCTCTTTTGCCTGCTACAGTTGAATATACTATACAATGGCATCTTCACTTCTTTGCTTTTATGGCTGGTGAAAATGTTGGTTGGTGTCATAATTTTAAAGAGTTTGATATGAAAACCATGTCTTAATCAAATTTAAACTCATGATAATCACTATGTCTTAATCAGTTTACCTGCAACGACCCGGTCCCGGATTATAAGGATATATATGAGAGTAGTCAAGGATCAAAGTTTTTATCTAAGTGGTTGTCATTTTCTTGACTTCATAAGAAAATTGTCTTGGCTTAGTCTGGTTTCTTGTAGAGAGAGGCACAAACAAATGGATGATTAAAGGTAAAAAAGCAAGCACCAACTAGATAGTGATTTATTGTATGTATTGATGTTAACAGGAAACAGATATATTCCATTTGCATCATTAAACTTAGAGAAAGTTAAAGAAATCAAAGAAGTTTGGCTGATTAGAGGTTATGGTTTCACCTTTTTTCTCGTAGTAATTATCAGAATTGGGCCATACCCACATAGTTTTGTTTCCCATTACAATAATGGTGAAGATTCTGTATATTATTACTCTCTGCTTCACTTTCTTTACAATATAAAGTTGGTGTACATGAACCTGTTTTTGAAAACATGATGATGATGATGATCAATCAACCTACTTTGCCATAAAAGAAACAAAACAAGAAAAACCTACCCTGTTCTACATTCAACTCTTCCAAGTATCAAATTCTGAGGGCTCTTGTAGTAGTAGTTGGTGACAGTGAACCGTTGACAAACTTACCTGCACAAAGATGATGTAGTTGGCTGGCTACTGAATTAAACTATTTGATTTTGGAGATATTGCAAGTCATCGACAGGATATTATTGATATAAATAAATGGAAGCTCATAGAGACACTTTTCAAATAGAAATTGGATTTCTCCTTCTTTAATTTAAATAAACAAATAAGGTAACAGTGTGATATGTACAGGTTAACAAATCTAGATATGAGATTGCAACTCCAACCAAAGGTCTCATATGCGTGCGTGCGTGCGTGCACCATCTAAAGCTCTTCTTGTCAAAAAAGGAACCACTTAAGATTGTTCAAGAATTCGGTAAATGCAGATTCCTAATCTAAATAACATCATGGTGACCACACATGGGACTTAAAATAATGTGAGGGGTGGCCAATTTGGAGTAGAGGAACCTGGTTTACGTAACTTGCCGCCTCGTAAATATCTTCACATTGTGGAGATTGGTTTGGGATTTGAAGTTTAAGACTCCATCATCTTTAAGAGAAATGCAGTCTCCAAAGCTGACTCCTTGCATTGCAAGTATTTGTTTTCTTCCACTATATCTGTTGTTAAATTAAGCAGTATGGGACGTTTGGGGTCATTGAAAGTGGATTCGCGTACTCTTGCAACCCATTTTGCTGCTTCCCAGACCCCGAAACTGAAACAAGCCAAACATCAAATGTTAAGAACACTCCACTTATTAAAAGTACAAAAATGCGAAAGGAAACCAAAAGTGGAAAGAACACAGGGACCGTTTTGACATCACAGAGAGTTATATTTAGATGAATGTCAGATAATATTGCAAGGAAATTACCTTGTACTGAAAGATGAAGTAATCAGTACAGCTGGATATAGAACATCCTTCTGAATATTGTCATAAGGAGAATAATTACGAATGGCATGAAAATCATCGATGTCCCCAGGGTACCCAAACTCTTCATAGTCAGCAGCTGTAAGTGGTAAAATGGGATAAAGAAGTGTGTTGGTCGCATCTAAAAAGGGAACCTGAAACAAATAAAGATGTTAAACATTTTACAAAGTAGTAAGAAAGCTTAGCCAGCTATAAATTCAGTTTAATATATATAAACCGAACAGCCTATATAATAGAGTTCTAAACACAACAGTCTTAGTAATGTATTCTTAAAGCCATATACTAGGGATGTTAAACATCCATTGTTCTGGCTCCACTTAGTTACCATTGTTGGATGGTGACGCAACCTCATTCCAAAACAATGTTAGGAAGATATAACGAATTAACAATAACAATTTAAGCGAGAGATTGTTCTGAGTAAAGAATAGTGAAATCCCATCTTACAAGCGAGCAGATTAGAACCATGCAACAAGAACAGACATGTAGATTCATGTATACCTTCAAAACAGCAGCACGAAATAAATCAGGGTGGCAATTGATGGCTGAAGCAACCAAAAGCCCTCCAGCACTATATCCCCAACCAGCAAGCTTGTTTTCGTGCACAATCTCTTTCTCGATAAGAAATTTAGCACAAGAGATATAATCTTCAATGGAATTCTTCTTGTTTGTACGTCTGCCATCATGATGCCACTTCTTACCCCCACCGCCTCCTCCCCTAGAAACAGATCATCCAGACCATTCTATTATGAGGTAGAATATCTCAATACTAAGTAGAAGATGAAAGTTTATATTCAATAGAATATTTGGCATTACATAAGTGAAATTCAAACATTAATGAAGAGGCACTGCATTTCTAAATACTGTGAACAAACCTAACATCAGCATATGCAACAATCCAACCACGATCAAGAAGGCTTTTCAACTCACTGCGCCACCGCTTGTCTAGCAATTCACCATAAGCTCCATGCCCATGAAGCAATCCAGGATTTTGATTCTCTTGTTTATATTTGCGCGAGTATACAATAGTTAAAGGAACCAAAATCCCATCGTAAGAGGAGACATCATAATGTTCACAAGCATAAAACTCAGAGAGGTCATTCCACAAGTTATCATCTTCATATTTGACATCATTCATAGAATCACAACTTTTAATATTCGAATATTTTTCAATGATTTTTTCAGATGATGCCGTTCCATACAAAACTCTTGTTCTTTCGTGAAGCATATTTTGCTGTTGAATGATATTCCACTTGCCATTTGATAAGTCATAATCAACCACAGCATCAGGCATCTACATAAGATATAGAAAGATGGATACGGTTGAAAAAATGTATGCCTTACCCAATTGAGGAGGAAAAGAAACTAATATACTTGGCTCAAAGAAATACAAAAATCATAATCACAAATATTTATTGATTTTAGAATTAAAAAACAATATGCTATGGCATGAGCAACTAGGTAGTTCAAATTTAGTGTTCATAAATTCATGCATGCATGCTATGCTAAAACCTCATAAATTCAAATCATAGAGGTGCCAAATGCACAAAAACTTTCAATTCATCCATTCTTCGAGAAAGGGGTCAATTTACACAGCTTACATTGGAAGCTAGAAGTACGAAAAAAAGGTTCCAAAAATTGAGTTAGTATGTTAGGTTTAACTGATATAACATATTTAGAATGAAATCTGTAAACCAGTTCTCATCATGTTTGGATCCTAGGCCACTAAAACCTCATAAATCTATAACATAGAGGTGACCATAAGATCAAAAACCACATATTTTTAAGGAATCCATGAACCCATTCTATTTCACATCTTCCAATCTTTCTTAAATCAAAAACCATTACAGAAGTGAGACTACTACCACTGATGGGCGTGATATGAGAATATACAGCAACATAAGCATATAAACATCTTCAGAAACAGTCATCCCAAGAACTCACATACCACAGGTGATGATAATGAAAAGCGCATAGTTGATGAGTAGTAGTCATAATTTGGCCCTGGTGAAATTTGAGACACATGTTTTGGAAGAGGAAGAAAATAAGGATGTAGCTCCTTCAGATGAACTGGTCCCTGCCACTCAGGGGAGGACACAATGAGAAATATTTACTAGCACAAGATATTTCTATCCGTATTACAACTCATGCATAATACAAACAAACTTAAATAGTTGTTTGTTGTCTTACCTTGCTAACTGACAAAGGTAGAGCAACCGAACAAAGCCTAAATTTCCAGCCTTCCCTAATTATAAGTGCCAAATGTGTTTTGCAGAAATCAACATCTTCTACAACCATATCTTTGTTATCAGTGAATACGCTCTGCAGTTAATGAGATGGTCTATTACTAAAAGAGGATATCAAGTAAAAGGTAAAATAGAAACAGAGAATCTAGATTAAGCAAACATAAGGACATACCAAATTATACACTAAAATCAGTAAACCAGGAAAAATTGGCAAATAAAAACCATCCATTTAGAAAACATAAAGAGGAAATAAGAAAAGAAAAGAAAAAAAAGGTTAACACCAAAAAGAAATTTAAAGCAACGAGATAACACAAAGCAATTCATTGGATGTGTACAGCATCTCCTTTTCTTTCTTGTGCTAAGTCTTTATAATCTGAATATCCATTATGACATATAATGAAGAAAAATTGTTAATCACCAACCTCCCAGATTCGTGGGCTGGAGGAAGCGTCAACAGGACTACGAAGAAGATAATGATTATCAACAACCCGACCTTCTTTGGCAGCATCTGTAAATAAATACAGGTACCCTTGATGATGCTCAATTATGCAGTGGGCTAGACCATCACAATCACAAACTAATATCATGCCAGACAACGGATTAGCTGCATTGATCAGAAAGACCTAAAAGATGATCATAATTATTATAGAAATCATAGTCAATATAACTAATGTAAACAGATCTTGAGTTGACAACAAACCATCTCAAAGTAATACCTTTGATGATTTAGTTGAAAACGTATTCACAGACACAAAGTGGAAATCCTTTGTGTGTCTTATGTTAACATAAACATTTTCATCTGGTTCCTCTAGAAGCAGCACATCTTCATCGGTAGATCCAATAATGCTACAGTAAATCCTGAAGATAAAAGAACAAATTCAGGTTTATTCTGTTAAATTCAATAGGCAGTACAATAAGTTAAATGAAGATAAAACCCACAGAAGTTTTTTTTTTTATTAAACACTTACCGATACGGCCTCTTATTGTGATCAGTAACAACATAAAGCAATGCCTGTCCATCCTTGGCCCATGATATATTTGACACCCGAACTGCTTGAGGCTTGCTACATAACGAACCAGAATTCAAATTCCTCACACTTAACATAAAGTAGTCATTGTCCTTATCATACATAGTATATGCAAGAAACCGATGATCTGGAGATACTTCTGATAATTCTTCATAAGCATAACCTGTAAAAAAATCATCATGATAAACCAAATTGGTTACAAAATGAACAAGGAATCAGCAGAGGGAAAATTCTTAGAAATACTTTCTTTTTCTTTTTTCAGCATTACATTAGATTAAATTTTCCTTTCCATTGTTAAATGCAAGATTCAGATAAAGGTAAAAGCAGTGGCTATTGTTACTCATCATTCTTTTCCTTTCCTTCTGATGTAAGCTATTAGCAAGGCTGTTTGGAGAAGAAAAGGCAGTACCTCCAAATCTCGCAGCCTCTTTATTGTAATCAAGCAGCTTCTGCTCAATTTTCTTCCCAGAGGTGAAATCAAAACCCGCTGCTGGAGACTTATGTGAAATAAATTCTTCATTTAAGCTTGCCAGTCTCCTACACAGTACTGGATACTGCTTTCCTTCTTCAACTCGCCGATAGTACAACCTGCGGTGATGAAGATTCACCTTCAAATAGTCAAATAGAACACTCAGATTCTGAAACAAGAATCAGATTCTAAAACAGTATTATCAATGATCCATCCGGCTGATTGATAGAGGTGACCATAAAACTACATATAAGTTATAACAATAACTTTCCTATCAATATTTCATCTATCGATCCATGATCTATGAAGTAAAAACATTCCCCTCACGGTGTTTCAAGTAAGCTACTCACTTTTTCCAAACCAAAACAATTTAAATTATTACAGGCAAAATTGTGTTCAAAGCAACAAAAATGTGCTCTAAGAATCTAGACTTTGGGTTTAAATTTCATACTTTGAGAAAACAAAAGCAACCATCCTCATTCTCTAACCTCCTAAATTTCAATCACAACCAATCATCAAATCAACGACGAAGCATAAGGCAGTCTTTGTGAACAGACTAACTTCAACCAATACAAACATCAAAAACAGTAATTTTTACTACAATTTTTTTTCTGTTCTTATGTTTCCCCAAAATTAAACCAACATAAACCAGTTACATACAACAACTCTTTTTCCTTTTCCTTTTTTTCACACTAAACCATTGTTGTTCCTTTTAAACTTTCATTTTAATAGCAGTCTATATAGTTCAAATTTCTCATTTCATCCAAGAAAAAAATATATTAACTAACATGTATTAAACAATCAAAACCAACGATTAACAAAAAGATTAGCATCAATACCATGGACCCCACCGAAGTGGAGGAGTAGAAAGGTCAAAAGCCAAGCGAGAGGCCATCTCGGACTGGAGCTTAGATTGAAGTCTCTCGGTGTCAGACAAAACAGCTTCTGTGTACTTCTCTTCTTGCTCCATGCACATATCCATGTGCCGCATGGCCACTTTGTCGTTCAGGTTCGACATCCAGCTGTACGGATCCTCCCATGTGTGGTCGTGGAATGTGAAGCTCTGCGGTTTTTTCGGGGGTTTTGGTGGCGAGGGTGGCGCCGGAGCTGTCGCAGTTTTCTGAGGCTTGTAATGACGGAGATGAATTAATGCACGCCGGTGGTTATGGGGGTGGAGGATGGAGGTCGCGAGGTGGCGCATGGTTGCGATTCTGGGTTTAGGGTTTAACGGTCTAAAGAATAGTTATAAAAAAAAATGATTTTTTTTTTTAATTAATTGCGCGAAGTTTAAAGAGAAATGTCAAAATAGTCCCTATGGTTTTGTACAATACTACTCTTTTTTTTATTGTTTTAAATTTAACCAAAACAATCCATCATATTCAAATATATATACATTTTCAATGATTCATTCCAACTTTTCTCAATGAAATTAATTTCAGGATATTATCATCTTCTACAATTATAAAAATAAAATTAATTCAAATAAAAATTATAAACCTATAAAATAAATATTAAACATGTTTAATAAATAATAATCAATAAAATCTTTACTTAATAAACTAACTGTCTGTTGGAATTGTCACAACCATTTAACTTTAATTTACTTTTCTTTATTTTCAATTTAAATATTTATTTGATTTGAAAAAAATGTAATTTTATCTTCTAACAAGTTAAAAAAAAAGCATTTGGCCACTTGCCAATGTGGTGTAGCTCTCCAAATGGAGACCTCTCCACCAAGGTTCAAGTGGCCATGCATGCATAGATATAGTCAATTTTCCCACCATGTGTGTGGGTGGCCTCTCCCCGTTTGTGAGAGCTGCTAGTCCAGGCTGCGCTAGTAGAGCTCAATCTCGCTGGTCCCGACAGTTGTTGTACATTCAAAAAAAAAAAAAAAAGTAATTTTATCTTTTAACAAACTAAATTAATAGTTTGATGGCGAAAACACGATCTACTTCAACAGGCCATATGTCCAAAATTGTTGTCATTTTATTTCTATCTTACCGATTGCTAAAAATATTTTTGGTAATTTTTCAAAAATCAAACAATTAATCCTTACGGCACGTTTTAAATATTAGAAACCGTTTTAGTTAAATTTGAAACAACAAAAAAAATAATATTATTTTATAAAATTATAGGGATTATTTTGAAATTTCCATTTTCTTCAACTATTCCAACTTCCACTAGGACCAGAAAGATCACAATCACAGCCGAACTGATACGATATGATATGCCAATCTCGTTTCAAAATGACACAAAATTTAGATATAATCATATAACTACAAACTTAAATGGCCGTAAAAAACAAAGACGAAAAATATGAATTTAACGTGGTTTTTTTCAATGGCGGTGGCGGGTAAATCGATGGTCGATTGGCCTGAAAAAGGCCGTGAACTGTGAACCAAATTTACAGAGACAACAAGAGAATCCACAGCTCAGCAGCCATGGAATTCACATCCATCTTCTACTCATCATCGTTTTCAATCTTCTCTCTTATTATTACAATTACTATTCTTGCTTTCAGGTTCTTCGTTCAATATTCAAAAACAGAGTACAAGAAGAATTACCAGAACCTCCCTCCAGGTCCTTCTCCGATTCCGATTCTCGGGAATCTACATCTTATGAAACTACCTGTACACCGTACTTTATACAAACTCTCGCAAAAATACGGTCCGGTTTTCTCCCTCCGGTTCGGTTCCCGCTTCGTGACAGTCGTGACGTCATCGTCAGTTGTCGAGAAATGTTTTACTAAAAGCGACGTCGTCCTCGCTAACCGTCCAAAGTTTCTTGCGGGCAAACACGTAGGCTACAACTACGCTAACATCGTCAACGCGCCGTACGGCGATCACTGGAGGAACCTCCGTCGTATAAGCGCGTTAGAGATTTTCTCGACGACTCGTATCAACAAGTTTCAAAGTATTCGAAAAGACGAAGTCCTTCAGCTGCTGAAGAAATTGTCTCGCGATTCGCTTCGCGGTGGTCCCGACGCCGCTGCCGCCTCCGCCAAGGTGGAGCTGAGACCGCTGTTGACCGAGTTGACGTTCAATGGCGTCTTGAGAATGGTATCGGGAAAACGATTCCACGGCGGCGACGACGGCGGTGAAGCTAGTACGTTCAGGGAATTGATGGCGGAGGTAATGGATGCTTCTCAAACTTCGAATCCAGTAGATTTTTTGCCGATTTTGAAATGGATCAAATACTCTGGTTACGAGAAGAAATTGATGAGGCTTGGTCAAAGAACAGACGAGTTTCTCCAGAATCTGATTGAAGAACATCATCGACAAAAGGTGGAGGAGAACGATTCGCAGAGCAGAAACACCATGATTGACCATCTACTGTCTCTACAAGAATCTCAACCTGAATACTACACTGATCAGATGATCAAAGGGCTCGTGCTGGTTGGTTTCATGATCAAAAGCTTATAATTATATCGTAAATGGTTTCGATTTATTTTCAGATTAATTCATTTTTTATACAGGTGTTGTTCGTCGCCGGAACGGACACATCGGCGGTGACGCTAGAGTGGGCCATGGCAGAGTTATTGAACCGACCTGATATTTTGAAGAAAGCAAGAGCTGAATTGGACGGTGAGATTGGTAACACACGCTTGATCGACGAATCAGATCTTCCAAAACTACGTTATCTACAAAGTATCGTCTTCGAGACGCTTCGTCTCTACCCAGTGACCCCACTTTTGTTACCTCACACGCCATCAGAAGATTGCATGATTGGAGGATACAACGTGCCACGTGACACAATTGTGTTCGTGAATGCATGGGCAATACACAGGGATCCGACGTTGTGGGATGACCCGACGAGATTCGACCCGGACAGGTTTGTTAACGGGCCGGAAGATCTGGCCCAGAAGATATTGACTTTTGGGTTGGGAAGAAGAGCGTGTCCTGGATCTGGGCTGGCCCATCGGACTTTGGGCTTGACATTGGGGTCGTTGATACAGTGCTTTGATTGGGAGAGAGTTTGTGAGAAGAAGATTGATATGAGTGAAGTAGGAGGGCTTACAATGAACCTAGTTCAACCATTGGAGGCTCTGTGTAAGGTTCGTCCTACCATGATTGACCTTCTCTCTCAAAAATGACAAACTAGTTAAAAGATACGCCCGTTCAATCCGTCAATGTCCAAGATTTGAATCATTGCCACTATAAGTAGTATACATAAAAAAAAAGTGTATGTTAATGTTGTTGTGTCGTTTTTACTCTACTTTCAAAGCAAAACGTATTGTGTTTTATGTTAAAATCTAACTTGTTGCACATTCCTTTTTGCTCAAATGGTACGAGGTTTTATGTCTCATTATATGCATCTTACATGCATATATAAGGAATTTTCTGTTCGATATTGTGGGAGTAAATATTTAGATTGCATATATAATGTTTAATTTTGATAGGTCCTTGACACATTTCGATATTCAATGGTTTCAATACATTAACTCGATTATGTTTTGTAATCAAAGTAGTTGGGTTTATTAAGAGTGAAAAAGGGTTTTTTCATTAGAAAACGAAAAGTAACAAGTTTATGCGACATTAGATGTTTATGGTGTGTAATGAATATACTTATACTGTAGTAGACTTTATTGTGTTACGTCTTTGATTCCCTCATATAGTTCCAAAGAAACTTTATATATGTGGTCAAATCATTTAGTTCATATCGTGAAAACAGTTTCCAAGCAACGCGTTTTACGATTCTTGATATTATATTTGATTATTAATAATTAATGAAATAGCTATAAGAGTTTTTGAAAAAAAACAAAAGTTAGTGCCTTTTCAAAATCCAATCCAATTTTACAAAGGTAAGACTCGAGAATCAATCCTTGATAGGTACCCCTATCAAGGATGAAATAAAATAGATGTGCTAACTCATTAAAATTAACACAAAACCAAAAAAAAATCATAATATTTAAGGTCATTTTTGGCATTTGAATGAGAGTAGAGAGTAAATCATTAGTTTTAACTAGCATATGGGTCTGAAGTGAATTTTTTTTGGGGTGACAATAGGGCCACCCATGCATAAATTAACTAACATATCAAATTTCATTATTTTTCCGTTTTTCAAAATCAAATTTGAAGTAGACCCTCTATGGACAGTCTTATATGGAAACTAAATTAGTTGGAGAAGATAATCATGTTATTTATACTTTATTCAATTTAAATTAATTATACAGTAAAACCTCGATAAATGAATGTTCAATAAATTAATAGCATCGCTTAAATAATAAAATCTTTTGGTTCCAACTCGGACTAATGTACTAAAATAATAACTTCGCTAAATGTATAAGATAATAATTTTTAAAAAGAGTGGCAATATTTGCACCCCTCAAAAACTGTTTATACACCCCATATTAGTATCTTTTTGAAAATCTAATAATTACCTTTAGTAAAATTACCAATAAGACTAAATAATTTGTAAGTATGCCCACAAATCATTATTAATTAGTTTCCAATTATAACATTTTTTGAAAAAAAAAAAAATTCCTTTCAATGATTTGATTTTGATATTAACATATATCATTAAAAATTCTTTTCATTTTCTTAAACCCTATATTCTCTTTTAAAATATAAAATTAAATATATTTTCAATTTCTTTTAAGAAAATACAAATTGATTACTGGAGAATGAATCAAAATTTTCCAAAGTTGATTGTAAACAAACAAGTTTTAAATTATTTTAATTAGAAGAACAAGATCATTAATAAATTGTTGTCTCTATAATATTTGTATTTTGTTTTCTTTCAAACACGCTTTAGACTTTATTTTTTATTTTTTATTTTTATTTTTATCAATATTAGTTGTTCTTTAATTTCATTAAACACTTTACTTCCAAATCAATTGATACATGACATAAACTTTGCATCCTTACAATTTTTAGAAACGAAAAATGGATCTTCAACGGAAAAACCTCAAATTTGAGTGATTTTGTTGAGGGTTAATTGCACTAACTTACCCTTACTTTATTGGATTTAGTAAAATTTCAAAAAGATATCCTAAATTAACACAAACAACCCTTGTCATCAAGTCAATCCGTTAACTTTAATGGTTGACTAACATTGACCTATGAAAAACCAAATATACCCCTACTGCTTCATCCCAATCATAAAATATTTTTAATTAAAAATTGATAAATAAAATAAAAAATAAAAAAATAATATATCGACCGCTTACAGAAATATCATCAATTCGCGGAGGAGCCTCCTCTGCGAACTGCAGGAGGTCGATCTCCAATATCGGCAAAGGTCTCTTCCGGTAAGTAGGAGATCATCAAAGATTTATTGTTTCCTTTGGCGGTGGAACTCCACTGTCAGTAATTTATCTTGTTTGTTTTTTTCAATTTTAATTAAAAAAAAAAAAAATTATGTTTGAGAAAATGTGGCAAGGGTATATTTGGTTTTTCAAAGGTCAAAGTTAGTCAACCGTTAAAGTTAAAGGATTGACTTTATGGTAGGGGTGTTTATGTTAATTTAGTGCAATTAACCCTTTTGTTGGTAGAAAATAGTTAAGAATAAATAGAGAGAGTTGTTTGATATGAGGAGAGAGAAAAAGAAATAAAGAAAAATGGAGTTTGGTTTTGTGAAAGGAAAAAACATGGAAGAGAAAAGGAAGTAAGGGAAGAGAAAGAACAATGATAGATTTGTTTTTTTAAAGAACATTGATATAATTTTTTTTTTTAAATAACTGCGATAGAATTAAAAAAATTAAAGATAATAACAAAATTTTAAATAATAATAAAATTGATTAAATAACATAATAATATATGTAGGTGGTGTGTACTTATAAAAATATAATATAATATAATTAAGGGTACGGATATTGACACGCATAAAACTTATTAGTACACCCATTTTTATAAGTACACCCATGTCTAAAATTTAAAAATTAAATATTACTATAAACACTCATCCTAATGCCAACAGTACCCTCATTGAAATAAATATATTCATTTTAATTCATATTATTTATAAACACTCTTAAATTATTACCACACCCAATTTATAAAAAAAAAAATCATATTATTTTTGGAATCAAATCCTTTTTTTAATGATGGTCCAATTTACTTTTGAAAATATCTGGAGCCTTATAAAAGGGAATATGTATATGGGGGTAAAAAGATTTCAATTAGGAATTCTCTTATTTATACAACTATCTTAAAAATAATAATAAATAAATAAATAAAAACTTGTTGATATTTATAGCTATAGTTAAAAAAAAAAAAAAAAAAAAAAAGTTATTTTTTGATAGAGTTTATAATTATACATAAAAGAAAGACAAATAATATGATAATCATGTGATGGTTAGAAATTTTGATACTTGAAATAAAATTAGAGTTTAATTAGGGTTTGTCATAAAAATTAGGGTTTATCATAAGTTTTTTTTTTTTGAAAGGTAAGTTTTTTTTAATAAAGAAATATAGTTGAAAATATGGGTGTAATCATTGAGCGTATATAGTATTTGATTTATTTTTAATTAAAGTAACTTGTCCTTATTAGTAAATTTCTATTGGGATATTTTTGTAATTAAATTTTTTTAATAAAATATGGGTGTACTAATAAGTTTTATGGGTGTCAATATCGGCTCCCTATAATTAATGAAAATATATTTTTGGCATTAAGTGGGGCTTATTTACAAACTATAAAATTTTCAAAAATTTTGATGGGTGTGATTACGAAAGGGGTGTACAAACCGTTTTTAAGGGGTGTCATTATCGTCACTCTTTTAAAAAATCCTTTAAGACTCAACGAATATATAAATTAATAATTGGTTAATTATATATAAAAAAAAAAAAAAATAGGTAGCACATAAAAATTCATAATATATATTAATTAATGATCTTTTTACTTATAGGGTTTTACTGTACATATAATTTTAATTTTATTTTTCTCAATTATTCTAATTATTATATCTTATAAATATTTTAAATAGTTGGATTCGTTTAGGACTGTCAATTGTAAACCCAAAATTAAACTGTGTTTGTTTTACTGGAATAAATCAAACCAATATATATATTTTTAAATGTGGCAATTAATTTGTAATAATTATACCATATCATAATTATAATATTTATGGGATGTTACAAATCATCAAACACAAATGATTTAGAGAAGAATTGTGATTTTTTTTTTTTTTTTTTTGAATGGTGAAAGCAAGCAGGAATAGGTCTTTTTCTGATAACCATGAACATGAATTCTTCAAAGTTTATCTCCCCAGGTTCAGTTCTCAGCAACTGGTAAGTCTCTCTCTCTCTCTCTCTCTCTCTACATGGCAACAATATTGTGCATGACTGAGGGTAACTTTGTCGCGAGTTTAGGGCATGCATGAATGTATATTTATTGTTTTTTTTTTTTTTTTTTTTTTCATTTGTGCAATAGTTTGAGTTGTGCGCAACCAATCTTAGCAAAGTGATTGAACACTTCCATTCACTTCTTCAATAGAGGTTTGAGTCCCATTTTTTTTTCACATTAAATCGTAAAGTTTGAGGAAAACACTCTCCCGTAATGGGAATTACATTCAAAGTGGCGCTTATAGCTATTGATCTCGCTAGGTTAGACATACCCTTAATAAAATGTTCATTTTACTGTTTTATATATATATATATATACTACTCGTGGAAGTGGGGACTCGAAAAATATGCTTTTGTTAATCTATTTTTTTAAATATAGTTTTAACTAAAATATTTTTGAAATCGATTTTTTATTTTTTAATATTTAGATGAGATTCTTGTTCTTAACTCATAAGAAAATTTTATCCTAAAAAGTATGCATTTACACCCACCAAGTGTTTGTAAAAAGCTATGAATTATAGATGGTTTTATTCTACTTAAATAAAAACACTTTGGCCTTCTATTTCTAGAAAAGATAATACGCATGAATGTGGGAACTTTGGCCTTCATGTTTCTACAAATTAGTTGCATTTGATACTAAACTTCCAATTCACATAACCTCTCTTGTGATAGCAAATTGAATTTTTGTTCTTAGAAGTCTGTCATTACTCTACCTGAAAACTGCATACAAGAAAAAAAACTGAAGTAAAAGTTGAAGTTGAAGTTGCTTCATCCTCCAAATAGTTTGTATTGCATTGCAATTGAGTGATATAAATCAGTCTTTTCATGTAGCAAATATTGATCCTACAAAAGGGTAAATCAAGTTTGATACAAATTTGGAATGGTTCTTGTGTCCTGTTAAAATGTTTTGTGCTTCTTTCGATTATCTAACCGATGATGATAAACATTTCGAACTTCATTAATGTGAAGGTCATACCACCAGCTTTTGTCAGGCACTTGAATGAGACAATACCGAAAGATGTCATTCTCGAAGACAATGCTGGAAGGCAGTGGCATTGCAGATTAGAAGAAGCTGAAGGGGGCCAATTAGCTATAACAAATGGCTGGAAAAGCTTTGCAATTCAACAATCTTTAGAGACAGGGGACTTTCTAACTTTCAAATACAATAATACACATTCTATATTTACGGTGAATATATTTGGTAGAAATGGATGCATCAAGGAAGGCAAATTGGACATTATAAGTGTAAAGGAAGAAAAAGAGACGGAAGAAGAGCATACTTCCGGTATACCTGACCATGCCCGCGAGAAGAAGTACTCAGAAATCGTTCTCAGAAGAACTAATAAATCAGGCAGTAAGTTGTAGTTTCACAATCTTATAATTCTGAATACATTTCCAACGCGTTGCCATATGTTTGATGTTCGGTCTGTGTGATGTAACAGCTATTGTAGAATGCAAAACTCGCAAAAATGCAGCATATGTTGTCCCAAAGAATCCATATTTTGTGACAACCATTGGATCAAAATATTTCATGGTGAGTTATTATGAATATCTGAAGTCTTTTATACAAGTACTCAAAAGTAGTATACTATTAGAATATTTAGTTATCAATAATGTGTCTCATATTATTGTTGCTTGCTGGTTGTAGTATGTTTCTGGATATGTGGTGAAATTGAACAGTATCGAATTGAATACCGATATGACTCTTCACGATGAAATGGGAAAGAAGTGGCCGGTGAAGGTTGCTTGGGGGAAGGACGGTCGTGTTAATATATCGAAGGGATGGGTCGACTTCTACAACAATCACAATCTGAATGTAGGAGACAAATGTTTGTTTGAATTTATCTGCACAAGAGGGAAAAAATGCAATGAAATGAAGGTGCAAGTGATCACCACAGATCCTACCAAAACAGTTTGATGCCTCGAAAAGGGACTTAATTGCAATGGAAATCTGCAATTGCATGCACTCACTCTATCAACTTTTCTAGCTAGTTTGATTGAAAGAGAAGGGACTTGTGCAATGTAAAGAGAGGAGAGGAGGAATAATTTGTAAACCAACTTTTTGGTCATTAGATTTCAAGATTACTCTTAAATCATTTGTTTTACACTCAAACAAATTACATGCCAAATAAAATCGAAAGGTTTTTTTTTTTTGAATGAATGTACAACAACTACTGGGACCCTGTAAGGATTGGACACTACGAGCACAGCCTGGACAACTACTCCCACAACTGGAGAGAGGACACCTACACATGAGGTGGGACAAGGAAATAATGGGTGTATATTTATACACGGTGCCGGGCGTTGAACCGTGGTGGTGGAGTCTCCCTTTGGAGAGTCACACCACATTGGCAAGACTGCAAGAGGCCCAATGGCATAAAATCGAAATGTTCGATCATTGTTTATTGAGAGAGAAGCTTATGCATGCATGTTATCTTGAACGATATCAATTTTAAAATAGGGTGTAAAAAGATACGAGATATCAAACTTTTGTTCCCAAACAACCCTTTATCTTTTCATATTTCTTTATTCTAAAGTCAAAAATTAATTTATGTTTTTTTTAACAATGTCTACCGGGGACCTGCCGATATCAAACAATGCAAGCGCGACCTAGAAATATACTTTCGTAATCAAGCGAAACTAGAAAAAATTTTCTGGGTGGGTTGAGGACAATTTTATATAGATAAAAATTTATACTATATAATAAAAAAAAAATTCATTTTGATAACGAATCTTGACGGCACAAGAGAATTTTTATTAGTTAAAATAAAAAAGTATATATAGTCAGGGGACATAAAGAGTGTTACCCTTAAATACATATTTTAACCAAAAAAAAAAAAAAACACAAAAAAAAAGAGAGGAAATTTGCATGCAACGTAAATACAATAAGATCCTACTTAAATTTTGACTTCTGAGGCTTCAAAGAGGCAAAAGCATTTATTATCGAATATGAATCAATTGTAAAAACAAGTTCTCTTTAAATTTAAATAATTATACAATTCCTAAAAAACTTGTCATCCATCTTGTTGCGTAAAGTCGTTTTAATAAATTTCATATCCGAAAATAAAACTTAATTTTACAACTTAAACTTTAAAATATAAATAAAACTTACAGTTTTCTTATACCGACGTCTGTATACCTCTACAAATCCAAATGATATGAAATTTTTTGCCTTTGTTAATAATTTTGAAAACGTCACTCAATAAAAACAACAACAACAAAAAAACGAAAACATCACTCAATAATTTGTAACATCATATGGTCACATACTCACATGGGGCCCGTTTGATGCGCTGGATCTCACATTCTCACGTTCCACGAATCCACGGTTGTTTGCAGCAACCGAGATCCCAGACACCATTTAGAAGTTTTATTAAAAAAAAATATTCAAAGCAATATAAAGCAAGTATTCTTTTTCTTTTAAAAAAGAAAAGAAAAGAAAGTATTATTTTGTTCAGGGAAATTGCAAAAAGACACCATAAATTTAGTTGCAATTGCAGTTAGAATAACTTTTTGTCAAAATTACAGTTTGGTATACTTTACCTTACATTGACAATGACCATTAGAATTAACCGTTAACCGGTCACTACTATAAAATATCGAAATTTCCCATATGGTTACATATTTCAACAATTACTCTTTAAATAATTTTTGAAAACAAGTGAATAATTTTAAGAAATAAAATAACAATTAGATAAATATTACAAAAAAATAAACATCAAATAATAAAAATTGGAACAAATTCAGAAAATAATATAAAAAATTAAAATGATTTGTTTTTCTAATTTGGTAAGATCCAATTGGTAGAGATTTAGATTATATATATATATATATATAATTTATAATTTAAAATAATTAATTTTTTTCAGTTATGATTTATTATTAATTTTTATATTATTATTTGTTTTTTTAATTTTGTATTTTTAAAAAATTAATTTTTGTATTGTTGTTATCTTATGTTTATTTTTTTCAATTTCTTAAAAATTTTCGCTTGTTTTAAGAATTAATTTAAAGAATTATCAATTAAATAGGTAACTTATAGGTAACTTATAGGCAATTTGGACATTTTGAGGTGTATGACAGTCAATAATTAACTCTAACGGTAAATGATTAGTTTAAGAGTACAAAACTATAACTTTAAAAACGTTTTATCATATCTGTAATTTTATAAAAAGCTAAGGAATCGTATTGCAAGTTTCCCTTTATATTTTAAAAAATTTACAGGGGGTGTATTGAATTAGGATTCTTGAGGACATTTAAAGACTTTATAAATTCAGGTGTATTCAATTCGGACATTTAAAGACTTTAAAAGAGTCTATATTAATCCAGTGGTATTCAATTTAGATTTCTATGGACTTTTAAAGAGTCCTTCTAAATCCGGGTGTATTGAACTGAGACTTTAAAAATGTCTACAAAAATCAAGGTGTATTCAATTGAGACTAGATTTTAAAGGATTTTCTTAAGTCATGGATTTTGGTAGACTTGATGGTGAGGTGTATAAATATAAAAGGTCACAATAAGTCCAGCTTTCTCCTCAAGGATTTTGAGGTTTTTTTTTTTTTTTTTTTTTTTCGCTAGTCAAAATACAAATAGGATTTTGAGTTTTTCTTGTAAATTTATTTGGGTGGGTCCTTCTATCTTGAAAATTATGAAAAATTATATGTTGATAGAATGTTATATCTACTATTATTCTACAAAATTTTGTGATTTATAAATAAGTACAAAAATTGTTATAATTTTTGGAGTGGACAAATGTCAATATTGATTTCTACTGGACAGATTCAGTAAACAAGAAAAGAATGAATGTTTTCAAATACAAATGACCATGGATTAAATTGATAATTTTACTGTAGTATGTCATATATGTTTAGATTATCCATGTCCAATTTTGTAAGATTTAGAGTTATAGAGAATAAATTAAAAATTGTGGATCAAAGGGTGGTCAGTTGTGACAAAGTTTGGGTTAGAGTTATGTCTTTTTTTTCTTTTCAATATTTTATGTATAGCTTTGCTTGGTTATTCGATTAGTTGATTATTGTTTGTTTATATGATTAGTTAAATAACAATGAGAATCAATGAATATAAGTTATGAATGTTGAGTATTTTCCTTTTAATTTTGCTCTTAAAATTGTTATAAACTGTGTCACTTGTTTTTCATTTGTGATTGACTTTAGTAATTGAGTGGAAATTATTGTCGTTAGTTTTTTTTTTTTTGGTGTGCAACGTTTATTCATACGTGAAGTTTTATGTATTCATATGTTATTTTTTGGATTTATCATGAAAATTGAGATGTTTGTGAAAATTGAACTTTGAAATGGAGCTTCTCTTCGACTAACTGATTGGGCCCAGGTATAATACATCCATCTATAATAGAAGTCCGAGATAACAAATTCATGAAAGTCTGAGATATATATCTAAATAAATCCATAAAAGTCTGAGATAGATCTCTAAATAAATCAATGAAAATCCACGTGGATTTATAAAAGTACGTAGAAGTCCATAAAAGTCGGCAGCGTGAACGGCGAGTCTCTTGTCTACACTGCAATTTCCATGTAATATGCTGGAAGTTGACATCAATGTCAACACTCGTTAATTATCTTCATGGTTATGGAACTGCTTTCTAATTAAAATTGGTGATTTCAAAATCTGCTTCTTTACTCACTGTAATTTTTCTCTTCTCTGGTGCATGCTCTTTTTATTTTGTTAATTTGTTTTGTTTTTCTTTACTAGGGTTCTTGTTTTTTTTATCCATTAGATTTCATCAATTATGAAATTATGAAGAATAAAAGTAGGAAAAACCAAAATTGCACTTTATTGGGATTATTGTCTGGGAATTTTAGCTTTCATTATTTTACAAGCAAGATACGCAGAAAGATTGTTACTTTGTTTTTCTCAGCAACCAAACAGATAGCTAAAATGATTAATTGGTGTAAAATAGAGATGGGTTTAAGTAATTTTTGTGTGTGTGTGTGTGTGTGTGTGGATGTTATTGCAGATAACACAGGAGCTGGAGCATAGAAAATGGGTTTTGATGCCAAGGATCTGTTGACCTATCTCTGTTACTCTATCTTCTTCGTTCCTGTTTTTTCGTTGCTCTTGGTTATTGGAATCCTCAAAGGTAAAATATACCAATGAATGACTAATAAGTAATAAACAGAAAAATACAACAAGTATGCAAAATTAACAATTGTTGTTGATTCTTTCATTGCTAATAATTCATCTAAACTATATGTGAACAGGTGTTACATTCAGTCCACTGGTGTTTATAGTAATTGTTTTTGGTGATATCGGAGTTGCTATTGGATTATGGCCCCTTCATCTTTTTTGGAGTACCTTCTCCGTAGCAAGGTCACTCTTCCTTAAATTTTATATCATAGCTGAATTGAGAATAAGAGGAGCATCTAGTTGTTTTTCTAAGTATACTCTATTCTATATACACAACTTGTTTATATTTGTTTATTTTGTATTATTGGAAACAGAACAAAGAAATTTGGCCCATATATGAAGTGCCTCCTGATCTTACTTGTTCCAGTACAAACAATGCTTTATATAGTAGTAGGATCTTTTGCGAGTATGGTTATGGGTGTGGGGTATGGCTTTATTTGGCCTGTCATGGAGACATTCAGGGCTTTTAGCAAGGAAGGGGTTCCATTTTGTACGAGGGTGGAAAATTGCTTCACGGTAATGGTTTCGTTTTTCAGCTACTTTAATATTGTGTTTGAATATGGTGAGATTCCACTGTGCTTAGTGGAGAAAATTAATTTCTTTTAGTATTTCCTTAACAGGAGGGCACTTGGAGCTGTGTTCTAGGAGCATGCACCATTGTACGCGATTTTGCAGATTTTTCCTTCCACTCATACTTCTCCGTTGTGGATGAGCTGCTCGAGTCAAAAGGGGAGGAGCCTATCGAACTCAAGTATTAATCTATGCAAAATTGATTTTAATTTCATGCATTTATACAGATTATGTTAAAAGAAGAAGGGTTGTTTAGCTGTTGGACTCTCAAACTGTGCTTTATTCTTTCATGATATTGTGATTCCTGACTGCATTACATAATATCAACAGAGCTTTGAAGTTCAGGTATTTAATTATCATAATATAAAGAACTTCACCTTCCTTGTTCACAGGGTTCTTATATTACCTGGTTGCCTTCTGTCAGCAACTCTTGGGATTTTGGTTGACTTGATTGTTATTCCCGCTATAGTTGTGTATAAAGCTCCTATATTGCTATTCAAAGGTTGGTACCGGCTTATACAAGATCTTTTCGGGAGGGAGGGCCCATTCCTGGAAACAGTTTGTGTTCCCTTTGCAGGGTTTTGGATTTTGTTGTGGCCTATTGTGGTTGTGCTGGGAATTATTGCTGGTGTGTTTTCAAGTTTTGGTTTTGGTTGTTATGCTGCTGCTGTTGCTTATCAGGTGTGAATTTGATCATCAGATTATAGTTGTAGCCATCTTTTAGCTCTTTCTTTGATTTTAGAGTTCATAATGCTCAGGGCATATGTGTGCGCATGAGTGCCTGCTCCCTTGTGTTTGTTGCTTAATTACTTTGTTATATACCAGGAAAACTCGACCAAGAGAGGATTGCTCTATGTAATTGCTTCTGCATCTGTGTTTGATGAATACACCAATGATTTACTTTACCTGCGAGAGGGTTCCTGCTTCCCCAGGTCTGCAACTCTTTTAGTACTATTACCAACTTATGACTATCAATTTCATGATACTTGGTGAACTGCATGATACCTTCTACTTATATGGGCAGCCAGACCAAGATATCGCGAACGGATGGATTCCAGTGCTTCGATGCTTCCCATACAAGGACTGTGGAACCAGTTTGACGCTTTTTATCCCAGTGAACCATTGATAAGGACCCCCTCAGAGAAAGATAAGACGCTGAAGGCTGCAATGGTATGACATCAAATAAATGGAGGAAGGCCAATTCATTGCTTAAATTACGCCCACCCCTCCTCCAATTCCAGTCTCTTTATATATCCTTCCATTGAGAATCAAGTTGGTTGGGGTGAGAATGGATACATGTATTTCTAACTTTTGTTTCTGTTGTCTATACTAGATACTGGATTGTTTCTTCACAGCATGCAAGGATATCGGAAAAGAACTTCTGAGAGATGGAGCAATTCAAAATTCTGATCTAGAAGAGTGGCGACACTCGAAGAACAAGATAGTGAACATTGGAATTCCAGCTTATGCTTTTCTTGAATGCTTCATCTACTCTATCAGGAGTGGTTCCAGGGGTTTTAGCTTGCGTAAGAATTATTTAGCTGATATACCTCCATCCGTGTGTTTAATTTTTCTCACGTGCATGAACTTAGTGACTAGTTATCTCAATCATATTTCTGCTGTTTGATTGGAGATTTGTGGATTCGTGCTCAACAAAAATACTCTTCACTACATAATCCCAATATTTAAATCAATTGTTTTATCTCTTTTCTGTTTTGCCATTTTTGCCCTGAATTTTTCTTCAATGTTTAAAATGGGGTCCATGAGAAAGTTAATAGTGTGCCGAGGAATAACACATGGCCCTTGGTGGAATTTACCTCGTTATTGCCTTTATGGAAATTCAGTACATGACAGCTTGGCATGAGAAACGGTATATATAACCTATCTTTCATTTTTCTTTCAGGTGATAATGTTGAAATAACCAGTGCGAATAGACCTGAAGGAAGAGTTTTTGACTGGCTATATGAACCAATGTGTATCATGAAAGAGCAAATCAAGAGTTTAAATTTAAATGAAGCTGAGGAGTGGTATTTCCTCAAACTTTGCCTTTATAATGGTGATACGACAAGAATTGATTCTTGGCAGAATGGTGGCATTCCTCCTGAGGATCCAATTAAAAGAGCTCAGTTGGAGGGTATAAGTAGGAGGTACTGTTTAATTTTTCTATTTGTGTTTCTTGATATTCATATTTAGAAATGTATTTTGCATAGTTATGGGTTATGGTTGATAACGAAAACTGACGTTATGTTGCTTTCGTTGTTCATTCTCTCTTTTATATTATTTAGTATTTGGGCAATCGAGCTAGTAATACTTAATTTTATGTTGCAATCAGGTTGCAAGGCATTTGTTTAACATTGTCAAGGCTGCCAACATCCAGGCGTCGCTTCTTTGAAGTTGTAAAAGCTATTGAGGATGAAGGGAATAAGAACTTCGGTGACCTTGGGAGTAGACATGATACAGAAGCAGCTTGATAAATCCGCTCTCCATCTCAGGCATTCTTTCTAGTTTGATTGCTCATTATAATTCGATGTTCTGTCAAATTGATGATGTCTAATGTCCATGTATTTCTAAGGATTCAATATATTGGTGAGGTAGCTTAATGTATCTTGTATCAGATACAACAATTTTGGAATTTTACATTAAGCTATTGTTCCTTTGTCAGTTTATTATATTTCTTTGCTGTGTGTATCGATCTCATTGTTTCGTGTCAGTTTTTGCTCTTATGCATCTTGATGAAGATATTGATTCCAATGTAATTTTTGTTGTAATAGTTCTATTTAAGAACAATCTTTGTTAATTCTGAGATTCAAAGTGCTTATAGAGTTTCTGATATTAGGAAGGGACTAATTTACTACTCTTTTTTCGAAATACAACTACTGTCGGGACCCGGTGAGATTAATCAGACTCTACAAGAACAACCCGGAATACTACTTCCACTATTGGGGAGAGGTTACATATGGACTATAATTCTTACAACCGAAGAGAGGGCTGCTCCCACAAATCGAGAGAAAGCTCTCCATACCTGCTTGTAAAATGCGCATGGTGGAACTCGAACCACTAACTACTAGGTGTGGAAGGGAGGTGCATAACCATCTCTACTGAGAGATGATGTGGGACTAATTTACTACTATTGAACTTTCAATTTCAGCTAACTGGCATAATTCTTGCATATGCTAAAACCTGAACACTTGATACTACTGTTTCAAATAATCTGAAGAGTCAAACAAAACAACATAATGGGATTGGTTGGCAATATCACAATAGATGGCAATTCTTATGTTCCAAAGAAAAAGACAGCCATGAGAATATTTTTGTCTGAAACAAAAGGTCTTCAGTCTGCTTAGGCACACAAACCTGTTCTGTTGCTTAGATACAAACTTTTCCTCCTCTCATGGACCCTCTTCTCCAATTCCAATTCCTGTTAACTCTGATTTCTAGCCTCCTTGCCCTGCTAATTGGTGTCTACTTATATCTTTTTAAGCAAACGAGCTGCAGTAGCGCACCTCAAGCAGGTGGTGCTTGGCCTATTATTGGCCATATGCACCTATTTGGTGACCAGCAACTGACCCACAAAACTCTAGGTGCTATGGCTGACAAATATGGACCTGTTTTCACTATAAGACTTGGTTCCCACAGAGTCTTGGTTTTGAATAGTTGGGAAGCCGCCAGAGAGTGTTTCACTGTCCATGACAAAGTCTTTTGCACCAGACCAAGTACTGCAGCCTCCAAGTTACTAGGTTATGACTATGCTATGTTTGGATTTTCTCCTTACGGTTCTTACTGGCGTGAGATGCGCAAAATATCTACAATAGAACTTCTGTCGAACCACCGGATTGATATGCTAAAGGGTATACGAACTTCAGAGGTAGAGACAGCAATAAGAGAACTGTACAAAATATGGAAAACCAAAGGCAGAGCTACTGAAAGTGGAATTACTGTAGATATCAAAGAGTGGCTTGGAGATTTGACTCACAATATTGCTTTGAGAATGGTAGGTGGGAAGAGATACTTTGGAGCTAGTGCTGATTGTGAAGAAGGAGAGGCACGGAGCTGCCAGAAAGTTATGAGGGATTTTGTTTTTCTGTTTGGTGTGTTCGTGTTGTCTGATGCAATACCATTTCTTTGGTGGTTGGATTTTAATGGATACAAGAAAGCCATGAAGCACACAGCAAAAGAATTGGACACTCTCATCGGAGGTTGGTTGGAAGAGCATAAAATGAAGCGATTGTCGTCTGGGGAGAAAAAGAAAGAGCAGGATTTCATGGATGCAATGCTCAACATCCTGGAAGAAGCCAACATTTCTGGTTATGATGCCGATACCATTAACAAGGCCACTTGCCTGGTGAGTAAGTCAATTTCATGTAGAGGGCAACGTTCTAATTTATATAAAAGTGAAAGGAGAAGGCCAAAACAGGTGGCCTACAGGAAATTTCAAAAAGTAAATAGTAAACGAATCTCTTTACAAATTGTCAAAAGTTATATAGTAAAAGCTAGTAACTAGTTGTTGTCTTCTGATTATTACTTGCTTTTTACTGTTTGGGAAGCTGAACCATTGCTTTCTCCAAATATCTTAACTAGTTTATATAGTTTTGTCTTCTGATTATTACTTGTTTTTTACTGTTTGGGAATTTAAACTATTGTTTTCTCTGAATATCTTTAACTAGTTTCTATAGTTTTCTTGTCTTTCTTTACAGACGAGAATCTTTTCTATTTTAGTTTGGCTATGTGTCCATGTTATGAAAAGCTTCATCATCGAGGTTAGGATTGCTATCTTCGTGTTCATTAACATATTCTAGGAGCCTAGCTTCCTCTTGTTCCTGGATTTCGGTCATGAAGTCATCTGTTTCTGGTCCGAGAAAAATACATGGAATAGGGTATTTGAACTAAACATATACTTTGTCCCAACCGTATGCAGTCTATCACATGAATTCTTTTCGGTTTTCAACATTCTTCTCTACCATGTTTTTATATGATTCTATTGTTAATAAGTCCCAGGGTGAGCTCCTGCTCTTTGTTTTTGCAGAATTTAATTTTAGGAGGAGATGCGATAAAAGTCATGTTGACATGGGCTCTGTCTCTACTTCTCAACAATCCTCATGAGTTAAAAAAGGCACAAGAAGAGCTACACATCTACATTGGCAAGGATAGGCAGGTGGAGGAATCCGATATCAAAAATCTGATCTACCTTCAAGCGATAATCAAAGAGACACTACGTCTATACCCGCCTAGTCCAATCATTGCTCTTCGAGCAGCAATGGAAGATTGCACACTCTCAAATGGCTATCATATTCCCGCTGGTACACGTTTAATGGTGAATGTCTGGAAAATCCAGCGCGATGAACGTGTTTGGCCTGATCCTGACAGGTTCTGTCCCGAGAGATTCTTGACTAGCAATAAAGACACAGATGTGAGGGGTCAAAATTTTGAACTAATTCCATTTGGCTCTGGAAGAAGATCATGTCCAGGCCTCACTAGCCCTACAAGTGGTGCATTTTACACTTGCTAGCTTTTTACATAGTTTTGAAGTTTCTAAGCTATCAAATGAAGATGTGGACATGACTGAGAGCACTGGCTTGACAAATTTGGAAGCAACCCCACTTCAAGTTCTCTTGACTCCATGTCTTGAAGCTAAGTTTTATGAACATTAATGAGATTATGGGGACCAAGTGCTGTATAGTCTGTTTAAAGTGAAATAAAATTTAGCTTCTGATGTATAGCTTTTATTACTAGTATTCTTTATAACATCATTAGCACAGTCTACAAAAACATTGTATTCAATCTGATTATGAACTCTAATGAGCAACTAATAATCATATTTTCAACAATTCTGATCTTATTCTACAAAATGATGGCAACTAGAGATGAGTCGTCAACTCGTAAATTCATACATATAATACGAAAATTAAATTAATTAATGATTATAATATAAACCCAATTCATCAATATCTACTTCGAAGTAGATATTGATGACTTTGGACCCTTTGTTGACAATCAATATAATTTATTCAATAACATTTGACAACCACTTCGTGATGTATGCTCCTCTTCATGATGTATATAAGTATATGTGGGGAGTTTTCTTTTCGGGTTGTGGGAGTAATTATCTCCCGTTATAGGAGTAGATATACAAGCCGTACATGTATTGTTTGATTTCGACAGATACCAACAGTCCTATTGTAATATTCTTATAATACTTCAAGATATATATATAGTGACAACTGACAAGATCATAATAGTCAGGAATCATATCTTTAAAAGAAAAAAGACAAAACATAAGAAGATATTGTTCAAAACCAAAGATATTGAATCAGTGGATCTAGACACACAAACTCTTCTACCTCTCATGGACCCTTTTCTCCAATTCCTGTTACCTCTGTTTTCCGGCCTCCTTGCAGTGTTAATCGGTGTCTATTTTTATCATTTCAAAAGAGCAAGAAGCTGCAACAGGTACAGTGCACCCCCACAATCAGGTGGTGCTTGGCCTATTATAGGTCACATGCACTTATTTGGTGACCACCAACTGACCCACAAAACTCTAGGTGCCATGGCTGACAAATATGGACCAGTTTTCACTATAAGACTCGGTTCACATAGAGTCTTGGTTTTGAATAGTTGGGAAGCTGCCAGAGATTGCTTCACTGTCCATGACAAAGTTTTCTCCAACAGACCATCCATTGCAGCCTTCAAGTTACTAGGCTATGACTATGCAATGTTTGGATTCGCTCCTTATAGCTCTTATTGGCGTGAGATGCGCAAGATTGCTACAGTTGAGCTTCTCTCAAACCACAGGATTGATTTGCTCAAAAACATACGAGCTGCTGAGGTTCAGACAGCTATAAGAGAAATGTACATGACATGGACAACGACCAAAGACAGTTCTCAAAGTGGAGTTATGTTGGACTTGAAACAGTGGTTTGCAGATTTGACTCTGAATATTTCGTTAAGATTGGTTGGAGGAAAAAGATTCTCTGGGGATAATACTGCTGATTGTCAGAAAGTGATGAGAGAATTTGTGTTTTTATTTGGTGTTTTTGTGTTGTCTGATGCAATACCATTTCTGGGGTGGTGGGATTTCAATGGATATGAGAAAGCTATGAAGAGGACAGCGAAAGAATTGGACAGTTTAATTGGAGGTTGGTTGGAGGAGCATAAACAGAAGAGATTGTTGTTGTTATCTAGGGATCATGATCATCAGAAGAGAAAGCTAATGGTGGAAGAGCATGATTTCATGGATGTTATGTTGAATATCCTGAAAGATGCTAAGATTTCAGGTTATGATGCTGATACAATTAACAAGGCTACTTGCCTGGTAAGTCACAAAAAAAATTCATTTTGTCTTCTTAGAATGTTTAATCACCAAAACTTGTCCAATTTTTACATTGTACAGAGGTGTCAATTGGGCTGGGTGGCCCGATCCTAGCCCTTAAATTGAGGGTCAAGCCCGTGTTTTAGTCCAGTTTTCAAATTGTGCGCTTTTAACACTTTAAGCTTGTTGAGTCGGTGGGTTGTCGGTGGGTTGAGTCATGAGTGTGACTATTAAAGATCATAGTCTTAAGCTTTCATTAGCTTAAAAATCAATAATATTACGTACAAAACAAGGTAAAAGCTTATTGAATCGTTCAAACCAATGCAGGTAGATCTGCTTTGGAGAGGACTTGTAGACAGACCAGATATTAGTATATTATCAAAAAATTTCGGCTCATACCCAACCCTTAAACCCGATTAAAACTTAAAATTATGGCCTAGTCCGACCCAACCTGCCCAGCCCAGCCATTTGGCACCTCTAATATTGTATTATGATTGACTACTAGAACCAAACAGAGGCCTAGCTAGCTTGTATACTGATAAGTTGGTTGCTTTGCAGAATTTGATCTTAGCAGGAACCGACACCACCCTGGTCACATTGACATGGGCTGTGTCTTTACTTCTGAACAATCCCCATGAATTGAAAAAGGTTCAAAATGAGCTGCTTATCCACATTGGCAAGGACAGAGCAGTGGAAGAATCCGACATCAAGAACTTGACCTACCTTCAAGCTGTTATCAAGGAAACACTTCGGCTATACCCACCAAGTCCAATCATACATCGAGCTTCGATCGAAGACTGCACACTCTCATCGACAGGCTACCATGTTCGTTCTGGCACACGCATAATGGTGAATGCCTGGAAAATTCAGCGCGATGGGCACGTGTGGTCTGATCCTGACAAGTTCCAGCCTGAGAGATTCTTGACTAGCAAGAAAGACATAGATTTCAGAGGTCAAAATTTTGAACTAATCCCATTTGGCTCTGGAAGAAGGTCGTGCCCTGGAATCTCACTTGCACTACAGATGGTGCATTTTACACTTGCTAGCTTGTTACACAGTTTTGAAGTTGCTATGCCACCATCAAGTGGTGAAGATCATGTGGATATGACTGAGAGCAATGGCTTGACAAATTTGAAAGCAACCCCACTTCAAGTTCTTGTCACACCATGTCTTGATCCCAAGTTTTATGTACATTAATGCAACCATGGAAAGGACTGAGCTTTGTATATAAATAACACATCTGGTTTTCCCATGTAATGTATATTAGTATTGAAGGATACATTTGGGGATTCGAATTTGTCGTAATATCTGTGAAACTATCGATATAAGAAAAATTAAATAAATAAATTGTTATACTAACTTGAACCCATATACTCGTGTTGGTGTGAGAGGGGCGTTTACAGTTGAATCACCTCAAATTTTGTCGATATCTCAATATATCTGGTATATTCTAAAAGAGTTTTGTCAATGATTTTAATATTGGTATCCCAAAATTATAAAAATATTGGTAATCTTATCCATAATTACTTATTTCATATAACTATAATTGTTTACAACCAATTTGAAAGGGTCGAAATGCACCTAATAAAATGGTAAAATATGTTAACTAATAGAACATTGTAGTTGTCCTTTTCAAAAATAAAATAAAATACAAAATACAAAAACAAAAGCGTGAAAAGCATCGTAGTTTAAGACAAACGCTGCCGTTTTGTCGTTTTCATGTGACAATGGAAGATTGCACACTCTCAAATGGCTATCATATTCCTGCTGCTACACGATTAATGGTGAATGCCTGGAAAATCCTACGCGATGAACGTGTTTGGCCTGATCCTGATAGGTTCTGCCCCGAGAGATTCTTGACTAACAATAAAGACACAGATGTGAGGGGTCAAAATTTTGAACTAATTCCATTTGGCTCTGGAAGAAGATCATGTCCAGGGGCCTCACTAGCCCTGCAAATGGTGCATTTTACACTTGCTAGCTTTTTACATAGTTTTGAAGTTTCTAAGCTATCAAATGAAGATGTGGACATGACTGAGAGCACTGGTTTGACAAATTTGAAAGCAACCCCACTTCAAGTTCTCTTGACTCCATTTATTGAAGCTAAGTTTTATGAACATCAATGAAATTATGGGGACCAAGTGCTTGTAGCTCTGTAGACAAATAAGGTTTGGCAGGTTTTACCTCTTTTTGTTTTTATATGTGAAATCTAACTTATGAATTCTGATGTATAGTCTGTTTAAACTAAAATGAAAAAAAAAACTTAACTTCTGATGTATAGCTTTTATTTCTTGTAATCTTTATAACATCATTAACACGATCTACAAAAACATTGAATTCAATCTGATTATGAAGTATGAACTCTAATGAGCTACCACTAATCATATTTTCAACAATTCTGATCTTATTCTACAAAATGATGGCAACAGAGAGAAGAGTCATTCATATATAATATAATATGAAAATTTACAATATATTTAATTTCCAAGCAGATATTGTTGACTTGGGAGTGTGATTGGGGAGGGTATTTGTCGCTTCCCTACGGTGACAATCAATATAACTTATTCAATTTTAAAAAATTATTAGGTGCGGGAATCCTGAATATATTTTTCATGCAGGATTCGATTGCATGACGTTGTGAAATCTTATAAATTCATATTCATAAAAGTCCACTTTATGGTATATAATATTACTAGCTAGTGACAAGATCATAAAAATCAATGATCTTATCTTCAAAAGAAAAAAGACAAGACATAAGAAGATATTGTTAAATCTGTAGATCAAGACACACAAACCTGTATTACAATTTACAAACTCTTCCACCTCTCATGGACCCTTTTCTCCAAATCCTGTTGCCTCTAATTTCCGGCCTCCTTGCCATGTTAATCGGTGTTTACTTTTATCATTTTAAAAGAACAAGAAGCTGCAACAGGTACAGTGCACCCCCCCAAGCAGGTGGAGCTTGGCCTATTATAGGTCACATGCACTTATTTGGTGACCACCAACTGACCCACAAAACTCTAGGTGCCATGGCTGACAAATATGGACCTGTTTTCACTATAAGACTTGGTTCACATAGAGTCTTGGTTTTGAACAGTTGGGAAGCTGCCAGAGATTGCTTCACTGTCCATGACAAAGTTTTCTCCAACAGACCATCCACTGTAGCCTTCAAATTACTAGGCTATGACTTTGCAATGTTTGGATTCGCTCCTTATAGCTCTTATTGGCGTGAGATGCGCAAGATTGCTACAATGCAGCTTCTCTCAAACCACAGGATTGATTTGCTCAAAAACATACGAGCTGCTGAGGTTCAGACAGCTATTAGAGAACTGTACATGACATGGACGACGACCAAAAGTAGTTCTCAAAGTGGAGTTATGTTGGACTTGAAACAGTGGTTTGCTGATCTGACTATGAATATTTCATTGAGATTGGTTGGAGGAAAAAGATTCTCTAAGGATAATACTGCTGATTATCAGAAAGTGATAAAGGAATTTATGTTTTTATTTGGTGTTTTTGTGTTGTCTGATGCAATACCATTTCTGGGGTGGTGGGATTTCAATGGATATGAGAAAGCTATGAAGAGGACAGCGAAAGAAATGGACAGTTTAATTGAAGGTTGGTTGGAGGAGCATAAACAGAAGAGATTGTTGTTGTTATCTGGGGATCATCAGATGATCAGAAAGCTGGAAGAGAGTGATTTCATGGATGTTATACTGAATATCTTAGAAGATGCTAAGATTTCAGGTTATGATGCTGATACAATTAACAAGGCTACTTGCCTGGTAAGTCACAAAAAAAATTCATTTTGTCTTCTTAGAATGTTTTTCGCAATAGTGTATAGAAGAGTCATATGGGCCGGACGGCCCCATCCCAGCCCTCAAATTGAGGTTTAAGCCCGTGTTTAAGTCCGGCTCTCAAATTGAGGGCCAACTCATGTCTAAGGACCGTTGAGTTGATGGGTTGACTGAAGCCCATAGGCTTAGAGGGTCGGGCTTTCATGGGCTTAAAAATCAATAATACTACATATAAAATAAGGTAAAGAGTTACGATATTTACACCCTTTAAAAACTGTATGTACACCCCAATTTAGTATATTTTTTAAAATCCAATATTATCCTTGAGTAAAATTACTTAATTGTAAGTACACACCAATAATTATTAATTGGTTTTATATCAATCCTTTGTAAAAAAAGAAAAAATTTCATATTAATTGTTTGATATGATAATAAAAACCTTTCTATTTTATCAACCTATTTCTATTTTAAATACTAATTTCAATTTCTTTTATGGAATATAAATTGATTGAGTTGACAAATAATTTACTGCTATAATTAAGTGAAACAAAAATCAATACCAACAATAAACTTTCTTTTGAACAATTTTTTTTTTTTAAAAAATATATATTAGGAATAAATGAATTGAGATATACTGATGTGTGCTGAGAGCCTATTTTTTCATAAAGAATTAAAAAAAAAAAAGGTTTCAATGCAATGAAAATAAATTTTTTTCATACAATTTTTTAGTGACATCAAATGTTTTTACAGGAGTTAGAAATTATTTTTTTAAGGATAAATTATTTATTGAATAAAAAGATATAAAATAATAAAATTTTAAATAAATCTAATTATATAACAAAATAGTGGGGTGTGCTAACAAAAATACAATACAATAAAATTAAAGAAATAGCATTTTTGGCATTAAGTGGGGTTTATTTACGAACCAGAGATTTTTAAAATATTTTAGGAGTGTACTTACGAAAAGGGTGCAAGTAAACCTGCTAGACCATTCAAACCTGTGCAGGTAAACCTACTTCGGAGAGGGCTCATGGGTAGGATTGAGCCTTACCAAAAAATTTAAGCCTATACTCGACCTTCAAATTCTATCGAACTTTAAAATTTATGGTCTGGTCAAGCCTAGCCCACCCATTTGACACCTATAATATTGTATTATGATTGACCACCAATACCAAACAGAGGGGCCTAACTAGCTTGTATATTAATAACTAATAAGTTGTCGTTGAATTGTTGTTTTGTAGAATTTGATATTAGCAGGAGCTGACACCACCATGGTCACATTGACATGGGCTGTGTCTTTACTTCTAAACAATCCCCATGAATTGAAAAAGGTTCAAATTGAGCTGCATATCCACATTGGCAAGGACAGAGTAGTGGAAGAATCCGACATCAAGAGCTTGACCTACCTTCAAGCTGTTATCAAGGAAACACTTCGGCTATACCCACCAGCTCCAACCATTCATCGAGCTTCGATCGAAGACTGCACACTCTCATCGACAGGCTACCATGTTCCTGCTGGTACACGCATAATGGTAAATGCTTGGAAAATTCAGCGCGATGGGCGCGTGTGGTCTGATCCTGACAAGTTCCAGCCTGAGAGATTCTTGACTAGCAAGAAAGACATAGATTTCAGGGGTCAAAATTTTGAACTTATCCCATTTGGCTCTGGAAGAAGGTCATGCCCTGGAATCTCACTTGCACTACAAATGGTGCATTTTACACTTGCTAGCTTGTTACACGGTTTTGAAGTTTCTATGCCACCGTCAAGTGGTGAAGATCATGTGGATATGACTGAGAGCAATGGCTTGACAAATTTGAAAGCAACCCCACTTCAAGTTCTTGTCACCCCTCGTCTTGATTCCAAGTTTTATGTACATTAATCATGGAAAGGACTGAGCTTTGTATATAAATAACATCGCATTCGAATTTATCGAAATACCGGTGAAACTATCAATATGAATCGGATATAAGAGAATGATTTAAATAAACAAATCGTTATACTGATTTGAACCCATATATTCGTTTGGGTGTGAGGGACGGCTTACAACTGAACCACCTCAACTTTTGTCTATATCTATGAATATCATGAAAGAGTTTTGCTAGTGATTTTAATATTGGTATCCCAAAATTATAAAGATATTTGATGATATTATCCATAATTACTCTTATTTCATATAATTATAATTGTTTACAACCATTTTGAAAAGGTCAAAAATGCTCCTAATAAAATGGTAAAATATGTTAACTAATAGAACATTGTAGTTGTCCTTTTCAGAGAAAAAAAAAATACAAAAACAATAACACTGTAGTTTAAGACAAACACTGCCGTTTTGGTGACATTGTTTATTTTAAACGCGATGTCTAATATTCCAAAATCCATGCATTAAAATATCTCCATCCAAAAACTAACATTGAACAATTGATAGATGCCCAAACTTTGTTAATGAGATATTTGAATGTTTAAAATAAAAACAAAGAGTTTTGAGAGAGATTAAGATCGTAAATAAATAATTACAGAGAAATAAAGTTTAAGAACTTTACCTTGAAAACACTTTAACTCAATCTACCGAATAGTAGTTTTCTATATTCTTTTGTGAGAGTTATCAATTTTTTTGGTAAAAAAGAAAGAGTAGAAAAGAATATAAAAGTTTTGATGTGAAAACTCATTTATCTCTTTTTAAAGAGAAGAATACAAATCAAATTCAATTTTCTAGTATCTCTACACATTTAGATAACGATAATAGGTTAAGGAGTTGGTGGTTTTGTGCTAATAAGCCACTTACCAATATTGATTAAACTAGTAGACTAATGTACAATGCTTCTATTATCTATTATTATTACTAATAAAGAGGAAAAAATTTCAGGTCTTACAAAACCCTAAGCCATAGTACCAGCCATTGTAATACAAATACAAAGCTGGTACAATTTTGGCGGGGAAATTAGTAACCAGAAAATTTCCTAATTTCAAATCCTAATTCTATGCAATCCACTCTAAATCCAACTTCCAATTCTCGCCAATTTCAATTCCCATGGAAATCCCCGAAATCTCCAGAATTTTTTTCCAAAACCCTCAAATTCGTTCCCAAAAAAACCTTAATTTTCACTGGCAATTCTTTAAGGACCTCAATCAACTACGAACCCGGAGAAAGTCTCGACGAAGGGCCCAAACCCACCGGACCCACGAAGCTCCCGGTGGTCGTTCGAGGTTCGGGTCGGGTATCGAGGTACTTCTGGGACGGGAATTGCTTGCAATTGGTCAGTGTTGATGGTGGTGCGTTGTCGTTCTCTTTCGATTTCGATGACGGGTTTAGGAAATTGTTTAGGATTTGTGGTTTGAGCGTCAGGGATTTTTTTATACCCAAACAAGTGAGTGAGAATTATATGGGGTATGTTAAGTGGAAGTTTTTGCACCGTGTTTTTAGCTCGGCTCTTCAGGTTCTTGCTACTCAGGTAACTGTTTTGATATAGAAAGGTAACTATTTGAGGATTCAAATTGAAATTGATGTGCAAGGTCAATGAAATGAATGTAAAATAGTCTCATGTATAGAGCAATAAAAACTGTTGAAACTAATACTTATTTGAGTATCGTTGACTTGTTTAACATTTCATTGTAAAGATATTGTAAATATGTATTTGTGCATTAGTTGGAGAGAACTCAACCTTTACAATAAAAAGAAAATATATCTTTGGATGAAAATTTTGGTTTATATGGTTGCTTATGTGGGAATGGATTTGTTCAGGCAATGTTTCGGGCTATAGGGATTGGTTACTCGCGGTCATTGCCAGCAGCAGCTGCGCTTAATTGGGTCTTGAAGGATGGGCTTGGACGGTTATGTAGGTGCATCTACACTGCTAGCCTAGCATCTGCTTTTGATACCAATTTGAAGGTATGACTTTTAACTTCATTCGAAATTTTGATCTTGCGCTTATAATTTTCTTTTGTTAATTTATTCGTAAGATTTGATACCATCACTGCATTTAGTGTTTGGATAAATTTATCCCAAAAGTCCCAAAAATTGAGTGCAATTGTTGGTGATTGTGGAACTGCAAAATCATAAACTGTGGATCACACTGTATGTGTTGTTTATCGGTTTGATAAAAAAGCTAATCTTGTGTACTCTCTTTTGAAGAGAGTTAGGTTCTCAACTTCCGTTATGTTTAGTTTGAGCATTGGCGTTGAGCTGTTGACACCCACGTTTCCTCAGTACTTCTTGCTACTTGCATCTCTAGCCAACATTGCTAAACAAATAAGTTTGGCGTGCTACTTGGCAACCGGTGTAAGGATTCAGTCTTCAATAAACTCATGCTCCTTTTTATTTTTGGTAAAATAAGCTGTTATGTTTTCAAATTTCTCTGAAGAATGGTATTAAGGCAGAGCATACATTATGCATTAAAGTGCTAAATTTACTTTAATTCTTTTCGAATTTTCTTTTTGGAAATTATTTTTATGTCTGTTTTCTCTATTTATGTGAACCATAATTTTAGTTAAAGCTCCATGCTGAGATGACTTTGATCATGATATCTGCTAACCTCAGCTATCACTTGTTAATGTTTTATATCCATGAGTTGGCTTACTAAAACTGTATACCTGCGATGTCTACTTCAGTGATTCTCATTCTAAAAGGACTGTTTTCAAATGTATTTTTTTTGTTGCTGAGTATATTAAGTTGTTTTTACAATCCTTCAAGTGGAGTATTGATGACATCACTCTGTATGAGCAGTCTGCAGTTCACCGAAGCTTTGCAGTAGCAGATAACCTTGGTGAAGTTTCAGCAAAAGCCCAGGTTATAAATTCTCTTGGCATGTATAGTGTCCTTTATTTAATATCTTTATATGGTATCTGATTTTGATTTTTGGTATTTGTGTTAGATTCAATCAGTGTGCTTTGATAATCTTGGCCTCATGCTTGCTGCATCTTTGAATATGTTGTTGAAGAACAATCAAAGGTTTTTCTTCTTTAACTCTCTACTATGTAATTAAGTTCAGAAGCGAAAATTTTTACATTCTGTGGATCAAAATAAACCGATAAAATTGTTAACCGTGCATTCTGAAGAAGGACGTTTCCTGCTATTTGATATTTCCTAACTTGTCATTGCTGTGGAAGCTTGCTAGCAGGTTTACCTTTTGTTGTATACCCTATTTTCTCAGCAATTGACCTTTTTGGAATATATCAAGGGCTGAAGTATGTCCATCTTCAAACACTAACTAAGGTTGGTCAGCTCTGTCTTTATCAAGTTATTTAAGAAATTGAAGTGATTATTTGTCTATGTTTTCTACTTCTCTTTTTCTTTCTGAAGGAATGTAATTCTGTCTTGCATCTGATGTTTATATACATTGCATAGGCCCCCACCCATTATTCATGGAATCCGTTTGCTATGTTAATAGACTAGTGCTATCTCACAAGCAGATTTTACTAAAAATGTTAATTAGATAGATATCTGATTGCTTTTTTTAGTTTTAAAATATGATTGCTTCTTGTTTATACTCGAAAAAATTAATATGCATTTGCTCACTCCTTATTTCTATTATTAAATTATCTATCATACATGTTATCATTTTCAGACAATTAGTCTCTAGCAAATAAACTCCCACCTGGATACCACACCCACACAAACACACCTATGGACCTTTCACCACGCAAATTTGCGTTGATAAAATGCATGATCTGTTTATTTGCTTTACTTTTTTGCATATTTGGAATATCAAGGTATCTTGCTTCAGCATCTAACTATTTTTATTTTTATATGTATGATTGTATTCAGGATAGGCTCGAAATCATACTTAAAACATGGATTGAGTTGGGACGCGTCCCTACACCCGAAGAAGTGAGTAAAGAAGAAGGCATTGATTTTATGTGGAGTAAAGGTGGGTTCTTACGACTGCATTTTAGTGCTTCGCTATGAGTTATCGTATAACTAATGCACATATTAAAATTCAATTAATGACATTTGGATCAGGCAAAGAATTCTGGCCCATCAGAATAGGGTGCTTAAATCCAAAGAGTCAAGTACCCAAGTTCTCGGTTGCAGCAATGCAGTCTCTAAGTGGGGATGATTTTTACTTCATGTGCATAGAGATATTGCACAGAGGTGCAACCAGAAATGATCAAGTGAGTATATACTATATAGCAATAAAAGTCTAAACCAAGCCATCAGACATAAAATGTGGATCTGACCTTTTTTACTGTTTGTTTTTTTCTGTGGTAAAATTCTAGCGTGGTATTCTTGTTTGTCTCCGGGAAGGAGCTAGTACAACAGATGTCATCTCAGGCTTGTTGCAGGTAAATCGTTTAAAAATTATCTGTGAAAATAATTTACAGGTTCATTGAGTTTTGCTGGAAAGGAGACAATCCGAACTATATTTATTTTTCTTGTGTTTGTTGATTGATGAGCTTTTATATGCTACACTGCAGGCATGTTATGTCCGCAAGGCTCTGCATTTGAGTGGTAGATGGGAGAACTTGATAGGAGATGGTGTTACCTCAGACTCGGATCTTAAGGAATGGACCAAATTGATTGAGGATAGCAAACGATGTGCCCAAGCAGAGTTGTCCCAGTTGAACGAACAAATGTCGGAACTAGGTTGGGCTGCGAAAAACATTCTATTGAATACACAAGAACAAGCTCGATACAGTTTTGTTGATGACTGAATGTTTTAGGGTTCTCTTGAATTTTGATCTGCTCTCCTTTTTACCAGAAGATGGTTTTGGAGATCAATTTGACATCTCAATTTACATTAACAAACTTGATTCACAAAATTACCATCTCTGAACTGTAAAATCTTTAGGCTTGTGTTACAGATTAATATAATCAATCAATGACACACTTGTACAAAAATGATATCAAGCCCGAATATCAAATGATTGATTCACTCTAAACAAGACAGTGAGATACAATGTTTCAACCATTAATTTGTATGCTAGTACTCCAATAAATCGCGCTATAGCAGCAGCATGTCTCAACAATCTTACATCTATGGGTCATGGAAGGGGGCAATCATCTTTTTTTTTGTTGATTTACATGCTATATTATATGTACACCAGCAAATTCTAAGACCGATTTACAGGACTTATTATTAAAATCAATGAGAGAAGGAGCTTGCCTCGGTGCTATACATCGAGTACTCACTCAGGCTGAAGTTCGCTCTTTCTTCCTCCCACTTCAGAATCTCCCTAGCATATTTAAGAGTCGTATCAACGCTAGTTGGCTCCAATCCCCTCACCGGGGAAACATACAATTTCCGCCCAGTGATAGAAGAATAAAGCCTCTTGAACTTGACAGCAACGTAGTGACAAGCAAGCTGACCCAGTGTGGGGTTGTGATTTATGTTGTTGCTGCTTCTGTTGCTACTGCTGTGATGACGGCTCATTACCGGATGAAAATCCTCAAACCAGTCACACTGAGTCAATGGCACGTGTTCTACTTTTTCCTCAAACAGATCGAATTTGTTCAGTATCAAAAGGAAATCCATCTGATCAAAGGTTGGATGAGTAACAATGCTTTCAAAGAATTTCTTGCTCAGCAACATCTTGTTAGTGAGAGACCCACTCCCATCAACAGCATATTGATCATAGTCGCTCAACGCAACACTAAAAATGACCATTCCGACATCTTCAAACATCTCCAGCCACTTGCAGTTTTCCCCAAGGCCTCTTGCTTGTACTCTGATTAGTTGGTACCTGATAACCACGTCCAGAAAGAAAAATGACAACTATAAGTGATAACCAAAAAAAAAAATTGATTCACATGACAAAATTAATGTCACGATGTCAGTAAGAGAGAATTGAAGATTGTTAATGATAAGACCACATAATCTCACACCAAGTATAGTTAATCTTAAAGAGAATTGTAGAAGGAATTCCCAGAGTAAATGTAAAAGAGATATTATTAGTACAATCCTCGAATGACTTTAGCCTATCTTTCTGTGAAGTCAGAAGTCAGAACCGCCCAATAGTTTGTTTTTACAGAAATGACCAGGACAACTGTTTAGTGTTCACCTCTTTAGACATCGGCACCTTTGTTATCAACTTATTTTTTGTTATCAAACTCATTTTCTTTTTGCTGGATATTAAATATTAGCCCTTTACCTGAGCAAAGATTCATGCTGATCAGCAGTGTCAATATTATCATCAGAGGAAGAGTGGGGAAATGTGAAGTCAACACAAGCAAGCCCATTTGTTGAAGTAACACCCTCAGCATACAGGATATCCAAATGTGAGGGCTCGTAGTCTGTCCTCAATACATCAACAGCCTGAAGAGTAAAAGATAATGACAGAAAGCATTTGCAACAGTCAGACATAGTTATACCCTGGATTATATGCCAGGAACACAATTATACGGAAAAAAAATTAAAAAAAATGTATATAAGACGTGAATGCATGGTGCATGCATGCAGCCAAGATACTGGTTGAGATTGCTTGAGAGGTTGACAGAGGGGCAGGCAAAAGTAGTATATATTTAAAACCAGCTTGAGCTCGACTTTTGATTGTAAAGTTTGTCATGCTATACTAACACTACATTTTTCTATCATGCATGGTAGACAGCAAAACAAATATGACATTTTAGGAAAGTCTGGACCCACCTACCCGTTGCAGCTTGTAAAGCAATTAATTATTGAGAAGCGTAAGTGTCCACAACTGGACAAATTTAGCAGAGCATAGGAACAAGAAGCAAAAACTTACTCGATCTAGGAAATAACTAGCCACACTTGGTAGAATTTCCAATTCGCTTCTCCGGTTGTAAGTGGCCTGGATGGCCGCATCCTTCCATAGCTCCTCAACCAACGGTGCATATTCACGAGTAGCGGCTGGAAAAATGGCTTCCAAATTACCCGACACCATAGTCTTTAGAAGCCAATCAGAAAAAGATTTAAATCTTGGGCCAATGGCATAGATAGTTTTACCATCATTGCCATCTGAACTCCCTGTCATTGTCCAACAACTCTTCTCAGACACTTTCAAAGTGTATGCAATATACAAGAAACTATAAGGTCATAGTCATGCTACTGGCTCATGACAATATAATTTAGAGATTTTCTACCCAGTTGAAAAATACTTCACAAGCCAATAAGGAGTTCAATAAATGTGGCATACATGATAACATCACTCGTAGATCCTTTGGGGGGATTAACTGGCATTCATATAACAATTTCAAATCTTTAACAGTTACATCATAGAAGTGATTCACTTGAGTTTTTTTTTTCCGCACACTCCAACTCCGCCCAGCAATTCAGAAACACAAATTAAATTGATTCCCCCTCCATGAATGGTATGAGAAAGATTAATCCGTAAAACAAGAGATCTAATGATTTAGGCAATAAGATCATTTCAGCCATTTATGTGACACCGGCAATTAGCTTTGTGAAGCAACTGTATCAAGTTGACATGACAATGGGCATGAACAAGTAACATGCGTTGGCATATATAAGTAGAAATGGCATGCATATGGGAACAGGAGATTACATACAAAGTCAAACAGATAAAAGGGAAAGAAGCGAATCAATATACTTCCATACCAGCGGTTTCAGTTTCATCTGAAGACTGTTTCTTCTTCCTTTCACCCAAAATCTCCTCTTCAAAACGCTCACGCCCTTCAAGGAGTACACCAAGATAGCCATACACATTACTCTGGATCTTCAACTTAATATTCTCACGCTCATCCTCCGAGAATGGTATGTCTTTATAAAGAATCCTGGCCTGCAACATTTGACTTAATAAATAGACTAATATATTCAAGTATAATCAGCAATTAGCATATTTTAAACCAGAAACGTTCCTTTATAGACCCAATGAAGCAAACAGGATCAAAATGATTTGGCTCAGAGACACCTATACAATGATGTATGGAAAACGAGTGTCGTTAATTAGCCTTTTCCAATTTGCACATAAAATCATAAACGGCTTGTATGATCATGCCCCCATTAGAGTCAACTCTAGAAAGCCATTAACTCCAACCTATAAATCATCCTTCATCATATTACACTGAATTAATCAGAATCGGTTCTTTTAAGGCAAAGGATAGAGTGGAATTTAATTCCAACACAAGAGCAAGTGTGGACAGCCGGACACAGAAGTCACGCCACAAAATTTTCTAGGCTGTCTGTAAATGAAATAGGCTTATCATTATATCCACAGACTCTGTATTAACAGTATTGCAATGGGCTTAAATAGTTTTGGGCCCCTGCCAGAACTTGGTTTTCTTCACTTATCTAATACCAGGACATTATTTTGATCGGTTCAATTATATCAATTCTAAATACAAGATAGAGAATTCCTAATTTAGATAAGAATATGACACTGACTTAAGCCACGTGGCATTCAGTATACAACAGATATCGTGACATAAATAGAATTGCAATAGTAATACAAGGTTAGAGGCCAGGAAGCACCTGCTTAAATATGGTACTTGTCCCAGATCCATGATATCCAACTAAAAGCAACTTCTGAAGTGTTCTCCGTTCAATATAGTCAGGAACACTTCTACTCATCTGACTGCTCACTAGTTCACCACTGATATTTGAAGATTTGGAAGGAACAGGCAGTGACAAGACAGCACAAACAAGCTTAGTCCCAGCCTGAAAAGAAATGTTACGTTTAGTTAATACCTAATTAATGCAAAGAAAATTTATGAAGAAAGAGTAAAAAGACTAGTGGAGAAATGAATTCAACACACTAACAGTACCTTGCCCCAAATAAATCCTTTAGTATTCTTCTGTCCCTCTTCTTGATAAGAGCCATCATCATTCACCCAAAAGTGTGGATTGCCAGCACATTGAACTCCTGCCAACTGAAACATCCAAAAGAAAACTGTCTGAACAATCCCAGTAGATTAATTAGTTTCAGAAAAAAAAATTGCTAGTCTAGAAGCTTCACCTGCAACATCCTCAACTCTACTTTTGTAATCTCCCGACCATTGATGAAAACTAGTGTGTTTCCATTGCTAGCATTTTGCTTGATTGGACCCCCAACATTCATGTGGGGAGTAATTATCTTCAACGGCTTCCGTCCTTCCTGTGGAATTCAGTAGAACCATCAATATCCATAATGATGCATTGAATACACTATAAATGAAATACCTAAAATTTATTATATTCACCTTTCCCCATAGACCAGATACTTTATCATACCAATAGTTTCCAGGTTTTAACTTCTTTGGCGGGTTTGGACATGTCTGCAATGTAACCAATTCCTCATGACAAAGAGGTTTCCCATTCACACAAACATAATCAGGCGGCAACTGATTAATCTCACACAACTTCTCAGCCTTCATTATTTGCCGAACCTCCAACTGATTAAGTAACCGCTTAAGCATTCTTGAACATTTCCCCAAATTCCTTCTTTTAGTCTCGTCAATAGGATACCCAATACATGTAACACACTTCCTTCCTTCTGGCATTGACCCCATCGCTCTAAGCACACAACTACTACAATACTTTGCATCACAAACAATGCAAACCTCTTTCTCTGTAAACCGGTTCCCTTTAAAACACCTATAACAAGACCCCTTCTTGCCTCTAGTTTCAGGCTCTCTCTTCGCTCTAGGTATTATTCTTGGCTCCTCCTGACTATATTCTTCATCAATATCGTCATCATCATCCTCATCATCTGATGTAATATCACGAAAAGTAACAACAGGCCCTCTCCTAACATCACCAATATAATCAACATCATCATCATTATTATTCTTATTAATGCAATCTCCTGTTTTAAGAGATGAAACCCGCGAAGACGGGTAATCCATACTCAAGACAGAGTCACTTGATTCCCAATCAGCTTGATTTAATTCATCATTAAAATCAAAACTCTCTTTACCACCAATAGATTCTCTCAGTCTAGCCGAACTCTCTCTTGATTTCGTAAAACTACCAGAAAACTCTATTGTGCTAGAATTCAAATTCTCATTACTTTGATCAAATACTTTTGAACTACTAACTAACTCACCAGAAGCATAATTGGAAAACTCTAAAGCACCTGAGCTACTCAACTCACCGGACAACACGCAATTGGCATTATCTGTGGCTCTCTCGATGACTGACGTCGGAGACACGGTCGTCTCGGATTTCACTCCGGCCTCTTTCGAAACACAGCAATCGTCACAAGTCTCGACCACCGAAGAAACAACCGCAGTCGGTATAAGCTCTTTCGAGAAATTCTTACTCAACTTATCAGACGAGACTATCGGCTGGACGACCGGAAGCGCCAGTTTATCCGAGAGCGTGACTTGCTTGACCACCGCAGCCACCGGTATCTTCTGAACGTTGATCGGAACAGCTCGCGGAAGATCGTACGGCACCGGCGGACCTCTGTATTCCGCCGCGAAGGAGTACTGGATCCCATCTTCAGCCACTGGAGCCGACGCAATTACCGGCGTCATTGTTTCCTCGATTATTAATAGAAACCTTTCTTAGCTCCACAGCAACCAACCCTAAGACTGATCCATATCCAAATCCAAATCCGAACACAAAACTTTCTATTTTTTGTTCGGTGCCGTAAAATCGAAAAACAAAGCAACAGCTGCCAAATAACTAGTAACAAAACAAAACAAAAAACACTTGACCTAATCTAATTAACTGTTTTTTTTTTTTTCTTTTCCTTCTTTTTTTTTGTAAATAAAATAAAAAAGAAACGTTATTGATAACGATTCAAGGAAGGTAAAACAAAAAAGAAAAATGGAAAAAAGAAAGAGAAAACGGAATTGGAATTGGATTTACATGCGCGCGAGAGAGAAGAGTAAAGCGAAAGTGTTTGGGAGGTAGGAAAATGTGTTGTGGGGAAGTGTGAGAGCCAATGGAAAATGACAGCTAAAGCGAAGAAGAAGAAAAAAAAAAGAGCGAGGCGGAGAGAATTGGTGTGTTTGGGTTTTGGTTTGGGGAGTGAGGAATCTTTGCTTAGTTTTTAGTTTTTAGTTTTTATCTTTTATTTTTTATTTTTTATTTTTTTTAATCTAACTTTATTTAAATTGTTGTTGGAGAAAGTAGCTCGTGGGGTCCACAGAACTTTTGTCTTTTAGATGGATTTGTACTGTTGTTATTGGCATCTTAGAGGTCCGGGTGTATCATGTACAGTATGTCACGTGTACGAATTCGATTTTGCAACGTTATAAGTTTTAATCGGTAACGTTATAAAATCATTCAAAAATATTATTCAGAGTTATCGTGTAATGTTATATAGTCGAAATTCTACATAAGAAAACATACGAAATTCTATTCCTTATAATTATTAATTTAGAAATAATAGCATATGTGTGAGAGTCATCCCGCTTTTTATTGAATTTAATACGTAACGTTATAAAGATACTTAAAATAGTAATGTAACAGAGTTGAGGGTTTTACTATGGTACTCACACAAAAAACATTGGTATGATAAAAACTTCTTTTGGGGAATAACTTTATGTTGAAATTAACTCTATAAATATCAAAGTTATGTATAATAACCAAGTGGTAGAGTTGAATTTGCACAATCTCTTACGAAATCTTACACATGATAATTATTATTTTTGAATATATATACATATATATATATAATGTGTTTGAGTGGACTAAAAGGGCCGTAACAAAGAACTAACCTTCCTGTTTTTCTACATCATGAGTTTAAATAGTAATGCTATAGAATCGAAATCAATACGATTTCGTACAAAATCCCGCATCTAATACTTATTATCTCTAACGTGTTTGTGTGGGCTAAAGGACCAATTAAAAATGACTAATCATTTTGTTTTTTCGCGCGTAAGTTGATCCTGTAATGTTATATATGGAGTTTAAATAGTAATGTCATAGAGTCGATATCAACACGATTTATATATAGAATCTCGTATTTGATAATTATTATCTTTAACGTGTTTGTGTGGGCTAAAGGACCACCACAGCAAGTTCTGGCCTGTGTTTTCATAGGCTGCTACTTACCGACAGTGCCGGTTCTCACTTTGAAATGGATGGAGGCGATACTGTGATAGCATTAGCTAGCCATTTTATGCTGTTTTGGAGCTAGTTTGCGTGAGAAATGGAAAGGAATCAATATGATTCTCTTTTTCTTTTTTTCTTTTCTTCTATGATTGTTGTTATATTTACATGTTAATTTGAAACGTCACTGCACAATAAAGTAATTCCGTCTAGATTTGACCAATCATTTCAAAATATCAGTTGTTCAAAAAGATTCTAATCCAATGGAGGCATTGAGCTTTTTATATCAATGACTGTTTTTAAATAATATAGGTTAATAATTTTAAATGAATAAAAATAGTTCGACATTTATATTTATTCACACAAAGATTGTGTATAGTTAATGGTATTGGAATATATATATGTTTTTTTTATTACATTCACTTATGTTACACATCAAACTAGAGGCGAAGCCAGGACTCATTGTCCCGGTGGACTAAATTAACTTTTTTGTTGTTTGTATACCGCTTGTGGTGTATCGACTCGAATATGGGACATTGCTATACTAAATTAACGTAATTTTCTACTCAAACCACATTGGGCGGTAGTACAAAGTTTTTTAAAGAAAACCTAAAAGAAAAAAATAATAATAACAAGCGAAATAAACTTAAATACTTGTTCGGACAAGCAAACGAAGTAAGGAATTCAAAATTTATTTCATTTATCCATGGAAGAATAGAGAATTGAGAGGAAAATGAAACTTTAATGTGTTTGGGTGTCAATAAAATATCAAGTATATCAGTCTAATGAATCTATTGAGATTTTCTCAAGTAAAAATTAAATTATAAACTAGACTATTTTTATGAATTATTGAACAATGTTAATATTGTAATTGTCTTTCATTTGTATTTTTTCCTATTATTTAAAATAAAAAAATTATTTTATTGGGTGAGATCATTGATTTACTCTTACAAGTATATCTATATAGTCTAAGATGATTAAATCGATCGTGAACAATCCAATTAATATAGAATAGACAAAGCAAAGTATTTAAACAAAGACAAAACAGAGTATTTTTACAAATTGAAACTGTGATCATTAGATGGAAACGTTAATTATTTCATCAATAAATTAAAGAAAAGTATCAGAGCATATATATATTCTTGATATACCATCTAGTTGGACGGTAATAGTATGATAACATATATATCCAGACAATTTATTTAGAAATAAGATTAGTCTATTAGTATGTCCTTCACGTATATACAATGAAATTGCTATTTCGAGTCTTGTCTATCTCCTAAAATCCCGAAACTAATAAGCTATAAAGAATTGACGACTAAAATCAAATATTTAATGAATTCAAAGAAGAGCTTCAGTGTTTGAAGTGTAGATTACAGTTTACATGAAAACTCAATCACTCTGGAATCTGGATCATCCACGGACCGGATTTTAAAGTACAGATGGCGGTGGAAATAGGCCGCAAAGCACATGGAATGAGCCCTTACCTGTAAGCAGTTTAGGGTTCATTGATCCAACTTTGTGCCTCATGAGTTACTAATTTTTTTTATTATTTTTTTTATCTTTTTTTTTTTATTTGACTATATTGAGCCGTTTAGGAGTCTATCGAAACCTATCGAGATCAAATACTGTATATACGGTTTAAAAATCTATTCTCACACTAAATGTGAGAGTAGAGATGGGCATTGGGGAAATGGGGAAATGATGATGGATATAGGTCCACACATCCCCATACCTATTTCCAAAACCCTTCCCCATCCCTCCCCCCATTTCCCCATTTGGGGAAAATGGGGACGGGGGAGTTTTAGGGGAGGTATCCCCATCCTCATTCCCATTTCTCAGTTTTTTTTTTTCTTTTTCTATTTTTCTCTGTTTTTCCATTTTCCCCGTTTCCCCTGTTTTACTAAAACTTACGTACTAAAAAAAATCCATTGCATAAAAATATTAAGAATAAAAAGAATAAAAATTATTAAGAAATTTTTTATATAAATATACACTTAGGGGGGTGTATTCAATTATGATTAATTAGGATTCTTGAAGACATTTAAAGACATTTTTTAAGTGACAGATTTGCATGGATTTCTACAGACTTTTTTATAAATCCACATGGACTTTCATTGATTTGTTTAGACATCCATCTCAGACTTTTATGGATTTGTTTAGACATCTATCTCAAACTTTTATGGATTTGTTTAGACATCCAAGGATTTTCATGGATTTGTTATCTCTAAATATATCAATAGCAAGCTAATTATAGCTAATTATAGCTAATTATAAAAAAAAACCTTTGAAGTTGGAATGAGCAAAATTTGATACACCAGTCAATCTATATTTGCGTATATATATATTTTGAGGTTGTTGCTGATGAAAACAAAGCGATTGAATTGAATCCAAAATTGGCTAAGGCTTTCATGAATTTGTTATCTTTGACTTATCAATAGTAAGCTAATTATAGCTAATTATCAAAAAAACATTTGAAGTTAGAATGAGCAAAATTTGATACACCAGTCAATCTATATTTGTGTATATATATAGTCTGAGGTTGTTGCTGATGCAAACAAAGCGATTGAATTGAATCCAAAATTGGCTAAGGCTTATCTGCGTAAAGGCACTACTTGCATGAAGTATAGATGAATTATTTTTCTTTAAAATAAAATGCTAATAAAGAGTTTTTCAAAAAAAAAAAAAAAAAAAAAAAAAAACTAATAAAGAGTGAGCATTTTGGTGTTTGATTGAAGGCTCTACAGATTAATTTGGTGTTGTTTTGTGCAATTCTGGCACGTAGTGAGTTTTGTACTTGTTATACTGTATATAATTATGTGACTGCAACATATTCTCACATATATAATTATGTGCAGTTTTTTTTTTTTTCTCCTTTTTAATTCACAGAACATACTGGGGATGGAAGCTTATTATTCTCACATGCATCGGCTTTTTTAATTTTTACATATTAGTGCTTTTCGTTTTTGATTTGAGAGAGAGAGGGAAAGTAAAATCCACCAAAATCTTTGGGGAGAAGGCTGGACATGTTATGACATTTGATATTTATATCTTTCACCATCAAGTCCACCAAAATCCATCAAAATCCATAACTTAAGAAAATCCACGACTTAAGAAAATCCATTAAAATCCATTAAAATCCAGTCCTAATTGAATACACCTTGATTCTTGTAGACATTTTTAAAGTCCTAATTCAATACACCTGGATTTGGAAGGATTCTTTAAAAGTCCATATAAATCCTAATTGAATACCACTGGATTCATATGGACTCTTTTAAAGTCTTTAAATGTCCAAATTGAATACACCAGAATTTATAATGTCTTTAAATGTCCTCAAGAATCCTAATTGAATACACCCCCCTTAGCAAGTTAGGGTTAAAAAAAATAGAAAGAATAAAAAATATTAAGATATATATATATATATATATATATATATATATATATATATATATATATATAAGGTTTGGGAAATGGTGATGGGGGACTCCCCCATCTCCATCCTCATTTCAATACATTTGTGGGGGAATAGGGAAATGGGGATTGGGGGACCTCCCCTGTCCCCATCCCCATTTCAATTTAGGGATGAATTTCATTATTTTTCTCTAAAAATTCCCCCCAAATAAATATAAGGAAGTGGGATTTGGATATCTGGGAATAAATGTCCATCCCTGTGTGAGAGGTTGCCTTACACTTGCTCGTTTGCAAGGTGGACTTCAACACTCGCACACAAACATATATAGAAAGGGGAGAAAGTACATACCGCTCTACAATTCGGTTCATTAACCTTAACAAATCCTAGTATTTTGAGAATATTGTTTTTTCCACCAATATTTTCATAAATTTGAATCTATGATATATATATATATATTTTAACCGAAACTCGTATTTACTTCCTTGTGTTATATATATATATATAATAATATATTTAGGAATATACTTGTTTATTTTATTTTATTTTTCTATCAACTTTTCCCTCCGAAACCAAACTTTCTCCAAGGTTGAAAAGTCGAGACTTGCTCCAGTCTGCAGATTAGTTAGGCTTATAATAGTCGGCTGATATCTATATATATATATTATATGTCAAACATATTTCAACAAACACAAAAAAAATTCAACAAACTTATCCATTTTTTCTTGATGTTGCTTGATATCTAATTATCTACCTAATATTTGCTTCTTTGATAAGTAATTTCACATCATTTTCAATTTTCCATAACTGGCGCCTCTTATACTTTTGTGTTCACTTTATGGACCATAGTAGTCATCTATATAAAGGGTTAATTGCACAAACATACCCTCTATGGCTCTATTTATCTAATAAAGCAAATTTTTAAACATTTGTCTTATTCAAACACAAACATCCTATTCGGAATGTGATTGGGGTATGGAAAGTCAATAGTGCCCTTGGGTAAAAGGGAGAGGTTATTTTGGTTGGTAAATTTCACTAACAACCCTGAATTTAGGTGTAATTGTATAAATATTCATTTTTTCTAATAATTATATAAATATACCTTACCGTCATTTGACTTTTGTTAACTTTAACCTTTAACCACATTTGTATCCAAAAATGACTAAACTACCCTTGAAAACTTATTTATCTTTTCTTTTATTATTTAAAAATATTAAAAAATATTTACTTAAAAAATTAAAAAAATCGGTACAATTTTTTTTTTCTTTTATTTTCTTTTTCTTTCTATTATTTTTTTTAATACATTTTCCATGTCCCCAAACACCAAATTTTCAGATTTCAAAAACCAACTTTATCACAAAAACATTCAATTTCATACTCATCAACCCACAAACAATTTCATTTCATCAACACAATCAAAACCCATCAACAATTACATTTAATCAACAAAATCAAAACCCACAAAACTCACTAAACACAATCAAAACCCACTAAACACATCAATTTTTCTAGTTTTGCAGGTTCTGATTGTGTTAAAAAAAACCCACCAATAATTACATTTAATCAACATAATCAAAACCCACAAAACTCACTAAACACAATCAAAACCCACTAAACATAGCAATTTTTCCATTTTTGTGGGTTCTGATTGTGTTAAAAAAATGATAGAAAGAAAGCAACAAAAAAATTGTACCGATTTTTTTAATTTTTTAAGTAAATATTTTTTAATATTTTTAAATAATAAAAGAAAAGATAAATAAGTTTTCAAGGGTAGTTTAGTCATTTCGGGATACAAATGTGGTTAAAGGTTAAAGTTAACAAAAGTCAACTGACGATAAGGTATATTTATGTAATTATTAGAAAAAATTAATATTTATATAATTACACCTAAATTCAGGGTTGTTTGTGAAATTTACCTACCAAAATAACCTCTCCCTTTTATCCAATGACACTATTGACTTTCCATACCCCAAGCAAATTCCAATTGGGATGTTTGTGTTTGAATAAGACATTTGTTTGAAAATTTACTTCATTAGATAAATAGAGGGTATGTTTGTGCAATTAACCCCTATATAAACAAGTAGATGCATTGTGTTGATTAAAGGACTAATTGCACAAACTCCCCTAAGTTTAGGCATAATTGCAGTATATGGAACTTTTACCCATAATTGCACAAACGTCCCCTTCCGTTAGTTGACTTTCGTTAACTCTAACCGTTGACCACAATTTTAACCCATAATGACTAAAGTGCCCCTAGTTACCTATTTTATTATTTAAATTAATAATTAAAAAACAAAACAGATAAGACAAAAAAAAAAAAATCAATTATTTTTTTTCTCTTTCATTTTCTCAACCCCCAAACACAATCCAAAAATAAACTCAACAAACCAAAACCAAAACTCAATCCCACAAATCAAAACCAAAACTCAAATCCTCAAACAACAACCAAAAATCAAATCCACAAATAAAAACCAAAATCCATCAATACCACAACAAGTTAACCACATCCATTTAAAAAAAAAAATAAATAAATAAATAGAACTTCAACCTAGAAAGTTAAAAATCCACCGTTAAAGTTCAAAAATTATTATTATTTTTTTTTTTTTTGGTTTTTGTTTGTTAAGTTTATATTTGGATTGTGTTTGAGGGTTGAGAAAATGAAAGAAAAAAAAATGATTAATTTTTTTTTTTGTCTTATCTGTTTCGTTTTTTAATTATTAATTTAAATAATAAAATAGGTACTAGGGGCACTTTAGTCATTGTGGGTTAAAATTGTAGTCAATGGTTAGAGTTAACGGAAGTCAACTAACGATAAGGGACGTTTGTGTAATTATAGGTAAAAGTTCCATATTCATGCAATTATGCCTAAACTTAGGGGTGTTTATGCAATTAGTCCTTGATTAAACACAAGCGTTATAACATTCATGCACAGTCCAAATTAGCATTCCAGTTTCCGATCATCAATGTGACGATGTCGAACCAGTGGTACGATATACCTTTCACGTATATCTATACATTTGAAGTTATGGATTCGAATCTTGTCTTTCTTAAAGCTCTATTTATTGATCGTAATGATTCAAAACAACCAATAACATTACAAGTTTCCAATCATACATTATGTGATCAAAACATTCGACTATGCATTATTCTTACAATCATGATCATGTAAAATATATATAATCAATTTGTTTTAAAATTAGACTTGTCAAAAATTGTTTCAACCTCTGTATTTTCATCTAAATAAATATATGTATATGTAGGTAGTCTACTAACTTATTTATTTCCAATTCGAGATTGTGTATATTATAAAATAAAATACACGTATGATAAGATGATGTTGGTTCGGTGGTAAACCATACATACTTATACCATAAGGTTGTCGATTCGAGTTCTCTCACACCCTAAAAAACCCTGAATTTACTTAATAAAAAAAAAAATACACATATGATACACAACCGAACACAATATATTTGTCGGTCTACCTACCTCAAATACTTTGGTACTAAGTAACTACAACAGTTACAGATCAGGTTGTGTTTTTTTTTTTTTCCATATTGGTCGGCTGGCTTTAGAAACTTAGAAGGCTTGTTTTTCTTTTTGGCATTATATTATATAACTTTTTAGTTTTTACAAACCAATATTCATGGTTACAAATGAAGTCAACTGTAGATTATTTTATATTGTAATGCTAATTTTTGATCACTTGGACCTAACTATTCCTTTTGTTTTGTACCTTTCTTCTTTGACTAGAGCTTACATATTAAAGTCGTCCAAAGTGCAATCACGTATTATTTTTGAATGAAATTAAATATTTAACAACATGCATGCAAAAGTCTAAACAGAAGCAGCTCCTTTATTCAGAGATAAAGTCGATCATTTTTTTTTTTTGGCAATGTATATCAATATTTTCACTCATTTAATTCTGTTGATCACATCATGTTCATGGAAAAATACTGTCTAAAAATAAATTTCAGGACTTAATTTAGTTCTTTAACGTACAAAATTGCACCTTCGATCTTAATCTGAGTCTTAATTATACAATTCAAAAGATGGATTTAAAAACAACTAAAAGTGGAGAATGAATAATCAGATTTTTCTGCAGCACCAATTAAGCTGTATAAAGATCGACAATCATCTTGATTTTTCGGATTCTTTTTAATCTTTTTGGCTTTCTAGGATTCCCTGAAAATTCTTAAACAATCAATAGAATTTCTGACGTCCCTTTCTATTAGCGGTGGTGGAAAACGCTCAAAATAAAAGTAAAAATAAAAATAAAAATGATGTGATAGGAGTTTTGAAGGTGATAATTGATATGATAATTTTTTCTTAATTACAAGATTCATGCATGTAATATTGTAATCAAAACAACATTAAGGAAAATAGCACATTTGATCCAAGCTTTTACGATGGAAACAAGAGTAATTAAACTAAACAAATCAATACATGCTACGAGAAATTAAATAAGAGTGATGCTAGACGTCCCAAATTTTGTTCTCAAATTCAGTCCTAAATGATGTGGCACGTGAAGTGTCAGCATCTTATAAATTATAAGATTACATAGTAACCGTTATGATGTTGACATTTCACATGCCACATCATTTGAGAAAAAAATTTAGAACGTCTAGCATTATTTATTAAATAATGATCAAAATTACGATATCAACAACTCCATGTGCAACAATTGAACCAAAGAGAACCTCATGATCAAAAGCAGCAAAAACTGATCAAAATTTGAGAAACTTTTCCCACTTAATTTGTATATCCAATTAATCAAATTAAATTCGTATACAATCCATCCAACATGCATACTCTAGTATTTTCACCTTACGTGCACATATCACACCCAATCAATCGATTTTTAATATATCACGACGAATTGAAATCAACAAAAATATTTACAATCGATCCCCATATTTTTGATTAATTAAATTTTGGTCTATATAATTCTGGCTTGAGAAGAGAAGCTAGGAGCATATGGCAACGAAGTAGGACCCCCCGCCGCCGCACCACCACCACAATCGTCATTATTATTGTTCTGCTCCATCATCATCATCGGCGACGCTAACTCCGACACCCGCCACATCTTCACCGACTTATCTAAACTTCCACTGTAAAGAATCCACTGTTGTTCACCACCAACACCACCACCCATCGGGCCATCATGATCTTTCTCCACCGCCAAGCACTTCACCGGTCCACTATGAGCCGTCAACATCGACAAACACAAATGCTCCTTCCCTTTTCTCCTCCACACACAAATCCCCATATCAGCTGATCCACTAAACACCAGACTCCCAGCTGTCACCAAACAGAGTATCGCCAATTTATGTCCTCTCAAAACGCCGCCGTGTGACAGATGCATTTCACGTTCCCAGTAGTTGACCAACCCATCTGACGACCCACAATAAACGACGGTAGCGTTTGGGTTAACGGCAAGAGCCGTAACGGCGCATTCTTGCTTTAACAGAGCTTGTGAAAAGAAATGCTTCGTGCCTTTCCCTTGTAACTCTCTTCTCCAAACTTTAACGGTTCCGTCAGCTGAGCCTGTGAAAACCAAACCGTCAAATCCAGATACTATAGAGTTAACGGCGTCGTCATGTGCCACGACGGATTCTAAACACTTGTAATCTGAAGTTCTCCAAACTTTGAATGTTTTGTCCCAAGAAGCAGAGTATAATAGTCTTTGATCTTCACTCAAACTTAGAGACGAAATCGCATCGAAGTGTCGAATCCACAACGCATTTCGATGTTTTCTAACTTCAACATAATTGCTTGGTTTCATTGAACTCTTTATATAATCTTTCAATGTTGGTAAAGTTCCAACACGTTTATGAACACTAGCGTCTTTGCTTGAAACTTTCCAGATTCTGATTTTTCCATCTTGATGACCCGTAAAGATTTTATGATCACCAGCAATAACAATGGCTTTAACCAACCCGCTATTCGATTTGAACCCGGAAAATTCTTTCTGGTTCTTCCATACCCGGATGTTTTTGCTATCCGACCCGGTATATAAAAGATCACCGGAGGCAGCTAGTGAATATATATGACCTTCTTCACGTACCAATGACCCTATAAGAACATTCGTTGAGAGACCATCGTCTTCTGTTGTTGATGAATTTTGTTGATGGGGTAGAGACACGTGAGAGGACCATGGTGACTTGGAAAACGGAGAAGAAGATGAGTCATTGTAATCCGCCATTGAAGGTCGTTCTTGGTCGTATTTCAGAGGCGATTTGCTGTAGTTATTGTTATTGTTATTGATACTACTGCCAAGTGGAATTGTGAGATCTTCCTCCATTGGATCGCTAGTGTTCTTTAATCTTCCAAATTTTTGGCCACGGACGCTGTGTTCTCCTTCTGAAAATATTCGGCCTCCTCGTAGTGAACCTTTCATGATGTAATTTGAATGAAAGCCAAAAGCTTGAAGAATTTTATTAGCTGGAAATAAAGAAAACTAGATCGCGAGAGAGAGAAGAAGAAGAATATTAAAAGAGAGAGACTCAGAGAGAGAACAAGAAGGAGAAGATTTGGTTTGGTTTGGTTGTTGTAATGAAAATTAAAACAGGACCAATCAACGGTGCCGTTATTCGGTTGTATCGTTAAGATTACGTGGCACGGTTGGAGAGTAATGATCTCCTGCTGTTGTTTCCGTGTTGTTATCTTGTGGTGGACTTTGGAATTGCCAATTGTAGGCTGTCACGTTGGTGTAGAGTGTGAGGAAATGACGATTTCGTCCAAAGGAGTGTTAGCTGGCAACGGAAAAAGGTAGGCCGTAGATGACCTGGAATGTAATCGTGGTTATTCTGGTAATATTTGGTAACGGAAGAAACGGAAAGTGGACGATTGTGGTTCGGAGAATTCCAGGAAAGGACAAAAACGTTAGAATTTTCTATGCAAATGAGGGGATGTTTTGATGTTTGACTTGGTCAAGCCGAAATTTGTTAATTGTTTTCGGAGAGAAACTTGGGTGTGCACCGTCCTATTCATCAACTTACAAAAGTTTACCCTCTAATTAGGATAAAATCTTTAATCTACTAGGTGTAATGGTGTATAATATCATGTTAAATAAATGATTTAAATAACTAATTAAATATGTTTTTTTGGATTTTACGTCACTAGAATGGTCTTCCATACATACATATGTGTATATTTATGTTTTGGATATGTATATAGATGAACTACGATGCAGCAGTAGAGCCGTGGGATATTTCATATTTGTAAACGAAGGAGTGGAGGAAATGCAAGGTTCGAGATAGCGGTTTATGGACAACATTTATTGAGCAAAGTTAAAACCAACGTTTCCATGTAGTAGCCAGAGCTCGTTCTTCACTACTATACTAAGGGGTTGTTTGTTTTTTCCATTTAAAACTTAATGGGTCTGAATTGAACTCATTAAGTTGTTATTTTATTTTATTTTATTTTATTTTATTTTATTTTTTTAAGTGGTTAAACAACTTAAAAATATCAAAAAACAACTTAAAAAAAAGAGTAAGAAATCCTGACTTTTAACTTAATTCCAAATCACTAATTACAATTAAAATATTTTCTTCCAGGTCTATCCTTACATGACATTGCTGGCTTGTGGTGTCTTGTTATATATATATGGTGAAAGTAATATCTGAAGTAGTTTTGTTTCTCATTGCTATTACAGAAGACTGTTGGAACGGCCATGTGTATGGAATGGTATCAAACGGCAATGTTACTTATTTGCAAGGAAATTCTACCTAGACACCATTGATAACTTGTTAAACCTTTTCTCCAATTATACCAACACTTTGAGTGAATATATTTTTTACTATAAATTATTTGGTCGGATCAACAGTCTCGTTCGACCCCTTCTCTCCATCTGGGTTTTTCTCACATATCTTGCAAAGTTGTAAAGCGCCACATTATAAGGTTGGAATGTCCCCTTCCACAATTCTTGAAGTACAAGGGGCAGCATGGAGAACAGTTAGGTTGTTACTTGAGTCAGGCTGGAGGCTAACAAGTTAGTGTTTGTTTTCTTTGGGCTGTGTAATTGTTGTTCTTTTTTTTTTTCTTACCTTTTTACCTCCATTTGGGCTAGTAATGTTCTATTTTTACAGGACATAAAATATTGGGGGATTTGTTTTAGTTGTAATTTATGTTTGAATTTTTTTGTAAAACTTGATAACATGAAGTTTAAACACAACATTGAAGTGCACTCTGTTTCCAAGTATTAATACCAGGCTTAAAATTCAAATTTCAATTGCAAGTCTAAAATGTTGACATATGTACTTTTTTTCTTTCTTTCATTCTTTCTGTTTTAACATCTCTCTATATGTTTTTCTGATTTTTAAAGTAAAAGAAAGTACACACAATATTGAGCATATCGAAGGAGATGAAAAGCATAATAAGATTAATTGAAGAAGTTATGTTGGTTTTTTTTTTAGTTGATCATAAATTTCTTAGAAATTTATGTACTAGAAATTTCAAAACATAATCGAGAATGATAATTTGTTATAATTGTTATAGTTGTAGTCATATAATTTATCAAATATTATTTTGGTGGTTGCATTCGATATTGAGTAGATTTCGTGGCTTGAAGAAGTTATAGAATAATTGTTTATATATATATATATGTACCGGTGTATATAATATATATATATTTTTTAACAATAAATTAAACTTGAACTTTGTTTGCAGAATAACATGTAAAATTATATTCCTTGATGAATTTTTTGTTTTGTTAAATTAAACTTTATTTGCGAAAGAATATGCAAAATCTTATAAATAGTGGTGCATGTTAAATTACTTCTTCTAATTAGTATGGGTATAGATGTAAAATTACTTCTTTTCAAATAATTTTATTTTTAAAAAACAAACATGTTTACGGTACATTCAGATGTGAGGAAAAAAAAAAACAAACATGTCATTCAGATTCAGGTTTCAATCAATATTCAGTCTCCAGTAAAATTCAGGACTATTCAGTCTTCAGACAAAAAAACAAACGACCCCTAACTCTTTTAATTTACTCGAAATTTCTACAAATTGGATAACATGATTACAAATGTTTCAAGTACATTTTTTCATTGGAAGCTCAGCTTCGTTTAATGTTTTAATGCTTTACCGATTGTTAACAATTAAGAGCATATTTATTAATAAAGAATTATAATAAGATAAAATAATGGCAGAATTTCACATAAGTCCTACCTTTTTGGTGATTTGTCACCTTTATAAATATCTTTCCAAATTCATCACTTTAGTCCTTACTTTTTCCAAAACTCATCACTTTAGTCCATTTGACCAAATATGTGAAAGTCAACTATTTTAAAACCTGTGAAAGTACATTTTTAACCCTATTACTATTTAATTTAGCTAAAATGATTATCTTAGCTTTAAATTAAAATGAAAATCAATAAAATTCTCAATAATAAAATCTTAAATAAATATATTACAAAAAAAAAAAGCTTAAATAAATAATTAAAAAATCCATTAATTTTTTTCTTATTTTGTATTTTTTTCATAATGGATTTTTATTTAGCTAAAATGATTATCTTAGCTTTAAATTAAATTGAAAAATAATAAAATTATCAATAGTAAAATCTTAAATAAATAGATTACAAAAAAAAAAATTATGAAAAAAATCATTTAAAACTAAGATAATCATTTTAGCTAAATTAATATCCATTATGACAAAAATACAAAAAAAAAAAAAAAAAAAAAAAGGATTTTATTATTATTATTTATTTAAGATTTTTTTGTAATATATTTATTTAAGATTTTATTATTGAGAATTTTATTATTTTTCATTTTAATTTAAAGATAATATAATCATTTTAGCTAAATTAAATAGTAATAAGGGCAAAAGTGTACTTTCATAGGTTTTTAAATAGTTGACTTTCACATATTTGGTCAAATGGACTAAAGTGATGAGTTTTGGAAAAAGTAAGGACTAAAGTGATGAATTTGGAAAAACATTTATAAATGTGACAAATCACCAAAAAGGTAGGAGTTATGTGAAATTCTGTCTAAAATAATTTATTATTATTTCAAATCTCTTTATAAACCCTTCCAACGACTAATGTCATTAGTCATTACCGATTTTTCCTCAATTTGTTTCTAGCGCCATTGTTGTCTTCATGGTTTCCATTACAAAAGTCGTGCGTGATGGAAAAGTCAGTGGACTCCGGTGGCTTCGATCGGAACTTATTGAAGAGTTGAAAAAAGAAGAAGAAAGAAAGATAAGTAAAAGAAAAACTTATAGAAATCAAAATGTTAGAGTGCATAACAGAAAAATGTAGTCGTCGACTGTATTTATATCTCGAAGGCTTCGAGTAAAGCTGGAGGCAGCAGCTTTCTATACTTCACCGCTTCAAAGACCCGAAACTAGTGGAAATTCAGACTTAGGAAATCTCATAATCTGACCACCAACATCGAATAACATACCATCTTTATTGTCACCCTTCATCGAATAAATCTCATGGCAACTGCAATCTATTCCCCTCTGGTGGCCGAAGCAGAAGCTATTCTTTGGGACTGCAGTTTGCGCGATAAGCAAGGGCGAAATTAGGGGGGCCGTAGGGGCAATGACCCCCCAACCAATGAAATTGCGATATGTATTTATTATATATAAATTTTGATATTATAGTATGTATGTAATAAATTATGATATCATTAGTATAAATTAATTAATAAATGTCTTTCTTATTTTATTGTCCATAAAATAAGAAGTTAAAATCAATCTATTTTTCTTCCTTGATTTTAATTTTCAATGCAAAAAAAGAAAGAAAGAAAATTTCATTAAAATACTTATCTTATGTTGACACATTTATTTACTCTAAATAGTTTGTTTATTAGTAATTATTCAATTTGACCTTTCATATTATCTTTATCACTCTTCAAGATTTTAGGTTGAAAATTGTAAATTAATAAAAAATTTATGTTTTTTACTTAAGCAATTTTATTACTATTGTTGTAACTAAATTATTTTTATTCTCTATACGAATAATTTCAGGTATTATATTATTATTATTTTTTAATTTAAACAACAAGCTCTATAGAGCTTTTTTATTAATAAAAATACGCTAATCTAAAAAGGCACTTCAGGTATTATATTATAAAATAATAAATATTTTAGGTTATTTATATGATTTTGCCACATTGATTATATAGTTTGTTATTTAAATATTTTCAACTGCAACTACTTAGATATCGTTTCCGGTTATGCGTATTGTCAAGATTAGGTTTCGTAATAAGATGAAAGATGAATTTCTTACAAACTCTTTGATCATGTATATTAAAAGGGAAATCACATGGCAATTTAGTATATATTCGATTATAGACGATTTTATAAATTTAAAAGAGTCATGTTTCATTTTGATTTATAAAGTTGCGTCTATTTTATTTATTAATTTATTTGTTGTACTATTACAGTTTACATATGAACTATGCATTATTACATTTGATTTTTTATTTTTTTTATATTTTAAATATTAGTATATTTGTCTTCCTTAAACTTGAATATTTGTTTTTGTATTGACCCCTCCAAAGATAAAATCCTGGCTTCGCCTCTGGCGATACGGGTCTATTACTGGTGATTATTGAGTTGGATGTGGTTGTGGTAGTAAAATAGATAAATGAGGAGAGCCATTATGATTCGGATGTGGGTCTTGTGTTAGAAGAAATTCGAACTTTGAGCAAATTCTTGGGTTGTGTGGCAGTTCAATTTGTGCCTCGGAAGGCTAATCAAGTAGCTCATTTTTTAGTTAAAAATGCTTTGTTGAGTGTAGAGGACAGATTTTGGATGGAGAAGTATCCTCCATGTGTGAGTAGTTTTGTTTTGACTGATTGACAAGGTTGTAGTTCTTTTTGTAGTATGGTTTTTCTTAATAAAGCTGTTGCTTAAAAAAAAAAAAAAACATTTAACTCAATTATACGATTTGAATTCACTAAACACATTCGTCAAATGAAAACAAACAACTGTAATACAATTTCCATCCAAAAAATATATATTTTAAAAATCTCAAGAAAAATTAAAACAATTTTCCCATATAAAATCCTATATTTTGAAAACAATGTGTCAAAACTAATTAACGGATTAGAAGGAAATCCACTTAAACTTAACACAACCCATTTATTTTATTAGGTAAAATATGTTAATCCGATGGTAACCCAAATCACCCAACCCACTGATTTTATGTCGCATTCGTATTAGCAATTGCTACCCTTAATCACCTTTTATCTTGTTTTTATTGATTCTCATGTATTTGATAGTGAAGATTTTTTTATTTCTTTTCAAAACTATAAATTGGGAGCTGGCGGTAGAAAGATTATTACATCATAGTTTTTACTTGTTCAACTCAAGTTTTCTCATATTTTTGTTTAGTCTCCGATATACAATATATGACATTATGACATCAACTTAAATCCGAGACAAATTGAATAAGTACAGTTTCCATCAAAGCTTCATTGGGTGGTGGTCGGAAAATACAATCTTAAATTGTGAATTTGTGAAAGTAAAAACTTAATAAAATTTTTTTTCTAAATTAAAAAATAAAATAAAAACCAGACTTTAAAATGAGTAAAAAGACAATACTAAAAACACTAACGCTAGAAAGAAAAAAAGTTCAAAATCGATCAAAATAACATAGAAAGTAAATATATATGTTATAATTTTTTTTTTTTTTGATAGTATCTATCAATTCACCTATATATTTTTTAAAGTTTTTTATCATTAGTAGAATTCATGTTATTAACTTGAAAGTAATTTATTTAAGTCTCAAATTCGTCCATCTCACGGATGTCCTAAGGAATACATATAGTCAGAAATTCTATTATCAGTTCGAACTGACAAAAGTTATATCAGTTCCTTGTATGTGGGCCATTAGATTTAAATATTTTGACTTGGCTATATGCACTTGTCAATCAAAGTATTTAAATCCAATGACTCACATACTGATAATAGAAAGACTGTAAATATAATATAGTATTATTTTTATTTTTATTTTTTAAATATGGGTCTTATCTAGGAAAGAGTAAAAACAACCACCGCACAAAAGAGCAAGAAAAAAAAAAATAAAGAAAACAAAACGGAAACGTTAGAGTGCAGAAAAGAATAATCACGATTCAGTAGTAGCAGAGCTGGACAGTGGATGCGTGTCGTCATCGACTGTATATATATCTCGTGTCAGTTATTTTTCCCGCTCCGCCTGAACCTTAGTCACGACTGTATTAGGGCATAAACTTTCTGGTTGTTTCTCGAGAAAACCTTTCACGATTTTCTAATGGAAAATTTCATCTACTAATGAATCCGCAATGGTTTTAACAAATTTAATCCATCGCAAACTATCCGCTCTCTTGCGGCCATGGCTGCGAGACGAGCCGGAGCTGGAACTGAAATTAGGTATCATTAATTCTCTCGCGATTCTTAACAACTTCAGTTTGAGCACTCTGGCTCTCGATCAGCTCCTAAACGATGACTCCAGTAGCTTATGCGTCAAAGAAGTCAATGTCGAATACTTGAGCCTTAGCTTCTCCAACTGGTCGGTCCCCGCCTTCAACTTCGAAGTTCGTGGCGTCCATGTCACACTCTCAGTTAGGTGATTCATCGTCAAAACACAGTGTGTTCGACTCATGTTCTCTTTTTTGTTTTTAATTTATTTGATTCTGTTTATTTAACTTTTCTTTTGTTTGATTACTTCTTGAAGAGAAATAAAGGAGGGAAGGTCGAGAAAGGATCAGAAATCAATTAGTTTGGCTTCAGAGGATGCTAAGAACAGTATTTCTGCCATTGATCCTGAGGTAACTTTGCGTTTCGTGTTTTGTTTTATTTTTAGTTGCTAATTGACATTGCATTGTGGTTGAATCCTATGCTTTTATGGAGAATTAAGTGATTAATGTTATGAGAGTCGTGACATTGACTTTCAGTCGTTTGTGTTGTGAAAATTATTACTATCAATTCATTTTCTTAATAAAGTTAAAGGGCTGAGTACGAATGTAGCATTACAAATTTAAAGGAGCTTGTTATGTAGATATTCAATCAAAGCATTGTTTTGTTAAAAAGAAGGAGAAGAGAGATTAAATAGAAAACTTGATAAACAAACAAATGGTGGTTAGTGAATACTTAACTTGTTTTTTCAGTCTTGTTTTGGTATAAACTTGGGCAAAGCCTTAGTTTAGTTCGCGTGGTGCTTGATTCATTTGTTAGTCAGGAACAGTTCCATATGGTGCATTATGTCTATTCAAAAGTAAGATATTTAAAGAATTAGTGAAGTTAATCACTTGTTCTCCCTAGTTAACGCAGGCATGTGAAGCTTGTATACTAATTTGTTCTGTTATGCTTTACCATAATCACTAAGGCCTCTTAATCTATTTCAGGGTAGTGCTCTGCATGATGTTCTGGAAAGGATCTTGGATACCACTCCTTCAAGAGATCGAATTGCAACATCTTTTCTAAATCTTATTCTCAATCATTGTCGTTTACAGATGCTTAGCTTTGATTTGCAACTGCAGTTCCCCACTGCTGATGATTCCTTTGTGTATATTTGGGAAATCAAGGAGCTTAATGCAGAATCTCTATCTTTTCAGCAAGGATGTCTTTTGAGAGGTTTAGTTGGTGCACTTTTTCGACCTCTGAAAGAGAGCTCTTTTGTCATTAATGGCAGTGGTTTTGAGATTGGTTATAAGAGAAATGATCACGTGAACCATGTTTGTATTTCAAAAGAGCTGTTCACCTGTGTTAAATTGGATAAACTTCAGCTTGTAGACTTTCATCTTCGCGTTACAGAATTAGTTTTTTTATTTTCTCCATTTGATGTCAGAGTTTTGGCATTTCTTGGTAAACTATCATCAAAAGAGTCAAAGCATGCTAGGAATGGTCGCTTACTATGGAAACTAGCTTTAAGGAGAATTGGTTATGTAATTTCAGCTCCTAGTTTGTCATTTCATAATTTAGTTGAGCTTGTTAGTTTATGGCTACGTTATGTCAATGCCTATGAGACTTTACTGATCTTAGTTGGATATTCTGCTGACCACTTACTAAGAAGATCTATTGTTAAGATGTCCCGTGATAAAATGTTTGTAGCTTCTGTCAGAAACAATTGGGAGGTGATTTCTGATATTGAGAAAGAGCTGCCTCCTGAAGCTATTGCACAGGCACGGCGAATAGCCCGTTATAGAGCTGTGTCCAATGTTCAACATGCTGAAGATAGTCATAGAGAATCCTCTGTCTACAGCCACCTAAAAGTTTTCAGCAAGATCCTTCCACTACTAGCATGCATTTGGAAAATTATGTACAGAATGTTCTACATAGTTCTGCGCTTTCTATTTTTATTGACATTTTTTACTCAAGAATCAGAATCTGCTGGGCATCTGGGCATTGTTTCGGAATATTCCTGTCCACAACACTGCTTCATTCTAAACCTTGAAAAAGTTTTAATTCGTTTCTCCCCAGAAAACTCAGTCAAGCCTGTTAGTGAAAGAGTAGAATCACAAATTGGAACTTCATACTCAAATTTTCTTTCATTCAGTCTTTCGGTTGATGCACTGATATTGATGTTCTTAGAAGACATTTCTGAAAAGTCTTTGTCCATTTCCTGTGGGCAGCTGAACGTTATATCCTCAACTTTTATCAAAGATCCTATTATGAAAAGCAGCTCAAAGAATTTTAATGCATCTCCGAGAGGACATAGGAAGGGGAGGGTTAACGATGTTAACAGTATACTGCGGAGTGAACCTGCACAAATGTTTCCATTTCCTGAAACTAGTAAAACCATTCCCATTGGTCATGCTGAAGGTGAATGTAATTCGGTTCTGGAAAATTTGCTGCGGGAAATGTGGTTGAATTGGAAAAGCTCTTGCAAGAAATTTGAAGATAGTGAAATAGAATATTCTGAAAATCCCTGGCTTCTTTGTGAGATTAAAAGCTCTTTGACATATCCAGAACAAAATAATCCAGATTCTGGGTTTTGGAAGTGCAATTTGGCTGTGGGAAAGTTGAATTTGGTTTTGGGATATTCATCTATACTGTCAATCACTATTCTTCTTCAGCAGATAAAGCATGCTTTATGTTGGGATGAGGATATTGGGAAGTCAAGGGTTATTTCAACAGATGACGGTGAACCAGAAATCAATTCATGTGATAAGTACAAGCACTGTGCTAATGGAATAAAGATGGCCTTGCTCAGAATGCTTCCAGAGAAACATATCCAAGTTGGAGTACTCATAGCTGGTCCTCACATCCAAATGCCATTGAAGAAGGTTGGGTTTATCAATGGAAATGAAACCATTAATCTTGCAGTTGATCAGGATGATTTTCACCTTGAATTTGATGTTCACAACATTGAATTTGTTGTCCTGCCGGTGTCAAAATCAGATTTCACGCCATTTACCAGACTCTCTGCATCTGATGATGCAGAATCAGAGTGCATCAGGTTGACGGAACCTCAGATAATTGATATACCTAAATCAGATAACGAAAAATATGCATCTCAAGGAAGGATTTTACTTAGTGCTTACCTCAGAGTTGATGGTTTGAATGCTTACTTGGCAGACTCAGTGGAAAAACAGCATAATCAAATTTTTGCTTTGAAGCCAATAACCATCCACTTTTCATCCTTGAGGTAGGGATTTTGACTCTATGATTTCACTTAAAAAAAATTTCATCTAAAAACTCTGGTTAAGATAGAATATATCTGTGTGTTTTGAAGTAGTTACATTTAGCTAATGAAGGAAGGTGGTTCTCTCTCATTCCATACTCCCTAACCCACACCACAAGAAAAAGTAAAAACTAGGCATCTCATAATTTGTACTGCGAGGTGTCATTTTTTCTTCTTTATTATTTCCCTTAATTTTTTTCTTCCTTTACTCTTTTCAAGTTTTTTTTTTTTTTTTTCTTTCACTAAATTTCTTTCGTTTGGAAAAGTTACCCTAACCTCTTATTTTTTTCTTAAAAATATATGTTAGGCTTTCCAATGGGAACAGCAATAAGTAATTTCTTTGATATGGAGGTTTATACATATGAATCCATTCTGAGATGTAGTTCCACTTGCTCCTTTTTATTTTTTATTTATGTGGAGTGCAATCCTTCCAGATCCAGACTCATGTCTTTTTGAGATGCTTGCTAAAACTAATTGATTTCTTTACCTCCACATTTGTGAAAAAATCGGTTGATAATGAGAGTTATGAATTGATTGAAGAAAATGATTTTGTATTTTTGCCAAGAAGACTGTCTATCTTGCCTTGATGGTGAAATTTTTATATATCTATTGCAGGGACTCCGTTCATTCATTAACCACAACTGTTATTGCCTTCTCAGCAGCTTTGGGTGGGATGGCATCCGGTTTCATGATTTTGTCATTTATGGATGAGTTGTATGTTTTCTTTCAGGTGATTCTCATTTTTATCAAATTAAATTAGAGAATATATTTTGATATGTGTGCTGCATTAGTCATTTATTCAGAATGATATATATATATTTTTTCATGCCGGCATGCATTCATATGTTTTATACACCTTGAACACTCCTATCCCAAATAACAGGTGACGTGAAAAAAAAAATGGAATTGTTTATCTGGACATTAAGTAGAAATTGTAACAAAATCACAAGAGAAAGAGTTAAAAAGAAAGTGAAAAGCAGTCCAAAACCTAAGAAGAAAGAAGGAAAAGAGCACTAAAAAAAAAAAAAAAAAAAAAAAACTAATGAAATACACTGAAAACAACAATCAGTTCAAGAACTAGGTCATCACAAGTGTTAACTGGCAACTTAATGACTAATAATTGATGCCTATGATGCTGGTGTCTCCTTCAATACATAAGTTTGTGAACAGACTTTGCTACATTGGAATCAGAAATAAATTAATTGAAGGTCAAAGCTATTAATAAAATTTATTCTCACATAATGTCTGTGAAAGTTTATTCTTTTTCACTTAAAAAAATCTGTACAAAGCAGCCCTAATATATATACACACTAGGCAGTAACAAACTGCTTAATCTAAGGAATTTGTTTCCTCTTTAAAGAAGGAAACTAATACCAAATCTTCTTATAATAGGAAACCTAATATACATCATAATTAAATATCTAGATCCCTAGAAAATAGTAACAATATCTCCAACACTCCCCCTCAAGTTGGGTTGTATATGTTTAACATACCCAGCTTGCTACACAAATCTTCAAAGCCAATCCTTGGAAGTGCTTTTGTAAGTATGTCTGCATTTTGTAATGATGAAGGAGTGTATATAGGTTCAATGACTCCCCTTTCTATATTCTCTTTGATAAAATGTTTATCAATCTCGATATGCTTAGTCCTGTCATGTTGAACTGAACAGGATTTTTAGCAATACTGATAGCTGCTTGACTGTCACTCTGCAACTTTATAGATCCATCAATAGGAACCTTCAAATCAGTTAACAAGCGTTTCAGCCAAATTCCTTCACAAATCCCTTGAGCCATGGCTCTAAATTCAGCTTCAGCACTGCTTCTTGCCACAACAGATTGCTTTTTACTCCTCCAGGTTGTCAAATTTCCCCAAACATAAGTACAGAGACCTGAAGTTGATCTCCTGTCAGTGACAGACCCAGCCCAATCTGCATCTGAATACACCTCAACATCTCTTCCTGTATTCTTTTTAAAATACAGTCCTTTTCCTGGAGTCATTTTTAGATATCTCAGAATCCTCTGTACTGCTGTCATGTGTTCTTCAGTGGGATTGTTCATGTACTGACTAACAGCACTTACAGGAAAGGCAATGTCAGGTCTTGTATGAGAAAGATAGATTAATTTCCCTACAAGTCTCTGGTACCTCCCCTTTTCCACAGGAGCACTATCCTGAATTGACCCTAGTTTGGTGGTAGAGTCCATTGGTGTATCAGCTGGTTTACAATCGAGCATAGCAGTGTCTTTGAGCAAATCTAACACATACTTCCTCTGTGAGACAGCAATACCTTTCTTCGATCTAGCAATCTCCATCCCTAGGAAGTACTTGAGGTCCCCTAGATCCTTGATTTCAAATTCTTTTGCAAGAACTCCTTTAATTCTAGGTATTTCCTCCTCAAAATCTCCTGTAAGCACAATATCATCTACATAGACAATCAGAACAACCAACTTACCACTAGGAGAATGCTTTGTGAACATTGTATGATCAGCTTGCCCTTGGATGTATCCTTGCTCTTTCAACACCTTGGAGAATCTCTCAAACCATGCTCGGGGAGACTGTTTAAGACCATATAAGGACTTCTTTAGCCTGCATACCTTGCTGCCATTGGTTGCATTTTTAGTCCCAGGAGGAATTTCCATGTATATTTCCTCATCTAAGTCTCCATTCAAGAAAGCATTCTTGACATCTAACTGATAGAGGGGCCAGTCAAGATTAGCAGCAAGAGATAATAGAACTCGGATGGAGTTTAACTTAGCCACGGGTGCAAAAGTCTCCTGGTAGTCAATGCCATATGATTGGGTGAAACCCTTGGCTACCAGTCTTGCTTTAAACCGTTCAATACTACCATCAGCTTTAGTCTTCACAGTGAAGACCCATTTGCAGCCCACTGGTTTTTCCCCCTAGGTAAGTCACAGATTTCCCATGTACTGTTTTTTTCTAGAGCCCTAAGCTCCTCTTCTACAGCACTCTTCCACTCGGCTATAGACAAAGCTTCCTCCACACTATTAGGAATTTGCACTTCTGAAATTTTTGCAATAAACCCTTTGTATCTCTGAGACAACCCTTCATAACTGACATATTTACCCATAGGGTACAATGGTCTACTTCTGCATTCTCTCACCCCTTTCCGAACTGCTATTGGCAAATCACCATCAGTTTGTTCACTGTCAAGGTCTGAACTGTTGGAGGAATTATTGTCTTCAACCTGTGCATTAATTTCTTGAATTTGAGGTTCGGGCTCAGATGATTGAATTGGCTGAGTGTGTGTTGGAACCACTACTTCTTTCTGTTTTTCCCGTCTCCTTATGTAAACAATATTCTTTTGATCAACAACAGCTGGAACATGACACTTAGATGGTTCTTTAGGAGTTTCACTCAAAGACTGATTGCTAGGAGGTTCATTAGAGTTTGATTCAGGAGTATGAGGACTAACTGAAGGAATTTCAACCAAGCTAGGAGTCCAAAACACATCTAAACTCTCAAGGCTTTGTGGTGACAAACTAGGTCTCTCAGATTTCCAAAACTGATATTCACCAGAATTCTCCCCCTGAATAACAGTTTTGGTAAAAAATGGTTTTGTTTCAAAAAAGGTAACATCCATACTGTAATAAAACTTATGATTAAGAGGACAAAAACACTTATAACCCTTATGAATGGAAGAATAGCCAAGAAAAATCCCCTTGACAGATCGCTTATCCAACTTACCCCGTGAGTGTTTATGAAGATGAATAAAAACAGTACACCCAAATATTTTCGGTGGTAAATTAGATATTAGGCGACATTGGGGATAGAAGTGAAGAAGTGTTTTACTAGGAGTTGAAAACTGCAAAGTCTTTGAGGGAAGCCTATTGATCAAGTATGTTGCTGTAAGAACAGCATCTCCCCAAAACTTTTTAGGCATGTTTGTGGAAAACAACAAGGATCGGGCAACTTCAAGGATGTGTCTATTCTTCCTCTCGGCAATACCATTTTGTTGTGGGGTATCAACACAAGAACTTTGGTGAATGATACCCTCACACAATAGGTAATTGCCAAGCTGAGAATTAAAAAATTCTCTGCCGTTGTCAGTCCTGAAAATTTGAATTTTAGTATTGAATTGGGTTTTAATCATGGTATTGAATGTTTTGAAAATTTGAGAGACCTCAGATTTGTGTTTCATGAGAAAAATCCAAGTAAGTCTTGTGTGATCATCAATAAACGAAACAAACCATCTAGCACCAGTGACATTTGGGGTTTGTGATGGTCCCCAAACATCACTATGTATCATGGAAAAAGGTTTAGATGATTTGTAAGTTTGACTTGGAAAACTTGTGCGAGAGTGTTTAGAGAATTGGCATATTTCACACTGGAAAGACATAAGATTTTTATTATTGAACATTGAAGGAAACAGTTTAGCAAGATACATAAAGCTTGGGTGTCCTAAACGGTAATGCCATAACATCACATCACTATCTAGACTAGACTCCCTAACAGGGTCATGTTTACTAGTACTGTTATCACAAGGCCTACTCACTGCTGTTGATGCTTGTAGTTTAGGAGCGGGTTGAACTTCCAGAAGATAGAGTCCTTCACAGCCTCTAGCACTGCCAATCATCCTCCCCGTAGTCAAATCCTGAAAAACACAAGTATTTGAACGAAATTCAGCCACACAGTTCATATCTTTAATAAGTTTACTCACTGATAATAAGTTGCAATTTAGTTTAGGCACATATAAAACAGAATGCAAAGTCAGGTTCTTAGAAGCTATCACAGTGCCGATGCCCATTACTTTAGATAGAGTTCCATCAGCAATCCGTACATGAGGGTTGTTACCACAGGCTGAGAATTGATGAAAAATGCTTTTATCTCCAGTCATGTGGTCTGAAGCTCCAGAATCAACTATCCATGACTGAGATTTGTCTAAGTTAGCAGCAAAAGCTTCAAGAAAATTACCTTTTTGTGCAATAGAACCCGTACCAATTACAACTGGACTAGCAGACATCTGTGTTTGACTAAGGATCTTATGCAATACATCCAACTGGTCTTTGCTGAAAGGTTCAGTTCCTGTGGTGAAAGATAGGTTCGCTCGACCCTCACGGTCCTTGGCTGGTTTCCAATCGGCTGGTTTCCCATAAATCTTCCAACACTTCTCCTTTAGATGTCCAGGTTTTCTACAGTGATCACACCACGGTCTACCTCCTTTGCGTGGTTCCTGATGATTGCGGGCAGCCAAAGCAGAAGCTTCACCCCCTGTTTCTGTCCCAAGCATCAGAGTTCTGCGACTTTCCTCTCGTCTGACCTCAGAGAAAGCCTCACGAAGACTCGGCAATGGCTTGGTACCGAAGATCCTTCCTCGCACAGCATCGAGATTGGAAGTTAAACCCAAGCAGAATTTGTAGACTCTCTTAGTCTCGATAATCTTCTTGTACTGTTGAGAGTCTTCGGGTGAACTCCACTTATATTTTTCAAATGCATCAAGCTGCTGCCAATAAGTCTGAAGTTTGTTGTAGTACTCGGTCACCGAGAGATCCCCTTGCCTTAGGTTATGAAGGGCTCCTTCAATTGTTACTAATTCAGGAGTGTTGTCCTTGTGAGAGTATGTCTCCTTCACTGCTTCCCAAACCTCGGCAGCTGTCTCGTAAAGGAGGAAATTCTCACCGATATTAGGCATCATCGAATTTATCAACCAAGACATGACTTGGCTGTTATCTCTCTTCCATGTTCTATATCTAGCATCCTTCTCTTCGGGCTTGATGACCTTTTCTGTAAGATATTCTTCTTTCTCTTTGCTGCATAGATAAAGTAGGACGGATTGAGACCACTGGAGGTAATTTCGACCGGTAAGTTTGTAGGAAGTAATGGACATATGAGGGAAATTTTGAGATTCTCCACCACTGCCTCCAAGAATGGTGGTTTCAGAACTGCTGGATTCAATTTCTTTGGTCATGATGAATGATGAGGATTGTTGCTGGAAAGAGCAACAAGAAGATCGGAGTTACTGCTGGAAAAAAAAAAAAGCAGTAAGGAATTTGAAGTTGAGATCACTGCCGGAAAGAGCAGTAAAAGAAGGAGAAAAAAAAAAAAAAACACCGCCGGAAAGAGCAGTAAGAAAAATTTAGGGTTTTAGAGGAGGCACTGATACCATGTGAAAGTTTATTCTTTTTCACTTAAAAAAATCTGTACAAAGCAGTCCTAATATATATACACACTAGGCAGTAACAAACTGCTTAATCTAAGGAATTTGTTTCCTCTTTAAAGAAGGAAACTAATACCAAATCTTCTTATAATAGGAAACCTAATATACATCATAATTAAATATCTAGATCCCTAGAAAATAGTAACAATATCTCCAACAATGTCAATTTTGAACACATGGTCTTTCTAAGTCTGAAACAGAAATTAATGTGTTCTGTATAGTCCATACTTAAGAAGTTTTCAGAAAGTTCTGTTGGTAGAAGTATACTCATGTGGTTCTGAGTTCCTTTTTTTAATAGTTGAAGGATTTCGTAATTGGGTTGATAAAAAAATCTCGAGTAAGTGAAGGGCATTCATTTATGTCAGTATGCTTTTGCACAAAGAAGTGGTTACGCTAGCCTTATTGTTAATTGTATTTGATATTTTTAGTGTGGTTACAACAACGATAATGGTTATAATTATTTCTAAAAGGAACAGAAGTCAGGGTCTTTTGCTGTCCTTATCTTTTCCTCAAACTTAGATTTCTTGATTTATATTACATACTCTTATGAATTTAATCCAATTTGTGACTAAACAATACCAATACTCTTATCCCAGATGGTTGTAGACTTGCTCTCTACAGTGTCTGATGCTTTCAGTAGCCCAAGTTATGTTGGTAACTTACCCTTTGAAGAATTTATGAGGTGTCATATGGTATCTTTGGAACATGAGAACAAGGAGACTGCTTTAAAAGGAGCATCTTTGATATGTACTAGCACTCTGCTTTCACTTAATGGAACCTTTAAGCTCAAGTCAATCGATATAATATTTTATAATTCTAGGATAAGCAATAAGATAGTTTCTGTGCAAAATATTGATGCTTCAAGTGACAAAAAGTTGCCCGATGATTTGCTGGATTGCGGGTTTTGGATTTCTGTTCATAAAACATGTATGGACATATTTTGTGAAGAAGAGAAAATGGAAGCACTCATCAATTTATCTGGAATTATGGCTCTGATGTTCAGATACGCAGATTATATGGGAAAGCATTTTGATCAGCTGGTTCTTAGAAATTTGCTGCTACAGTCACATAATTGCTTACATGAGCTATTTCTCTCTAACTGCATATTTGCTTTATGGTTCGGTTGCCCTCATGATGCCTCATCTCTGGCTATTGTGAGTGACAGAGCTGGTAGTTCTAATTCTGGAGGTAATATATCACATTCAATGGAGACTTCACCATTAACAAGTGAATCTGAAAAATCGGACGTTTGGTCTTGCCATTTTGTTCACAAACTGGGGATCACTCCTGACATCTTCACGCTGGCCCCTAGTCACTGGATACTCATAAACGTTGCATTTGGTGAGGTTTTAATGACAAGGTGCTCAACAAAAAATGGTCTGGTTGGAGCACATCAAGTTGATAAGCTTCTATCATCACTTTCAGTGGGGGGAGAATTTCAAACAGTTTCTTGGGGAATCCAGGTGAAAATATTCTGGATTAGAAAATTAATATTCTCCTTTGTCTTTTATGGCCTGCTCAGACAATCAAATTTTGAAACCTTTTTAAAAAATAAATAAATTATATATATCTATATATATATTTAAATTATTTAAATGCTTTTGAAATTTCTCATGAATTCCGATTGTCCCATATCTTTTTAATGGAAGTTACCCTTGATGCTATTGGCAGGGTGGAGTTCTTTTCCTTGAATTAACAGCTCTGGAGATGCTTGTTTGCTGTTTTTCTTTATACCTTGATCGCTTTGCAGATCTTTTATCCATTTTACAAACATTTGCTAAGCACGTTGAAAATGATGAACACGGTGTGGACATGACTAGACCAAATAATCATTTTGTTGAGGGATCACGCCAAGAAATACTCCCGACATCTTGTAAAGCCAAAAGAGGATCACTTGAAGCCTTTACCGTAGACATGTCAAAATTTTCTCTTGTTCTTGTTATTGACGTTGAAGATGGTATATACATCCCTTCCTTAGTCCTAAACCATAATTCTCCTAAATGAACTTTAATAATTAGTCCATTTATGTAGGTGGTGTTCGGGAACTTGTGCTAGAGGTTGATGCCCGTGTAAACCTTGAGATGACAAACATGCAAAAGAAGTTTGCAATTGATTTTTCTCGCTTGTCATTCCTTTCTCAAGTTCTTCAAGAAAGTGTGGAGAATGAAAGTGAATTACCTCATTTCTCTTCTGTCACATCAAATGAGTCATCTTCTTGTTCTGCAGCCGAAGAAGGCCCTGCAACAGTTCGGTATTATGATAGTAATGATCCATTTGATGGTGCAAGTTGCTCAAGGAATCATGTTTCAAAAAATGATTTTGCAGTGGACAATTGTGCTTCTGATTTCTTCCGCTTAAGTCATCAAAATTATATCTTGAAACACTTCAAAGCTTTTGTATCGGCTGAGAAGCTTGAAAATTATTGGGTTGGCAGTGGTTTTATTTCAGGTTTTGACATGACAATTTCTCTTTCTGAATTACAGGTGCGAGATGCAATAGTATTTTTAGCTTCTTTTTAAAAATGTTTGGGCCTGTCTTTGTTATTGGTCTCTTTCATTCTGCTGATACTTGTACTTATACCATTTTTAACTTTTAAGGCATATAATTGCATTTTTTTGTGCTTACAAAGGTTTAGGGAATCATGGGTCTAATCTTATCTTTTACATCAGATGATTTTGTCTACAGTTTCATCTTTCTCTGGGATATCCAGCAAAGAAGTGACTAGTGAAATGACACAAAGGCACTGGTCTATTAACCAAGGATCTGACAACAGTTTGAGAGCTATTATTCCTGATGGTAGTTTGATTTTTCAAAGCTTAAATCTTTTGCTTGCAGGTTATGTTAATTTAAACTAAATGTAACTATTGATCTGTATAGGAGCAATTGTTGCAATTCAAGATGTAAACCAACATACGTACTTTACAGTTGAAGGTAAAGAAAGAAAGTATACTCTAGTGGGTGCAATTCATTATTCTCTTGTGGGAGAAAGGGCACTTTTCAGGGTAAGGAATTCTAATCGCTTTACATTTTGATAGTATTGAAGGCCTTGGAAATTGACAATTTTCTAAAAGATGCTAATTTGCAATTTAAACTTTTATGTCATGAGAAGCTGTTTACATTAGGACTCAGATTTATAGGTGCTTTGTACTTGATTTATGTCATAGTTTTGTTACTTTTGTAGCTTATATTCATTGTAGCTCAGCTAGAAAGCCTAGAATGTAGAAAATAATTAAGTTGACAGGCACTGATGCTTATATTATAGATACACGACAGGAAATGAGAAACAATTTAAGAGACAAAGAAATGAGAGTGAGGAATGCTAGAACAATAATTCTGATAGAAATACTAGAAATGGGAGAAATTATTAAAATGGATCATACATAAATCCTAAACTAAACCTAAAACAGATATATATTGCAGTTGACATTACATAGCAGTAGCTGCAGGAAGATGCCATACTAAGAAGCATTAAAAATGGTCACCGATTCATTTACCATCCATTCTGTGATTGAACTTATAATTTGTTGGATTCAAGATAGATGTCTCCTTGTTTGTTTACTCTGCAACCTCTTCTCCAACATATATGTAGGTCAAGTACCATAAACAGAGGAGATGGGAGTCATCAGTTTTGTGGTTCTCTTTGATATCATTGTATGCTAAGAATGATTCGGGGCAACCATTGCGATTGAACTATCGGTCAGGATCATATTTTGTTGACATTTCCTGCACTGACGATAGTGGATCAGCACTTTGGAGAATGTTTCCTTGTGAACCTGAGAGTGACAAGGGTGATGCAGACTGGGAGCCTCACAATGAATTGGTTAAAAAAACCTTTTACCTGGTGAACAAGAAGAATGACTGTGCAGTTGCTTTCGTTGATGGGATTCCAGAATTTGTTAGGAAGCCTGGAAATCCATTCAAGTTCAAAGTGTTCCATAACCTTCCTATGGCTTCTGACTTTGTAACATCAGAGAAATATTTGGATGCTTCAGTTGCTAATTGTATTGAAAGTGAAGATGAAGGGAGAACTTCTGGGAAGAGTGGACATCTACCTTGCATTGTTATTACAATTGACAAAGTTACTCTGACCATTGTCCATGAACTTTTAAAAACGAAAGACAGGATTCCTCTCCTTTGTGGTTGCATCAGTAATACCCAGCTTACTATTCAAATTCTATCTACGAAAACCCGGGTAATTAACACATCAAGTGCTTTGCTATCATACTTTGACGCCCAAAACAATTTATGGTGAGTATCTATTTCGAGGTAAATGGTAAAGCTTATTTCATATTTCTATATTTGTCTTCTCTTCAAAATCTTTTTCCCGCTGAAGCACCCATTTATTGAAATTATAGGAGAGAACTTATTCGCCCGGTTGAAATATGTATTTACCACCGTTCTAGTTCCCAAATTCAGGGGTCAGAACTTCTTTTGCACAGAGTGCCAGTTCACATCTATTGCAAAACTAAAGAGGTCAGAATTTTGAAATTTATTTCCTTTGAAGACTTTTTTTTTAATCTCTTAAGATACTTCTAATGATTTGTATTGTGGCATATTAGCAGTTGGAGATATTTCTAACTGAGCTTTCATTGGACATTCTTCTGTTTGTAATTGGGAGATTAAATTTGGCTGGTCCATATTTAATCAGAAGCTCCAGAATTCTGGCCAACTGTTGCAAGGTTTTCTACGCCATATTTAGTTTCTTCATATAACTCTCTCTCTTCCTGTCTCTAATTATCTTTGTTTGGTTTTTAGTGGGTTGCAGGGGTAGTTTGTTCTGGTGGCTTTCTTGTATATCTAGTATTTGCTTGTGATTATATGTATGTATGTACGTATGCATCTATCTACTTGTGTGCTGTGCATATGCATATGCACATATCTTTCACAAGACATGTTTCATTCATATCTTTTATACATTCTTTACTTTATCATCAATATGTGATGAGCTTAATATTTCTTTATTACTCTGTTAAGGAAGTTCATTGGTAGAAGAAAGAAAATCTCAGTTCTACTCTGCTAAATAATTACAGAAACATAAGATGTTTATAGAGACAAATGCCAAAAATGCAATCTTCTGGATAGCTTGGATATGGTGTTGATTTCTGTGAAATAATCACATAGTCATATTGCCTTTTCACCTCATTTATGGATAAGTTCAATACATATTTAATCATGTATTTTTGCTGATTGTCAATCTGTCACCACTTTAGCCTTGTCATACATATTTAGATTAGCTTGTGCATGTTAAAGATTTAATTTGGATGCTGATATGCCTGAACTTGATCCACCACTGGATTGAAAATTGCTTTTGAGTCCATATACATGTATGAAAGCTAGCTGGATTGACAATGTTATAAATCACTTTATGGAATTTAACTGAAGCACTGTGTGACTGTAATGGAATAAATCTGATTTGACGCTTCGGCAATGGGATAAAATTGGATCTGAATTATTTTGGATATTTAGTATTCAACTGCTATTTTTGGTCTCATTTTTAGTGCAATTAACAGCTGTTTATGGAGAAGCCTGAATTGGTTGGATTAATCACCTCTATTGTTCTTCTCTTTCTATCTTCATTCTTTTTCATCTTATAAGCCGTTCAATAAATTTCGATTGTGGCTTTTTGAAATGTATTATAAACATATTTTTTATGGTAGGTGGAAAACCATTCTGGCTTAAATCTTCACTGTCACTTCGATAATCAGCAAAGTGTGACAATAGGCAGAAAACAGTCTGCTTCCATTTTTTTAAGGTACCTAGACTAAATACTAAATAGATCGGTAAAATAGCACAGTGACTGCTGGATTTTTCCTTCCAGAAATAATTTCTAATTGAAGTTCGTCATTTGCTATTTGTAAGGCACTCAACTTCAGCAAATCAACATTCAGATATTTCATCTGTTGTTTCAATTCAACTCTCAGTTCTTGGAGCTTTTACAACTTCAATTAATCTCTCACTTTTGGAAGCTAGATCACTTGCTTGGAGAACCCGGATACTATCAGCCCAAGGTAAGAATTTCTATCTGCTCTATGCAACAACATTGTATAACTTGGCCTACTTTTTTAATTTTGAGAAACTTCTGACAATATGGGAGGACCATTAGAGTCATTATAGCTAAACATAAACTACTGGGTACAGTGTATCCATTACTTAGGCTGCATCAGTTACTCAGTTATAAGACCCAAGTGATGTTGCCCATGTTCGGACTCCTCTATGTGTCTCAGGTGGAATTTGTGCGATTTTTAAGCTAGTTGAATGACCATTAAAGTTATCGACTTTAAGTTTGCATATGTAGTGGCTCTTCTTTACATTTGAACTCAACAAAAAATCACCTTGTGATCCTCTAGTATATCTTTGGTGAAATTAGATTGGATGATCATGAAAAACCTCCTTGAATTTTAAACTTATCCTTTTTTTATTACTGAATCAATCAACCAGATTTTGTGTGCTATTCTTTGAAGTTCCACAAATGATTTAGAAATCAAACCCATGTTACTTATATACTTACTTATTTTCTTTTATTATTGAACAGATTCAAAAACTTACCCCGGGCCATTCATTGTGGTAGACATTTCAAGGAAATCTGAGGTGTTTGCTCAAGTTCATAGATACTCTTATTATTCCAGTGTTTTTTTTAGGAAACAATGAAAAACACTTTTATTATTTGGATGTTGATAACTTCTATCATTTTTAAATATCGTGATGACTTGTAGGATGGTTTGTCAGTTGTGGTTTCTCCTTTAGTAAGAATACACAATGAAACTGAGTTCTCTATGGAGCTTCGCTTTCGACGAATTCAAGAGAAGGGAGATGAGTTTGCTTCTGTTTCGATAAAGCCGGGGGATAGCATTGATGATTCCATGGCTATGTTCGATGCTATAAGTTTCTCTGGTGGATTAAAGAAGGCATTAATGTCTTTAAGTGTTGGTATGCATTGTTGATTTTATTGATTTAATTGTATCCAACTTCAACATTAATTCAGCTATTTTTTTCTCCTTCTGCCCCTATTCTTTTCATTATTCTGTGTAGATTTTTATTTTTCACGTTAGAAGCATAGATCGAGAGTGGGTATATGATCCGTATGGAGAGTTGGCACAGATCAAGACTGATGCAAAGGGACATTTGGGATGGGAGTGTGTGTTAGTGTGTCCGCACTTCTGCATGACCTTGTTTTGATCAGGAAACAAAAATGTAGGGTGAACAAACAGTTCACAACTAACATAACTATATAAGATCCCACCTTCACAAATGGCAGAACCTGAACACTGGATAAAGAATAAACAAATGAAGTGTGCACTGCACTATATTGGAGCAAGATTTAATTTAGTCTAATATTGAGTGTTTAGACTTTCAATGCACAAAAAAGATATTTTGATGATAATGGTTTGTGCTAAAAAGTTCAACTTCAAGGACAGGATTCTGATTATCTTGCTTTGTTGTTTCTAGTCTTTGTGGGAGAAATTAAAATTAAAATTGCTGAAGATTACCCAGTTCAGTAGTAAAGGATGGCTTTGGAACCTAGTGTTTGGATCTTGCTGCTGAGTCAGGATGACCTATGTAAACCTCCCCAAGTTCGTCACAGTAAAAGTTCTCTGAATTTGTTTCACTTAGTTTCTCTTGGTAATAATTATGATTCTTTCCGTGAAAAACAACTAGTTCCTTTTTCCTTTCTTTTGACTCTTTAATCTTGCCTTTTTGTAGTTTGAGTCAAAGAAGTTAGAACTTGCTCATTTTTTTTCTCTTAATTCTTCTTGTATCCTGAAATTGTCTGAAATTGCCTGAAATTATTGTGGCTGGTAATTTTGCAGGAAACTTCTTATTCTCTTTTAGGCCAGATAGTTCAGATGGTTTGATGAACTCTAAGAGTTCACTTTCAGTGGAATGGTCAGACGAGCTTAAAGGCGGAAAGGCAGTCTGTCTTTCTGGAATTTTTGATAAATTAAGCTATGAAGTCCGAAAAGCTTTATCTGTTGAATCAGATGAATGCTCCTTTAGCACGGCATGCTGTGCTCTCAAATCAAAAGATACATGTGTCGCTAGCATGCATTTTCTAATTCAAAGTATCAGAAGAAATGTGCCTATAATAGAACCTGATACATCTAGTGACGGATTCGAGAATAAAAATTTGCCCATCGCATTGCAAGAGCTGAAGGAAATTTTTCTTCTTCCTACTGTGCGAGTGTCTAATTTATTGCACTTGGAGATACATGTGCTTTTAACTGAGACTGGTAACGAGCATGAACTAAACTGGAATAATAATTTTTGTATTATAGAACTGTCATAACTTCCATTCTTCTGCAGATCTATCTACTAGCACTGGCCCTGAGAACATTGGGAAGCAGGCAACTATACCATGTGGATCAATGACAAATTTTTATGCTAATCCAGCCATAATGTACTTCACTGTTACTTTTGCTGCATTTAGATCAAGCTGCAAACCAGTAAACAGCAGTGATTGGGTAAAGAAGTTATTTAAGCATAAGAATGATGTTCGCTGTTTGGACATTGAACTGGATTTTGGTGCTGGAAAGTATTATGCTTCTTTAAGATTATCTCGTGGGCACAGAGGCATATTAGAGGTTGTTATGCGAAAATTTCCAATCATGTGCAGTTCCACACACACACACACACACACACACACACGTGTGTGTGAGTGTGTGTTTTCCAATCATCTTCCTGATTGTTTATCTGTTTGCAGGCTGCCATCTTTACATCATATACCCTGAAGAATGAAACTGACGTTTCGCTATTTCTCTATGCTCCTAATCAGAAGCCTCTATCAAGGTAGTCATTACAATGATTGAGATGGAACCGTTCTACTGTCTGCCCTTTTGTGTATTTTAACCTCAAGTATTTGCAGGGATGAAGTAGAGAAATTTGGTTCCAGCATTCCTCCAGAGTTAGGATTGCTTTTGCCTCCCAAGTCAACTAGATCGTGGTTTTCAAAGTAAGAGAACAATTTTGATCTCTCTGTATGAATGCATAAAGTTTATTTTCTTCCTTTATAATGCCTATAATTGCTTAATGTTTGTCAGATCCCACCAAGTGAAGCTCAAATTGTTAGAAGATCATTCATCTGAAGCAATGTTAGACTTGGATGCTATATCAGGCCTTACAGAGATAAACTTGGTAGTAGAGGAAGAATCTGGATTCAAATATATCACTAAGTTTGGGGTGTCTGTAGGACCATCTTTAAGCAAAATAGCAGTGCCATCTCAAATAACAACTATTGTCCCAAGACATGTTGTAGCTAATGAGTCAGAGGAAAGCATCATTGTCCGTCAATGTTATTTGGAGGTTTGCTTTCAATCCATTAATTCTTGAGGTGTTGTTTCCTTGTGGATATTTTTGGTAGATTATTATGGCTTGTGTAACACCCCTCTCCCCCTGTTCTTTTAATAGGATAGCATGGAAGGCATGATTCAGATCAATAGTAAGCAGAGAACAACGTTACAGTTGCGAGATGGAGTTAATAGGAAGAGAGAATTCAGTTTATTTGAAAATTTCATTAGAAAGCATAGAAATGATAATGATAAATCATTGATGTTCATCCAGTTTCGACCAAGTGACTCAGAATTTGGTTGGTCGGGGCCATTATGCATTTCTTCACTAGGACGCTTTTTCCTAAAATTTAGAAAACAGTCAAATCAAGTGACAGCTCAAGACAAACAAATAACAGAATTTGCAGCTGTTCATGTGGCAGAAGAAGGCTCTACTCTTGTTGTGCACTTTCACAAGCCACCGAATGTCAACCTACCATACCGGATTGAGAACTGCTTGCATGGTGCATCTATCACTTACTATCAAAAGGTTGTCTTGTTGTGCCATTTCCTTTGTATTTGTCAAGTTCTATCTTAATGAACATGGAATGGAATTATTATGTGTCTTAATGTTATCTAATTTTATTGGAGAATTTTCCAGGATTCATCAGACCCGGAGGTTCTTGGATCTGAATGCACTGTTGATTATGTCTGGGACAATTTGACTCTTCCACATAAATTGGTTGTTCTAATCAATGGTAATCAATGACCTTCATACTTAAAAAAAAAAATATTAATTTGTTTAAGTGAATCTAATTCCACAATGAATATAGTAAATATGAAGTGCTCATATTTAAGAAGCTTGTCAATTTTGTCATTATCATCTCTGTCCTTGTTCATTTCAATAACAGCATGTACAAAGATAGTCATCTATCCATCTCTAGAAATGTGACATGTTTATGTGACCTATCTTCTTGGGCGTTTGGGTAGCATCATTACTGATCATTTGGGGCACAAAATATTAGATTGATGTGAGCGCATTTAATTGTAACAAATTTAGGTGTTTAGCTCATTAAGTGTAGTATTGTATTTTATTAGCCAATATTAGCTATGGTGCGATCATTGCCCCTTCTTTATGTTTCCTCTTCTTCATCGGGTTGATCAGGTAGGGGTTACACTTCCTTTAGATGGTGAACCCCAGCATGGCATGATGTGATCGGTCTTCTCTCTTTTATATCGCATACCCAAGTCTGGGAGTAGATTAAGTCTGTTTGTGTTAATTTATGGAATATTTTTAGGTAAATATGTGCCTCGTAGACAATACAAAAAGGATTCTTTAACATGTACCTTGTATAGTTTAAACTGCTTTTGTATGTTAGAAGGGTGTTTCTGGCACTTTTCATGCTCATGTCGTGTGCAATAGTCATTTCACATATTAAATGTTCATTTAAATGGCCATGATTGACTATAATCTGATACCATAGCTAGTCAATTCCTGGTTATTGGCATACTAAAGCTCTATGAATATATTGATTTGATTTGTAGATGTGCATCAATTACGTGAAATTAACTTGGACAAGGTGCGGCCATGGAAGCCCTTATTCAAACTTAAGCAACACAAACGATTGGCATCTCATTTACTATTGGACAATATTTTTGGTGACCGGAGAACTAGTTTTGGTGAATTTAATGTGGGCTATGAAGTATGTGCAGAGGGTCCCACACGAGTTTTACGAATTTGTGAGTATTCAGATTGTCTTAAGGGAGACAGCATTATTCAGTTCTCTGCTAAGATTCAGCTAAGAATATCCCAACTTGCAATCCACCTACTTGAACCTAGGAAGCAGGTCAGTGTTAATTATATAATATTTAGGTCATTAGTTCCGCTATTAATATTTTTTCTTTGAATATAGTATGTCTTCTTCCCTTTCAACTATATTAAGTTTGCTAATATACAATGTTTTTATTGTCAACAAATTTTCCATAAGGATACTCATCAATCTGGTTTCTTTTTATTGCTTCACCGCAATGGTTGTCACTATACAAATTCGTGGTATGTATTAGCCATATTAATGAATGATTTATATGTTTCCTCCCACTAGACTGTATTAAACTTTTGAGTAATGCTAGATTGCCCAAAATATTTGCCCAAATGATGTGGTATGTGAGTTGTCAACACCATGTAAATCATGAGATGATGTGGTGAGTGGCGTGTTAGTTACAACTCACATGCCACATCATTTGGGCAATCTAGCATTACTCTAAACTTTTTTTATAGATAATACTAAACTCTAAAGTACTTTCTTTATGATCTCCATAGTCATCATATGGTGTCACTATATTATACTATCATCGAATAGGCAAAGACAAATGAACTTGTCATGTGACCAAGCCCAAGCCCAAACACAAATTCTTATATAGAACAAACACATAACAAATACAAATACATAAATATGAGGAGACTCAAACCCAAGTGCTGCTAAACCCAAAAGCTCAAGTTGGTAGGTAAAGGGCCAAACAATAGTATCTAAGCACTCTTTACATGTATCACTTGGAAATGAGTGATTCCATTTTGTAACTTAAAGATGAGAATGACATTTATCTAACTATCTTGATATGATTTTTTATTTTTATTTTTTTAAGGATTTAGATGAAAGTGATGCATTATTCTATACACCAATCATAGTTGGGAGGCTTGGCAATATCAATCTGGATTCTGTTTTCACTGATCAGCAGAAATATAACCAGATTTGTGTACAGGTAATAATTTTCCTATGTTTAAATGTCTCTGCTGTCATTCACTTACTATCATCATCTAGTTCTTGTAGTCCTGGAGCAATGCTTGAGGCATGTATTAATGGTTAATACTTAATATTGATAGATGCTCAATTTTCAAATCAATGCAGTCACTGAATGTTGAACATAAGTGGTTAGGAGCTCCTTTTGCGGCAATGCTTCGGAGACATCAACTGGACAGTGATGACTCAGATGACTGTGTATTCAAGATTGTCTGTGTCCTGCTTTCAACCAGATCAAATGTTAAACAAGTCAAATACTCATCAATTGTTTTGCAGGTATAATCAGGCACGATTGCTGTGCTCTTACAATGTGACCAAGTTTATATTCTGTTTGTTTCTACTGTCTTTGGTTGCTGTTTGATTCTACAACCAATGGTTGGTGAGAGACTGTTGGAAGAATTAATATACCTTAGGTTATGTAGAAATGCACACCTTGATTTCAGCAGCCTAAATTTTGTAACTCCACTGTGCAGCCTGTTGATTTGAACATTGATGAGGAAACTTTGATGAGAATTGTCTCATTTTGGAGAACATCTCTTAGTGACTCAAATACTAAGAGTCGGCAGTTTTACTTTGATCATTTTGAGATTCACCCAATAAAGGTTTGATGTTTTACTCTGCCTTTGCTCTGACTATGATATTAAGTTGGAAACTGACCTGTGTTGTTTTGCATATATACTTATAGATTACTGCTAACTTTCTCCCTGGGGACTCGTATTCAAGTTATAACTCAGCTCAGGAGACTCTAAGGTCTTTACTGCATAGTGTGGTAAAGGTGTGAAAAACACTCTTTCTGAATATATATTCTAAAGTTGATATTTTCTAATATAGAAGTGTGAACCATATGTCTGTTCCATCAATATCTGAGTTCATTTTGTGCTTTGTAGGTCCCCTCCATAAAAAATATGGTTGTAGAGCTCAATGGCGTCCTGGTTACTCATGCTTTGCTTACAACACGTGAATTGTTTAATAAATGTGCACAGCATTATTTATGGTAATCATTTTATATGTTTTCTTTTGATTTTTGATCTATTTAACATGTTAAGTCATGCCCAAAAGTTGATATCAGGTATGCCATGAGGTCAATCTACATTGCTAAAGGGAGCCCATTGCTTCCACCCAGTTTTGCTTCCATTTTTGATGACTCAGCGTCATCCTCTCTTGATGTCTTCTTTGATCCTTCCCGTGGATTGATGAATCTTCCAGGTGTAACATTAGGTAACCTCTCAATATAGCATTTCGTGGTTTTTTTTTTTTTTTTTTTTTGCTTTCTCAACATTATTCTTACATGAATATTTCTTTATTTATATATTTCATCTTCATTCCTTTTGAAATAAATAAAACTTCCTGCACCCATAGCTCTCAGTAGTAAATTACTGAGTTTTTTGGAACATTTGTTAGTGATATTGATCCTGCTTTGTGACTGCTCTGAAGCAAACCATTGTTTCATCCCCTTCATTTTTTTCTGGTATGCTATGTGTGCATGCAAGTATTTCTGTGTCTGTTTTATTTTAAACTCTGCTTGGTATGCCATAGTGTATAGAATAGGTTGTAGACTCGTGTTAGATCTCTGAAAACACAGTTGTGTGTCTGCTTAGAGTGTGGCATGTGTGTACATGTATTATTTGGGGTTAGTTGGGATGTGCAGGAAACAGGTGGTAGGCTCATGGATTATATCACTGGAACCAGGGTGGTTGGGACACTGGTTATAAATTTTACTCGTTGCTCCCTTTTTTCACCAATGAAAAAGATTTGGGACTTTGGTACTAGATTCTTGCTTCAAGAATGCTTCAAGAAGTATATAGAGGTTTATAGCAATAACAGATGTATCCAACAAAATGAATCTAGTTATATTTTTCTAGATAGTTTTTGTTGAGTCAATTGATCAAGCATCCCAAAAAAGAAGTTTCCAGTGTCGGGCATGGGACTATTCATTTTTTACTTATTAGTAGGGTAGTGTTAGTACAATATGTTTTCTGTTGGCTGACACGGAATTCATGTTGTCAATATGGCAATATATATCTGCTTGGCAATGCTTCATATACTAATATTAGGTACTACCATTATGCAATAAATACTGAGTGGGTAGTTATGTTAACCAAATTTTCGATCTCTTTTTCAATATATTTGCTTGGCCATAGACTCACAAAGCTCTTTATATTCATGTTGGAGATCAGCACCAGCTCCATAAACATTTTCTCCTTTTGTTTTAACTTTGAGTTCCTTGTTGCATTACTTTTCTATAGTTTTGAAATATGATTTCTGTTCTGGCTACTGAGGACAGGTACCTTCAAACTCATTAGTAAATGTATAGATGATAAAGGATTCTCAGGGACAAAACGCTACTTTGGTGATCTGGGAAAAACCGTAAGTTTAATAAACTTCCAATTTCTTAATTATTATAATTGCACCTGCCAAAGCTTACTTAATGGTGGCCTTGCAGTTAAGAACAGCTGGCTCTAATGTAGTTTTTGCCGCTGTCACTGAAATATCAGACTCTGTCCTGAAGGGAGCAGAAACAAGCGGTTTTGATGGATTGGTACAATTCAAGCTCTTGAATCTCTTTTGTGCAAATTATTTTATTACTACTATTATCTTTTTTGTTATTATTATTGACATTTTGACTGTACTTTTTTCCAAGGTGAGTGGTTTTCACCAAGGTATACTGAAGTTGGCTATGGAGCCATCACTCTTGGGGACTGCATTGATGGGAGCTGGCCCAGATCGAAAAATAAAACTTGATCGAAGTCCTGGGATTGATGAGGTATATGCTGTGCAAGTTTAAAATGAAACTGAAAAAAAAAAAAAAAACAAATGACCAAATAAGAGTGCATCAAAGAGACTGAACATAATTCAGTCTGGCTGAGAAAAGTTGAAAGGTATTGAACCAAGATGAACCTAAATGATTTATCAAGTATCTTGATTAGATAAACCATTTAGGTGGATCTGTCAATTCCTGCTGCTCCGATGAATGATTTAAGGTCAGAGTATTGTAACTGATATTGTGTCAGCTGTCTGAATACTAGATGGAGAATGACTGCAGGAAATAAGAACAGATAGGTTTTGTAGAGTATATTATTGAGAAGCTTCTGCTTTTATATCCTGCAGCACAATCAGGCACCTTATTATATTCTTAGTTGTTGCAGGCAGCTAAAGCACCCTGACTTACCATTAGCTTTTTATTTATGAAATCACTCACTAATTAGTTAATTTTTGAAATTTCAGTTGTATATTGAAGGATACCTGCAGGCTATGCTGGATACAATGTATAGACAAGAGTATCTTAGAGTCAGAGTCATTGACAATCAGGTAACTGGTGATGGATGATATTCACCTTTGTGCATGAAAGAATGTATGTTCATAAAAGGAATGATTCATCTTGGTTTAATCTCGAGGCTCGAAACTCATGTTGAGGCCTGATGACTTAATTGTTGAACGTATGGAAATCACATAAAAACGTAGGACTGGATGATGATGATGATGAAATCAAGTAATTAAATGTTTTGATTTAACCCTTAGGTTCTCCTCAAAAAATTACCCCCAAACAATGCCCTCATAGAAGAGATCATGGATCGTGTGAAGGAGTTCCTTGTAAGCAAGGCATTACTGAAAGGAGATCCTTCAACAACTTCACGCCCCTTACGTCATCTCCGAGGAGAAAGTGTAAGCGCCCTGAATTCTTCTGTCACATTTTTTTTTCCATTTTATTGGTTTCATATGCCATAACGATAAATTTGGAAGCAACATTAATATTTATTATGTGAGCATGATCTATTGTTTTATGTCATCTCTTATGCTAAAACTAATGGCTTCAATCTCATGCTTACATGAGCAAAAACTTTTCAAATTAATATTTTACCCGACTTTTTGATGTTTGACTCTATGACTTGTCAGAAATATTTACTTGGAAGGAATAACATATTTATCTATCTCTATGCATTGTGGATGTTAGTTTAAAATCCACTTTTTTGTTCATATAAGTGAAAAAGTAGTTAAATATGAACTAGTCAATTTGCTTCATACCTTTGATTGTATATCATTTCTATGGCTGCCAATAGGCGGAAAGTTGGCATATTTGAATATCATTTTAAGTTCATTATTATATTGATAAGATGAGGTTGACATGGTGGTAAAGCCCCTCATACCCACACCATGAGGTTGTGGGTTTGAGTTTCTTCCCCCTCCCCCACAAAACCCCGAAATATTGTAATATTTCAGGAAAAAAAAAAAAAGAGTTCATTATTATATCCATTGGAATAACAATACTAAACTGAAAATTATTACAACAGGAATGGAAAATTGGACCAACAGTATTGACACTATGTGAACATCTCTTTGTGAGCTTTGCAATCCGCATGCTGAGAAGGCGAGCGGATAAGCTTATAACCGGGGGCATCAAGTGGAAGAAAGAGCCGGAGGAGGGTGATGATAAAGCAGTTGTCCCTGCACAAGATGAGCAGAAGTTTAAGTTTATTTGGAAATGGGGTATCGGCAAATTTATATTCTCAGGCATCATAGCATATATCGATGGGAGGCTATGTCGCACCATCCCTAATCCTGTCGCACGACGGATTGTGGGTGGCTTTTTATTAAGCTTTCTTGAAAAAAATGATAGTTGATGAAGCATACTATCATGGTTTCTTGTACCTTCATTCTATAATTTATTTTGTTCGCCGAATTTTTGTACAGGTTAGGAATTGGGATACAAGTAAATTTCAAACAAGTTTTTGACATTGAATTATATTGTCTATATCTTGTCATAACTTTTACAAAGAATGGAATTGAAGGAAATAAAACCTTATCAATCATGGCCCCCAGTTTAAACCCAAAACAATTGAAACTGCCCATGGTTTGTTTAATATATTTTGGAACTTGCTACCTTGTCATTTTCAAACTCAGTAGCTCATCCTATGATTCTATTTCATGTGTTTCATTCAATTGCATTGATTGAAGAATAGCTAGCTCCTGAAAACCCTTTTTTTTTTGTTTTTTTGTTTTTTTGTTTTTTTGTTTTTTTGTGAGTGTTCATCTGCACATAAAAGTACTAAAATTGTTTCACTATGGTCGGTCTTAGGGTATGTTTGTAATGATTTTTCAAGTAGAGTTTTCAGGGTGGAATTTTTACCATAAGATCTTTTAAATATTTCAACGACACTCTTTTATTATAAATACTTTGTTTATGTTTAGTTTTCTAACTTTTTTTTTTATCAAATAATATATTCCAAACACGCAATTGTTAGTTTATGTTTATGGCTAGATACCCGGGTTTGACCATGAACATAATTTTAGTATACGAAGTATACATGCAAGTGTAAATAAATTAAAGGCAAAAATCATACTTTGGGTTCTACTGCCCAATACGTATCTACTTAATAACCCTCTCAGGTTGGGGGATATGATGAAAAGGAAGGATGTATTGTGCTTGCTGATAAGGATTGAGGACCCCCCCTCCCCCACAACATTCATCCTCCTTGGACTTCCGCCAAAGCACCTAGTTTCATCAACCATGAGGAGCAGCCCATTGGCCCGGCCCAAAATCTGCACTGAAGAGATCAACAAGCAACGAATCTGTCAGAATCAAGTATTATTTATGCGGTCTATAGAGGAGAAAACTCTCAACACATGCTTCTAAAATATGTATAATGACATTCGAATCAAAAAATTTTAACATTAAAAAAATTCCAATTTTATCATATCCCAATATTACCTGTTATTATTTGTAGGAATGTATTTTTAGATTCAAGAGATATATTACAAAAGAGAGGAAATTAATTATCAAGTAAGATGTGTTGATTGCAATAACTTAAAGCATTTTATTTATTTTTTAGTTAAAAGAGCAAAACGAATTTCAAAAAGTGCTGATTTTAAAGTAGAGGTGCGCATTGGATAACTACTCGTATAAGTAATATAACTTTTACCTCCCAAAATCATTTTCTCAATTCTCATGCTCACATCACATTTTACTAAGCCTTTTAGTTCCTTTTTTAATTTATTCATGAACTAATGTTACGTTCCATGAATTATTTATCGAAATTCATACCCAAATAATGTGTCAAGTGAGTTGTAACACGTCCGTATCATTTGAAGAGTTTAACATTATTTTTTTATTGATTATTTTATTCTGCAAAGCAGCCTGCCGCTGATTAGCTCTACTCTAATCCACTGTTTTGTTGTGAAAACCAGAAAACCACATGCAAGCAATCAAGCTCTGTTCTTTCTTTATAAATATAGAAACTCAATAATTATAAGTCCATTTATCCCACTTTCTTTCATTTCTCCAAAGATCTCTCCCAACACTAAATTTTATAATTTCTTGCAAAAAGAAATGGCTTTTCTGATATCAAAAGCAGAAACTTCTTCTTTCTCCAACTCCTCTGATCAGAAGATGAATTTGATGAACCACTCAAAAGAAGATCATACTCATACTACAGACAACAAAGAATCACTTATTAGTCCCGTTTCAACACAGCTTCTTTTGAGATCATCAGCAGCAGCTGATAAAAAAGCTGTCCTCAGACGTATCCGTCACCATAAGTGCTTATACAAGGTCAAAAGCGCTTTTGAAGGTCTGGTTAGCAGTAGCAACAACAACAACGAACAGAAGTGGCTCGAACAGTATGATGCTTTCTCTTCCCCATGAAATGAAGATCTCTCTCCCCAGTCCCCACCAATCAATAAAATTATTATTAATATATTAAATTTGTTAGAATATAATCATCTTGTATTATTATAAATATATGCAAGTTGGACTAGAAGACACTATCTTATTATGAGTTGAAGAAGAAGGTTGATTTTTGAAGTCAGTTTGATGGGAGAGTTTGAGCTGTTTTTGTTTCTAGTAAGAATACTTTTATTAACACCTCCATCAAATGTAATGTAAAATTATTTGATTCTTCTTTAATTTCCACTTAAGAGACCTTTTACTTAATTTCTAAAGAGATTTTCATGGCAGTGAGTTCAATATCACCTTGGATGTGTTCAATCTTAATTGTTGGTTGAAAACATTTAAAATTTACAGTGTGAGAGGTAACACAGGTACAGAGAAGCCATGGATGGACTTTATTTATGTTTTTTTTTTTTTTTTTTTGAACTGCTAAACTTTATTAATATAAAGGGAGAAAAATGGGCCCAACAAAGCTAGCAAAAGCAACAGACAACAAAACAGAGGAAAGAGCAAGCACCCAAACGCCCACCAAAGGCACCAACCTCAGCACGAAACAGAGGAAAAACAGATCAAAAACAGAGCATAGACTAATTATTAATATTTATAATTTGTTCTTGTTGCACCTTCTCACAATGACTTGTTGTATTTACAATTTGAGAAATCAACTTAGAAATATTTAATTGCCACGTCTTTAGTATTTGTGCAAAAACATACTTTTTAAATATATATTTTTAAATTTCTAGATTTATTTTGTAATTGGATAAAAATATTTATAATTCGAAAAACAAAAAAAAAACACACACACACATTAGACAATATGCACTAGATGTTGTTAATAAGAATTTTACAACAGTATACGAAAGTTGTAATATCTTAGATAAATGACAACTTTATTTGTTTGTTGTAAAAGATGAAGAATGTTTTAACATCGACAATTTGTGTATGCATGTTGTGGAGCATATTAACACGCGTTTCATGTTGTTAAATGACTGTTTTGTTGAAGTGGTTTATTACTATTTGATCTTAAATGAATATATACTAAATTGATTTTATATATAATATTGTAGGAATCAAAAAATCATATTGTGAAAACCTTTAATTAGTGATGAAAATTGCAAGTGAGAAGGAAAGGAGGAAGGATGGGTGATCATTGCTCAAATAAGTATTTGTTATGGATTTATAGACTATAGTCTATATAGTTGAACTTAAAGATGACTTAATTTACGATTTAAATTGTATGATTTCTTTCTTCAACGGCATGTCATGTTGTGAAGATTAGTATTAATCCATTCTCCATCAATAATTTTACTAAAATATTCATATTGTCTTTTACTAAATCATTGTATTTTAGATTATGGTGATACAATGAAAAATGTGAAATTAGTCATAATTGGTGAAAAAAAGGAAGAAAACTCAACTCTTTTATGTTCAAGTGGGATCAGTGATTAATTGACCAAACTTTGGTTTCCAGAAATTCAAGAGTTATAGCAGTAAAACAAATGTGTTGCCAGAACATCTTATATGCTGATAAAAACAAAATGTGTTGCCAGAACATCTTACAAACTCAACTCTTTATTACATGATACATGATGATGACAAACAACGCAGATCATTTGATGCCAAAAGATTGTAACACTCACTAAGGTGGAGAATTATTGACAGACACTGATTCTTCTTCCTTTGTGTCTGTTATTTGGCCTTCTCACCTTTCTACGGTTTTCCTTCTCAACAATTCGTACAAGCCACCGAGGCTTTCCGGTTGAGAATATGAGATATCCCATTATCATTCCAGGCACTATTCCGCATCCATAACCCATCAACACAACTTTCCAACCAAATCTATATTCAGACTCTGTTTCATCTTCTTCTGATATTAGAGATGGTTGTGGTGTCTCATTTTTGTGACAATCACTTGATAATGGAAATCCACATAATCCCGAGTTATCACTGTAAGAATCATTTCCAAAAGTATCAAGTTGGCTGCCTCGAGGTATAGGTCCAGAGAGTTGATTTTGCGATAGGACTAGAACTTCCAGAAAATTCAAATTTGCCAACTGCCTTGGAATCTCTCCAACAAGCCTGTTTGAAGAGAGGTCCAAGGATTCAAGTGCCGACAAATTTCCTAGCGATGAAGGGATATGGCCTGTCAAGCTATTGTGAGAAAGGTTAAGAAGATGAAGTGATTGTAGCTTCCCAATAACTTCTGGAATCTCTCCACATAAGCTATTGTTTGAAAAATCCATGGCAGTGAAATTTTTTAATATTCTTACCATTTCAATCTCATTTCCTTTTAACGTTAGTGATATAGAATCTTGATAATAGGAGTTCCCTATATATTCCAACTCACTTTCATCTCCACCAACATTTATCATAGCATTAAGACTTGCAAAGTACCCTGCTGGCAAAAAACCACTGAAATTGTTGTTTGAGAGATCAACTATTTGCAACTTAGAGAATGAATTACTACCCTCAAAATCTCTTAGAAAACCGTAAAACATATTGGATCGAAGAACAAGACCCTGTAGTTTCGGAAGAGTTCCTAACCAATATGGGAAGGTATCTGTTACCTTGTTGTTTCCAAGATCTAGAACTTGAAGCATTCTACAATGGACCAAAGATGGTGGGACTGGCCCTTCAAATCCATTGCCATTGAAGTTAAGAGTCTGCAATTGATTGCCCTTTGAAAACGATCCAGGAATGGTGCCACGAAATGTATTCTTATGTAGATCCAACACGGTGAGATTGGTGCTAAAATGTCCAATGCATTCAGGAATAGTGCCACTCAAGTTGTTATGAGAAAGATCAAGAATTTGAATTGAGCTAACGTTGCAGAAAGATTGAGGGATCTCCCCCGTCAGACTGTTACCAGATAAGACCAAATTCTCGAGATTAGTTAGTAACCCAAATTCTAAGGGTATAACACTGTAAAGTTGATTTTGGCTCAAGTCTAGATAAGTAAGGGATATCAAATTTCCTAACTTTTCAGGAATGAGCCCTGAAAGTTGATTTTCTTCGAGATAAAGACCGGTGAGGTTTCTCAAACCACCAAATGATGGTGGAATTGAACCAGAAAGATTGTTTCCACTGAAGTGTAGCTTGACAAGAGACTTCAAATTTCCTAATTCATGGGGGATTTGACCAGAAAGCGAATTGTTATAGAGATACAAATAAGTCAGGGATACCAAATTTCCTAACTCTTTAGGAATGAGGCCTGAAAGTTGATTATTGCTCAACTCAAGATCAGTTAGGGATATCAAATTTCCTAACTCTTTAGGAATAGGGCCTAAAAGTTGATTTTCATAGAGGTAAAGAAGAGTGAGGTTTCTCAAACCACAAAATGATGGTGGAATCGAGCCAGAAAGATTGTTCGAATTAAAGCTTAGCTGGACAAGAGACTTTAAATTTCCTATTTCATGGGGTATTGGACCAGAAAGCGAATTGCTATGGAGATACAAATAAGTCAAGGATACCAAATTTCCTAACTCTTTAGGAATGAGGCCTGAAAGTTGATTATAGCTCAACTCAAGATGAGTCAGGGATACCAAATTTCCTAACTCTTTAGGAATGAGGCTTGAAATTTGATTTCTATAGAGGTGAAGAAGAGTGAGGTTTCTCAAACCACCAAATGATGGTGGAATCAAACCAGAAAGATTGTTCGAACTAAAGCTTAGCTTGACAAGAGACTTCAAATTTCCTATTTCATGGGGGATTGGACCAGAAAGCGAATTGTTATAAAGATACAAATAAGTCAGGGATACCAAATTTCCTAACTCTTAATGAATGAGGCCTGAAAGTTGATTATCGCTCAACTCAAGATCAGTTAGGGATACCAAATTTCCTAACTCTTTAGGAATGAGGCCTGAAATTTGATTTCTATAGAGGTGAAGAAGAGTGAGGTTTCTCAAACCACCAAATGATGGTGGAATCAAACCAGAAAGATTGTTTGAATTAAAGCTTAGCTTGACAAGAGACCTTAAACGACTTATTTCATGAGGAATTGAGCCATTTAACTGATTTTGGTCAAGGTACAGGACCTGAAGATTTGTAAGGAGACCAATTTCCGGTGGGATTTCTCCATACAAGTGATTATTGGATAGATCTAGATATATGAGTTTGGAAAGGGATGCAATCTGAGATGGAATGGTACCAAAGAGTGAATTCATATAAAGATCAACATATTTAAGATTAGGAAAAGACGAGAATGAAAATTCTTGAAGCGTACCATTCAAACCAAAATTGGTAATGTTGATCTTGATGATGCTTCCAGCAGAGTTGCAAAAAATTCGAAACCAAGTGCATGGGCTTGTGGTGCCTGGTTTGTGAGAAAGCAGATTCCATGAAGGTAGACGAGATTGGGTTTGGTTTGCAAAGCTGGCTTTCCAATTCAGAAGAGCATTTGCTTCTTCAATAGAAGCAGAAGCCATATATGGATTTGAAGAAATTAACAGGACAAGAAAAACAGGCAAGAGTAGCGTTTCCAAATTCAATTTCTTAGCCATCTTTTATGATTTTTGGGTTTTGTATGGTGGAGTGATGATTATATGGTGGAGTGATGGTTATCTCCGTATATTTATAAGCACGATCCTTGTGGTTTGTTTAGAAATTTTGGCAAGACCTGAGACTTGGGTCAAGTGTGGAACTGTGGAAGGGGTCCATCTCTGCCATTATTTATGGAGATAATTGTCAAGCTTATTAAATATACATTATAATAAGGTTCTTATACTAGAATAGGACACCCATTGAAATGTTGCCGGCTATCCACATGAATAACATCATCAATAATAATCAACTTGCTGTCATTATCAAGCAGCAGAGATGAGACATTTTACTTCCTGCGACTTGAGTCCGATTGGACGCAAAATGAACCGTTAGAATAGTAGAAAAGATTTATTAGTGCTTACTTGGTGAACTCCACTTGCAAAGTTTATTTAAGTCAAGTCGCTGATCCGAGGTAGGAGAAAAACTTGGGTGTATCCGATGCACCACCCTGTAATCTGATGTTGGTGCATCGGATCCATACACTGAGCAACACGTGTCATTTAAAAAAAAAAATCCCTCCAGCTCATCTTCTCCTTCCATCTTTCCTATCTATCACTCTCTCTCCCATTTTCTCAGTCAACATGGATCCGTCATCGGCGATCATTCTCCGGCGTCGTTTTACTCCGGCGATGGTCGGATCTCGAATATCGGACGACGCTGAGTTCGATGGAGCGGTCGGTTTCTTCGGATTCGAGACGGATCGGCACAAATCTGACAACGAAGGTTCGGTGACGATTCGGGTTTGGCTTCGTTTCTCTCTCCACACAACTCGAATCTGAAAATGGAAGCTTGGGTTACAACGGCCGACACCCGACGAACGTTTTTCCGGCGGTTTTATCGGTCAAATCACCGGTGATGATTTCGGCGGTTGAAGTTTCGTCAAACTTCGAATGACAGTTTGACCACCAAGACGATTTCATTTGGCGACGACCCTTTGGAGAGGTTGGAAGGTCGTCACTTTTCGCACCTTCCGGTGTGGGTGGTGTCGACTCACTTGCTCCGAAGGTCGACGGTCGGCGGCGCCAATGGCTGTCTGAAAATGAGAGAGAAAGAGCGTCTGATGGATAGAGAAGAAGAAGAGAGAAAATGAGGTGGAAGGAAAAAAAAAATATATATATGACACATGTCGCTCAGTGTATGGATCCGATGCACCAACATCAGATTACAGGGTGTGCATCGGATGCACCCAAGTTTTTCTCCCGAGGTAGGCCAGTCTGCTAACATTTATGATATGGGCCAATCTGTTAGGTAGCAGAGAAGGACCATCTCAATTCTCAACTAGATCCCATTTCAGCTAAAACGTCACCGTATCAACCACCTTCTCTGTTTTAAACATCAAAAAATTCCAGCAACAGTTTGCTCTATTTTCCTGCGATTTTTCCCACACTTTTTTTTTTTTTTTTACAAAATTGATCGACTTCAACCGACCCCTTTAGTTCCTTGAAGATTTAGCCTGATGAGATTGAACAATCATATCAAAATCATTTTTTTATATATATGATTGAAGCTGGTGGAGCTCCAGATGGTTGATTAATTGGAAGTACAAACTGATCTAGATGTTTGTTGACACATGGGATGAAAAGGCACGTGCAATCTGAGATGGAATAGTACCAAAGAGTGAATTTATATTGAGATCAACATATTTAAGATTATGCCAAATTTAAGAGTGAATTTGGCACGGTGTATAATAAAAAAATAATAATAAATAACATATCAAGTAGAATTTTGTATTGTAGTACAATGCTAAGACCATCTCTAAAGAATATGACAATGCCAATGCTAAATTTGGAATAAAAAATAGTAAAATGTTATATTTGACATATCATTTTAGCATCGTACGTATTCTAATGCATAATTCTATTTTAAATGCTATTTTTATTTTTTTATTATTTAAAATAATAAAAGTCAACAAATATAATTAATGCATTCAATTTATATAATATTTAAAATTATTTAAAATTTTAAAAGTTACATTCAATACAATTATAAAATGGTATTTTTGTAATTCAAAAAAACAGCATTCATTGCTTTGCCAAATTTGTCATATGTTATTCTCTGTGTCAAATTATAAAATGATATTTTTGCAATTAAAAAAACAGCATTTATTGCTTTGCCAAATTTGGCACAACATTTGACATTACATTGGAGCATGTTTTTTTTTTTTTTTTTTTACTTTGTGCAAAATTATAGCATTGACACACTAAAATAGTATTGTATTGGAGATGCTCTAAAATGATGTGCCAAATATAATATTTTACTATTTTTTTTTTTTTTGGTATCAAATTTGGTATATACATTAGAGATAGTCTTAGAATACAAGTTGAGATATGAAGTTGACGAGATGTTTAGCCAGGGCCATCTCCAGACATTTTGGGGCCCGAGCGATTTTATGACATTAACAAAATTCGGGGCCCTATATAAAATTATTATCATTAACATAAAATAATATTAATAATAATTCGAGTCAAAATCAATATGTAGAAATTAATTGAAAACAAAAATCATACCTTCGTTAAGTTCAATTCTTCAAACGGCAACATCTTCAAGAAGAAAACAGAGAGGCAGAGAGAAGAAAAGAGAGAGCAAAGTGAAGGTTTTGAATTTTGATTTATAATTCGTTTAGGAGGTGTTATATATATATATATATATATTTAATAATGCAGTGATGTCTTGGTCTCAGAATCATATTGGGTCTTTAAAGTTTTTTTTATTAATTGAGGCCCCAAAGATCATTAACAAATATTTGGCCACGGTGATGTCATGGTCTCAGAATCATATTGGGTCTTTAAAGGTTTTTTTTTTATTAATTGAGGCCCCAAATATCATTAACAAATATTGGATCATGAGGCACCAAAGAAGAAGAAGAAAATTGCATCAGTTGGGGGCCCCAGCATTTTGCTAGGTTGGCTCCCCTTATGGGCCGGCCCTGTGTTTAGCATTACTTAAAAATAATATAAACTAAAATTTATAGTCATTAATTCAAGATTCATTAGTGTTTAAGATTTAAAAACAAATTTAAATTTAAATTGTACTCCTAATTTTTTTCAAACATCCAAAAACTATTTTAATTGTTAAAAAATTATAAAAGTTTGTTTGGTAAAATTTCTAAATAGTTAAACATAAATCAATATATATATATATATATATATATATACAGTCTTTCTATTATCAGTTCGAACTGATAAAAGTTATATCAGTTCTTTGTATGTGGGCCAATGAATTTAAATACTTTAACTGACAAGTGCATACAGGCTACATCCAAGTCAAAGTATTTAAATCCAGTGGCCAACATGCAAGGAACTGATATAACTTTTGTCAGTTCGAACTGATAATAGAATTTCTGTATATATATATATATATAACATGCTTAGCAAAAAATATATACATAAATAAATAACATATCAAAAGTATGGAATGGTATTAGTAAGATTATGAATAAAGAAAAAAATATTTTAAGAATATAATAAAATTAATTAAGATAGAATTGAGTAAGTGTAATGTTGATAAGAAGAAAAAATTACAATTAATATAATAAAACTTATAATTTATATTTAAGATATAAAGAAAGAAATAATATATTTAGAATCAAATATATTCTCTAGGTGATTGAGATAAAATTATTAATAGTGTATTTTTATAAAAGAATTAGAAAATCTAAAAATGAAAAAGGGATTAAAAAATATAAATCTGAAAATTTAGGATGAAACTCAAATTAAAGTAGAGGCAGAATTGTCCCCCTAGTCCTAAGGTGGCTCCGTGCAGGACAAGAAAAACAGGCAAGAGTAGCATTTCCAAATTCAATTTCTTAGCCATCTTTTATGATTTTTGAGGAATTAAGAACATACAGATCCTGTAGAGTATATTATTGAGAAGCTTCTGCTTTTATATCCTGCAGCACAATCAGGCATCTAGTTTTTATTATCTTCTTAGTTGTTGCAAGCAGCCTGACTTACCATTAGCTTTATTTATGAAATCACTCACTAATTACTTAATTTATGAAATCTCAGCTGTATATTGAAGGATACCTGCAGGCTATGTTGGATACAATGTATAGATGGACAAGAGTATCTTAGAGTCAGAGACATTGACAATCAGGTAACTGGTGATGGATGATATTCACCTTTGTGCATGAAAGAATGTATGTTCGTAATTGGAATGATATGTTTAATCGATCTTGAGGCTCAGAATTCATGTTGAGGCCTAATGACTTAATCGTTGAAGTTTATGGTAATTGCATGTATGGAAATCACATAAAAAAAAAAAACGTAGGACTAGGTGATGATGATGCAATCAAGTAATTAAGAGCCCGTTTGTTTAATGGGATAGGATGGGATTGGCTTAATTTTAAGCCGTTTCCCATGTTTGGCTCATTGATAGGACAGGATAAAAAGTAATCCTGTCAACCTATTTTATCCCATTACAATGGGATAAATTAGTACCAACGAAATATATGGGATTAATTTCTTTCCCATCTTCCTTATTACACAAACACCCATTGACTGTCAAAGCCAGGTTCTCTCTTGATTTTTACAAACCTAGATCATCAATCTTTCACAAACTCATCTTCACTCATCATAAATTTATATAAACCTGTTGTTTTTCCCTAAAATAATATTCTGCTTTTTTTAGGAAATATTCTGTTTTTTATTAAAAAAAAAACTGTTTTATTTTTTTTATAATATATATAAATCTGTTTTTTTCTTCTATAAAAAAATATTTTGTTTTTTTATATATTATTAAATCTGTTTTTTTATTTTGAAAAAAAAAAAACCTGTTTTTTAATTTGTAATCTGTTTAATGATTTAAGTCAAAGTTACCATATTACCCTTAGAAGATAACGGTCAACAAGAGATTTTAACGGAAAACTAATGGAAGGGGGAATATGACGAATACGTTTGGTTTCAGGGGGAAGACTGGCCATTAAGAAAAATATAGGGGGCAAATTTACTAATAGGTCATAATTATATAGGGGGGAAAATGATGCTTTCTCTAGAAATATTTACTTGGAAGTAATAACATATTTATCTATCTGTATGCATCGTGGATGTTAGTTTAAAATCCACTTTTTTGTTCATATAAGTGAAAAAGTAGTCAAATATGAACAAGTCAATTTGCTTCATACCTTCGATTGTATATCATTTCTATGGTTGCCAATATGCCTAGGAGAGTTGGCATATTTATGAATGGTATTTGAATATCATTTTAAGTTCATTATTCTATCGACAAAATGAGATTAGTCTGGTGGTAAAACCCCTCACACTTACACCATGAGATTGTGAGTTCGAGTCTCTCCCCCCTCTCCCACAAAACTCCGAATTATAGTAATATTTTAAAAAAAAAAAAAAAAGTTCATTATTATATCCATTGGAATAATAATACTAAACTGAAAAATATTGCAACAGGAATGGAAAATTGGACAAACAGTATTGACACTCTGTGAACATCTCTTTGTGAACTTTGCAATCCGCATGCTGAGAAGACGAGCAGATACGCATCAAGCGGAAGAAAGAGCCGGAAGAGGGTGATGATAAAGCAGTTGTCCCTGCAGAGTGCAGAGGACGAGCAGAAGTTGAGGTTTATTTGGAAATGGGGTATCGGCAAGTTTATATTCTCAGGCATTATAGCATATATTGATGGGAGGCTATGTCGCACCATCCCTAATCCTGTCGTGTGACGGATTGTGGGTGGCTTTTTATTAATCTTTCTTGACAAAAATGATAGTTGATGAAGTATGCACATTTCTTGCACATACTATCATGGTTTCTTGTACATTCATTCTATCATTTATTTTGTTCACCCAATTTTTGTAAAGGTTAGGAATTGGGATACAAGTAAATTTCAACAAGTTTTTGACATAGAATTATATTGTCTATATATTGTTATAACTTTTACAAAGAATGGAAAGTGAAGGAAATAAAGCCTTATCAATCATGGCCCTCAGTTTAAACCCAAAACAACTGAAACTGCCCATGGTTTGTTTAATATATTTTGGAACTTGCTACCTTGTCATTTTCAAACTCAGTAGCTCATCCTATGATTCTATTTCATGTGTTTCATTCAACTGCATTGATTGAAGAATAGCTAGCTCCTGAAAACCCTTTTTTGTTTTTTTGTTTTTTTTGTTTTTTGTGAGTGTTCATCTGCACATAAAAGTACTAAAATTGTTTCACTACGGTCGGTCTTAGGGTATTTTTGTAATGATTTTTCAAGTAGAGTTTTCAGGTGGAATTTTTACCATAAAATCTTTTAAATATTTCAACGACACTCTTTCATTATAAATACTTTGTTTATGTCTAGTTTTCTAACTCTTTTTTTTTTTTTTATCAAATAATATATTCCAAACACGCAATTGTTAGTTCATGTTTATGGCTAGATACCCGGGTTTGACCATGAACATAATTTTAGTATACAAAGTATACATGCAAGTGTAAATAAATTAAAGGCAAAAATCATACTTTGGGTTCTACTGCGCAATACGTATCTACTTAATAACCCTCTCAAGTTGGGGAACATGATGAGAAGGAAGGATGTATTGTGCTTGCTGATGAGGATTGAGGACCCCCACAACATTCATCCTCCTTGGACTGCCGCCGAAGCACCTAGTTCATCAGCCATGAGGAGCAGCCCATTGGCCCGGCCCAAAATCTGCACTGAAGAGATCAAGAAGCATCGAATCTGTCATAATCAAGTATTATATATACGGGCCATCGAGGGGAAAACTCTCGACACATGCTTCTAAAATACATATAAATATATAATGACATTCGAATCAAAAAAATTTAACATTAAAAAATTCCAATTTTATCATATCCCAATATTACCTGTTATTATGTGTAGGAATGTATTTTTAGATTGAAGAGATATATTACAAACGAGAGGAAATTAATTATCAAGTAAGATGTGTTGATTGCAATAACTTGAAGCATGAGAGAAAACCGAAAATAGCCATCCAAAACATCATACTTTTGTTTATAGCCACTTTTGAAATTATAATTGTTAATAGCCACTTTTTAAAAAAACTTTCAGTGTATGTCCGTAAATTATAAGTATACCCCTGAAATTAGTTTTCTTTTTTAAAAACCTTAAAACTTGAAATCATGACTAAATTGAAAATGTCAAAACTTGAAATCATGGCTAAATTGGAAAGTCCAAAGTTGAAATCATGCCTAATTTGAAAATGTTGAAACTTGAAATGTGGACTTAATTGAAATTAGGCTTAGGTTTTTTTTTCCCCAATTCTTCTTCTTCTTCTTCCTCATATTCTTCCCCAAATCCCCAATCATCGCCGGCGTCGTCAAGGTGAGGGCCAATCATTGTCGAAGCTGGGCAAGCATCGCCGGACGACGTCGGCGAGCTGCTTGGGCTCCGCGCAAACTAGTGGCGAGGCTTGCCGCTGGTTCGCGCGGAGCCCAAGTAGCTCGCCGACCACGTCCGGAGATGATTGACGCCCAGTCGACGTCGTCCGGCGATGCTTGCCCAGCTCCGGCGATGATTGGCGGCATGGAGGAAGAAAAGAGAGAGAGGATCGGGGAGAGAGAGAGAGCAGGGAAGAGAGAAAGAGAGAGAGGGCTTTCCAGTAATTTCTCAAAAAAGTGGCTATTAACAATTAAAATTATGCATGTGGTTAAAAAAGAATTTTCCATAATTAGAGTGGTTATTTTTGACAATTTTCACATTTTATTTTTAGTTAAAAGAGCAAAACAATTTCAAAAAGTGCTGCTTTTAAAGTAGAGGTGCGCATTGGATAGTTAATGCCTTGTTTGGCTAAGCTTTTAGAGAATTTAAAAGCTCTTTTGGAGATCAAAAGCAAGTTCTAAGGCTGTTTGGATGATTTGTAATAAGAGCTTTTGATGTTTGGAAGCTCTTTTTTTGAGAAGCCAAGCCCACATGGCTTTTGGTAGAAGAGCTTCCTGAAAAACACGCGAAGCTCATTTGGGTTTAATGAATTTTTGATATTACCGGTATTACCCTTGTAAATATAAATAGCAAATTAAAATTGGTCAATTGTATCCTTTTATAATTTCCCCCCATCGTTCTCCTTCTCAGTCGCTCTCCTTCTTAGAAAAGATGAACCCTAACTTTTTGGATTTGATTTGGGTTTTTGAATTCCATGAAGCCATGGCTATGCGATTCGGAATTAGATTATCAAGTATATTAATCTTGTTTGGTGGTGCCGTGCAGGTAACCATCCAGAAGAAAGTTTTGCAAAGGTGAAGAAATATGGGCTCCCTATGGCTCACTCAAGATGAGGGGGTTAAATCCTTTATTGCCAATCTTACAGCTCAACTCACAGGTTCATTTCTTGCTCTTTTGTTGATTTTTGGTTGCTTAGAAAATGTTTTTGATATTAATCGATTATGTTCTGGATTTGATGGAATTGAAAACGTATTAGTTCTTGGTAATTTGTTGCATTTTTAGGTTTTGTCAAAATACTAAGTCATTTGAACGACAAAGAAGATAAGTTCTTGGATTGTTCTTGACAAATTTTAGGTCTAGAAATATGTGATTGATGTGTTGTACTTTAGTATTCTGATGACTGAATATTTTTGATCTCACATTCTTGTGATTTGTGAAGAATGGCTGGAATCCGGGAAGCTGTAGATGGTTGTATTGGTAATAATGAGCAAGGCCATCGGTGAAGTTCTAGAGAGATATTGGAACTTTAGCATTGAGACAGACAGTGAGGTTGTCGAAAGGGGTAAGTTTGATCGATTAATTCTCTGATTTCAACTACTTATTCTCCTGTTTTGTATGCTTACATGAGAATCTTATTTCTTTGTTTTTGTATGTGATACCATTTCAGTGTCTCAAGGGAGAAGAGTGACAAAGAAATAATGAGAGAGATTCAAGCAATTATGAGACAGATTGCCTCAAGCATTACTTATTTGCCTTGCCTTGATGATTCCTGTAAGCTTCTCAATCCTGTTGTCTTTTTGCAGAAGTTGTTGTTCTATGTAATGATAGCCTTTTGATCGAATTTCTGTGTTTTGATTGTGTACTTAGGTGTCTTTGATGTGTTCAAATATTGCAGTCCCATTTACTTGGATTGAGAGTGACCCTAAACTGATTGTTAATCCACAAATGGTGAAACTGCATTCGATCGATACCAAGGTAAGTCAGGAAGGGTAATTCTGATTCCATGAAAACTGAAAAAGTTTAATTGCTTATGATGTTGAATTTGTGTATTTTGGGTTTGTGCAGATACACAAGGTTGATAGTGATACTCTTGTATCGTACAAGATCGATGAAAGGGATGAGTAGAGAGCTGATGAATGGGATGAGTAGAGAGCTGCTAGCTAAACACGCACTTACTACGCGTATTGCTTGCTGCACGTTTATGTTTCCTCCTTAGACTCTTGAAGAGTGTGAATTTTTCCATTCACATTTTGTTTACTAGGTTGATTGGAAAAAAAAAAAAAAAAAACGATGGCTATGTGTTGAAAGTCCTTGTTTCATTTTGTCATGATAGCATGTCAGAGAAGCATAGCTTCATATGATTTCACTGCTTTCAATTAAAAGACGTGTTTGTTTTGTACAAAATTTGATGAAAAAGATTGGTTGCAGAATAAATTTAAAAAAAACTTACTGTTATAAAAATGTTTTGCTGTTTTGATTTTAGAAGTACCAACTCATGTTCGTATTTGTATCATTGTATTTGTGGCCTATAAAATTTTAGTATAATTCTTATTATCATTTTGTCTAGTTTGTGACTTTATCATCCGGTGAATCTTTATTATTTTAGTAGATTTTTTAAGGAAATATATTAGAAAAATGTTATATTATCCCAAATAATAACTTTTTTTATGATTTTTTTTTATACATATATTATTTGCTCCAATTATGGTCCAAATGTCATATAACCTTTAGAACAAATATTATTATGTTCCAACAAAATAATTTCATCTTTTGGAAGGGTAAAAAGGTCATATCATAATTAGAAGAGATTTTAAAATGTTCTAACCAAACAGTTTCAAAAGCTCTTCCTCATACAAAAGCTCTTATGGAATATACCATCCAAACAGTAACTGAAAAGCTCAGGCTTTTACTTCTCTTCTTCTACTGTCAAAAGCTAAAAGTAGAAGTTATCTTAAATGGGCCCGTTAACTACTCGTATAAGTAATATAACTTTTACCTCCCAAAATCATTTTCTCAATTCTCATGCTCACATCACATTTTACTAAGCCTTTTAGTTCCTTTTTTAATTTATTCATGAACTAATGTTACGTTCCATGAATTATTTGTCGAAATTCATACCCAAGTAATGTGTCAACTGAGTTGTAACACGTCCCAATCATTTGAAATGTTTAACATTATTTTTTTATTGATTATTTTATTCTGCAAAGCAGCCTGCCGCTGATTAGCTCCACTCTAATCCACTGTTTTGTTGTGAAAACCAGAAAACCACATGCAAGCAATCAAGCTCTGCTCTTTCTTTATAAATATAGAAACTCAATAATTATAAGTCCATTTATCCCACTTTCTTTCATTTCCCCGAAAATATCTCCCAACACTAAATTTTATAATTTCTTTCAAAAAGAAATGGCTTTTCTGATATCAAAAGCAGAGACTTCTTCTTTCTCCAATTCCTCTGATCAGAAGATGAATTTGATGAACCACTCAAAAGAAGATCAGACTCAAACTACAGACAACAAAGAATCACTTATTAGTCCCGTTTCAACACAGCTTCTTTTGAGATCATCATCAGAAGCAGATAAAAATGCTGTCCTGAGACGTATCCGTCACCGTAAGTGCTTATACAAGGTCAAAAGCGCTTTTGAAGGTCTGGTTAGTAGCAGCAACAACAACAACGAGCAGAAGTGGCTGGAACAGTATGATGCTTTTTCTTCCCCATGAAATGATCAAGGTCTCTCTCCCCGGACCCCAGTCATCCACACAATCAATAAAATTATTATTAATATATTAAATTTGTTAGAATATAATCGTCTTGAATTATTATAAATATATGCAAGTTGGCTAGAAGACACTGCTAGGTTGATTTTTGTAGCCAGTTTGATGGGAGAGTTTGAGCTGTTTTTGTTTCTAGTAAGAATACTTTTATTAACACCTCCATCAAATGTAATGTAATTATTTGATTCTTCTTTAATTTCCACTTAGGAGACCTTTACTTAATTTCTAAAGAGATTTTCATGGCAGTGAGTTCAATATCACCTTGGATGTGTTCAATCTTAATTGTTGGGTTGAAAACATTTAAAATTTACAGTGTGAGAGGTAACACAGGTACAGAGAAGCCATGGATGGCCTTTATTTATGTATATATATTTTTTGAACTGCTAAACTTTATTAATATAAAGAGAGAAAAATGAGCCCAACAAAGCTAGCAAAAGCAACAGACGACAAAACAGAGCAAAGAGCAAGCACCCAAACGCCCACCCAAGGCACCAACCTCAGCACGAAACAGAGGAAAAACAGATCAAAAACAGAGCGTAGACTAATTATTAATATTTATAATTTTTTCTTGTTGCACCTTCTCACAATGAGTTGTTGTATTTACAATTTGAAAAATCAACTTAGAAGTATTTAATTGCCATGGCTTTAGTATTTGTGTAAAAATATACTTTTTTATATATATTTTTTTAATTTCTAGATTTATTTTGTAATTGGATAAAAAAATTATATTTTGAGAAAAAAAACACACACATTAAACAATATGAACTAGATGTTGTAAATAAGAATTTTACAACGGTATATGAAAGTTGTAATATCTTAGATAATTGACAACTTTTTTTTTGTGTATTGTAAGAGATGAAGAATGTTTTAACATCGACAATATGTATATGCATGTTGTGGAGCATATTAACATGCATTTCATGTTGTTAAATGACTGTTTTATTGAAATGGTTTATTACTATTTGATCTTAAATAAATATATACTAAATTGATTTTAAATTAAATATTGTAGGAATCAAAAAATCATATTGTGAAAACCTTTAATTAGTGATGAAAATTGCAAGTTAGAAGGAAAGAAGGAAGAATGGGTGAACATTGCTCAAAAAAGTATTTGTTATGGATTTATAGACTATAGTCCATAGTTAAAGATGCACATTTTTCCCCGGGGCCCCAATTCCCCGCGTCCCCATCCCCATTTGGGGATTTTTTGTTGTTGGGAAAAATGGGGAAATGGGAGGGGGATGAAAATCATTGACGACACGTCGTTGCAATGTCGGTCAAAAGATGAACATTTAAGTTCGACCTCGCTAGTGCGCGAGTCACAGGGATTAGCATAGCGGCAAGTGAGGGTATCGTTCCGCAGGAAGGTGGGATCCGCCGACCGTCACCGATTCTAGCTATTATTACAACACGCCGAGAGAACTCGTGTGTTGCGGTTGCGGAAAAGTGTAAATAATACTATAAATAAATAAATAAATAAACTAAAATAATATATACATGGATAGAATGGAATGGAGAGATGGCATGAAATGTGGTTACACTAGAGAAACGACTCAACCGTAACAATCCTCCTAATTAAGCTCTAGACTCACTTAGTCCCTCAATATGCAAGTATATCATAGGCTCGTGTCCCCTTAATTGATCTCTAATCTCTCTCGAGTCTTAGAAATCACATCCACACATACAAAGTACATATGAATTCATTAAGTGCTGTGGCACACACACAAGAGCCTTGTATGCCAGCCTAGTGTATCTCTCACTGTCTGGTCATATACAGTGGTTGTTTTGTTGGGCATGTAATGCGCAACCGCGTGGGCCATACTACAGCCAATAATTCATTCACAATGGCTAACAAAATACGGGATGGCAACCAAGTGAAAGCATTAAGAATACGAGATACCTATACAACACGTATGTTATATGCTCGTGTCCCCTTAATTAATCTCTAATCTCTCTCAATGTCTTAAAGATTACATCCATGCATAAATGTTTGGATTCATTAAGGACTGTGGGACACACACACGAGCTCTACACGCCAGCCTAGTGTATCTCTCACTGTCTGGTCAAATGTAGAGGATATCACGCTGGACATGTTAATGTGAACCACGCAATATATAACATATAGCCTAAATATCATCTACAAGGTGGCTAACCGAGTGAAAGCATTAAGCAATGAAATACCTATATAACTATACGAGCACAAGAGAAATTCAATTTGCCTTTACTTTAGATACGGATTCGGTTTTATCAATCTCCCTAGGATGGCTAAAAATGGAAACTAACTTACCAAACAACTACGTGCAACAAGTTGATTGCTTTACATTAAGACCATTCAATTTAAGCTAGGAGTTCATTCTCTTGATTTGGGAATTATCCCTAAATCAATTCATCACCCAACCCAAGCCATGGGTGAGCAATTGTGCCTTTGAAATAAAGACCCATTAAGAACAAGAATATAGAACCAAAGTCTAATTTAGCAAATACATGCATCAATCAAACTTCTCCTACTTTTTAGAGCTAATACTCAACACTCAAATCATTCTAAACATGGTATTTTGGACCATGCACCAATCAATCAACAATCATGAGATGCTAAATTATCTATACTCCTAAATTAAATTACACTACTCCTAATCCCATTCATGGACACATATCAATTTAGACCCATCACACACATGAATATCACAACAAGAGATTTAATCATGAATAAAACAAAGAGTAGAACAAAACTCAAATAATATAAGAGCAATCATACATATATTGCAATAATTTTAGGTTTACAAAATTCCCAAATTGGGGTTACACACAAAGGAAAACAAGAAATACAAGAGAAAGAGTAAATAGAAACAACCCTTGAAGACAACTCCTCCAAAGATGCTCCATGCTTTCCTAGCTCGGATTTGGTCCAAAGACCACTCCTTTCCCTTGTAATCTACTCCTAAATGTGGTGTAGGAGGTGTAAAAATGGTGGTGGAGGTGTATGGTGAGCTCCCATGGAGGAATAACCTCCATGGGAGCTTGGATCCTCTCCTTATTTGGTGGAGAATGTGAAGAAGATGAAGAAAATGGAAGAGAGAGAGAGAGAGAGTTGTGCGGAGGAGAGAGAGAGGGGGGTTATGGGATTCTGTCAAAACTGATGAGAAAATGGGATATTTATAGTGGGGAGAAGGCTAGGGCAAAAAATGATGGTGAAAGGACGAGAATGCCCTTGCATAAGTGGCTGATTTTGGGGGCTTCGCGGATGAGCTTCCAGCAGCGCGCACCGTTACGGAAACGGGCATAACTGTTTCCACAAACATTGGAATCACGTTCTTGAAGAACTATTAGAAAGAAGACTTCTGGAGCTTTCCAACCATATATAGCACAAAACCTAGTTCGATCGGAGGAGAGAGATATGGCCCCCGCAACTTGAGTATTATGTAGGAAACTTTCATCAAAAATTCCGCCTTGATTTTGCGCCCATGGACCACAGAATTATAAAAAGTGGGTCTTCTGGTCCCTTTCTGCTCCCTAAACGGCAGCCCCTAATCGCCGAATTAGGGAGCAAAATTTAACTTTCGAAAATTACACATTTGCCCCAATATTTCACCATTTTTGCACTTTAGCCCCTGTGATGAAAAATAACCTGAAACACTTATTTAAAACGTTAAATACCCGGTTTTACCCGGAAAACAAGCATAAAAGATAAAAGTAAGGGGCTACACAACGTGTAGAAATAAGAGTTATCACACATCCCTAAATTGAAATGGGGATGGGGATGGGGATGGGGATGGGGGGAGGTCCCCCATCCCCATTTCCCCATTTCCCCATTTCCCCCAAATGTATATAAATATAATTATAATATATATTTTTAATTTTTTTTTTATTCTTTGAAAACCCTAACTCCCTAAGTATATATACACATTTTATATAAAATGCACTATAGAATTTCATTTTGTATTTGTAATTGAATATTTGTTTTTTTAGTTTAATTTGTTTTTTTAGTCAAATGGGGAAATGGGGGAATGGGGGAAATAGGGGAAACGGGGAAATTTGTACTCTCAGGCATTATAGCATATATTGATGGGAGGCTATGTCGCACCATCCCTAATCCTGTTGCGCGACGGATTGTTGGTGGCTTTTTATTAAGTTTTCTTGACAAAGATGATAGTTGATGAACCATTTCTCGCACATACTATCATGGTTTCTTGTACATTCAATATCTATAATGTATTTTGTTCACCTAATTTTTGTATAAGCTGGGATACTATTAAATCTTCAAATGAGTTTTTGACATTACTAGTAGCTGTATTACTGGTAATCGTGGTTGGCACTGCTGTCAAGGGGTTTGGATATATAACAGCAAAACTTCGATTGTGGCAAGACTTGACTGATTTGTTAGCACATTTGTGTCTTCTTTCTACTTTTTTTTTTCACCGTTCAGGTGACAGGAAGGTCTTATGTTTTTCCATATGTGTAGGTTGGAATGTCTCTGGCACAAATTGGGGAATTCACTTTTGTTTAATCATTGGATGGACGGTGTCTCCTAGAAGCTCTTTTTATTTGTACGTCTATTTATTTATGTATATTATGAATATGTATAATTTGTTCTTGTTGCACCCTCTTACAATGAATTGCTGTATTTACAATTTGAGAAATCAATTTAGAAGTATTTAATTGCCAAGTCTTTAGTATTTCTGCAAAAATGTACTTTTTACAGTGTTTTTTATTTATTTTTATTTTTTATTTTTAATTTCTAGATTTATTTTGCAATTGAATAAATTTTTTTTGTATTTTGATTAGAAAAAAAAAAAACACACACAGCACTAGATGTTGTTAATAAGAATTTTACAACAGTATATGAAAGTTGTAATATCTTAGATAAATGACAACTTTCTTTGTTTGTTGTAGCATCTTAGACAATATGCATAGACAAATGCATATGCATGTTGTGGAGCATATTAACATGCATTTCATATTGTTAAATGGCTGTTTTGTTGAAGTGTTTTATTACTATTTGATCTTAAATGAATATATACTAAATTGATTAATATTGTAGGAATCAAAAAATCATATTGTGAAAACCTTTAATTAGTGATGAAAATTGCAAGTGAGAAGGAAAGGAGGAAGGATGGGTGATCATTGCTCGAAAAAGTATTTGTTATGGATTTATAGACTATAGTCTATAGTTGAACTTAAATATGACTTAATTTACGGTACAAATTGTATTATTTTGTTGTTTATTATATTTATCATTTTTTAAGATAACTTTTAGGAGTTTAAACAAAACCCTCGGGGTATGGTTGAGGCCAAAACTCGTGGATGGAAACTTGAATCGGAACCCGTTTATTGTCAAGTTTATAATTTTTGTTCTTTTATCATGCTTTTGAAAATCACATCACATGAACATTTATAAACATATTAATGTTTATAATTTATGTTTACAAGAAGTGAAGACTAAAAGAATTACAAAGATCACAAATTGAAAGAAGTAATAAGAAATAAATAAAAAATTGAAAACTAAGTTAGAACTTAGAAGTTATGTAGTAAGGGTGATGGAATTTATATGCTTGTAAAGACATAATATCATTAATCAGGACTTGTATATATCTTTCTTCAACAACATGTCATTCTCTGAAGATTAGTATTAATCCATTATCCATCAATAATTTTAATTACTAAAACATTCATATTGTCTTTTACTAAAACATTGTATTTTAGATTCTGGTGATACAATGAAAAATGTGAAATTAGTCATAATTGGTGAAAAAGGGAAGAAAACTCAACTCTTTTATGGTCAAGTGGGATCAGTGATTAACTGACCAAACTTTGGTTTCCAGAAATTCGAGAGTTTTAGCAGTAACAGAACATCTTACATGCTGATAATTAAAAACAAAATGTGTTTTGTCAATTTTATTACATGATACATGATGATGACAAACAACGAAGATTTGTTGCCATAAGACTTAACACTCACCAAGGTGGGGAATTATTGACAAGCACCCAATCTTCTTCCTATGTGTCTGTTATTTGGCCTTCTCGCCTTTCTACGGTTTTCCTTCTCAACAATTCGTACAAGCCACCGAGGCTTTCCAGTTGAGAATACAAGATATCCCATTATCATTCCAAGCACCATTCCGCATCCATAACCCATCAACACAACTTTCCAACCAAATCTATACTCAGACTCTGTATCATCTTTTGATATTAGAGATGGTTGTGGTGTTTCATCTTTGTGACAATCACTTGATAATGGAAATCCACATAATCCCAAGTTATCATTGTAAGAATCATTTCCAAAAGTATCAAGTTGGCTGCCTCGAGGTATAGGTCCAGAGAGTTGATTTCGTGATAGGACTAGAACTTCCAGAAAATTCAAACTTGCCAACTGACTTGGAATCTCTCCAACAAGCCTGTTTGAAGAGAGGTCCAAGGATTCAAGTGCTGACAAATTTCCTAGCGATGAAGGGATATGGCCTGTCAAGCTATTGTGAGAAAGGTTAAGAAGATGAAGTGATTGTAGCTTCCCAATTACTTCTGGAATCTCCCCATAGAAGCTATTGTTTGAAAAATCTATGGCAGTAAAAATTTTTAATATTTTCACCATTTCAATCTCATGTCCTTTTATCGTCAGTGATACAGAATCTTGATAAAAGGATTCCCCCACATATTTCAACTTAGAATTTTGATTTAAGGATTTCTCCATATATTCCAACCCATTTTCATCTACACCAACATTCATCATAGCATTAAGATTTGCAAAGTACCCTGCTGGCAAAAAACCACTGAAATTGTTGTTTGAGAGATCAAATATTTGCAACTTAGAGAATGAATTACTGCCCTCAAAATCTCTTAGAAAATCGTAAAACTTATTGGATCGAAGAACAAAAACCTGAAGTTTCGGAAGAGTTCCCAACCAATATGGGAAGGTATCTGTTACCTTGTTGTTTCCAAGATCTAGAACTTGAAGCATTCTACAATGAACCAAAGATGGTGGGACTGGCCCTTCAAATCCATTGCCATTGAAGTTGAGAGTCTGCAATTGATTGCCCTTTGCAAACGATCCAGGAATGGTGCCATGAAATGTATTCTTATGTAGATCCAACACGGAGAGATTGGTGCTAAAATGTCCAATGCATTCAGGAATAGTGCCACTCAAGTTGTTATGAGAAAGATCAAGAATTTGAATTGAACTAACATTGCAGATAGAATGAGGGATCTCTCCCGTCAGATTGTTACCGGATAGGTCCAAATGCTCGAGATTAGTTAGTAACCCAAATTCTAAAGGTATACCGCCAAAAAGTTGATTTTCGCTCAAGTCTAGATAAATCAGGGATATCAAATTTCCTAACTTTTCTGGAATGAGCCCAGAAAGTTGATTTTCTCTGAGATAAAGAGAAGTTAGGTTTCTCAAACCACCAAATGATGGTGGAATCGAACAAGAAAAATTGTTTCCATCAAAGTGTAGCCTGACAAGAGACTTCAAATTTCCTATTTCATGGGGGATTGGACCAGAAAGTTTGTTATGACTGAGAAATATAACTTCTAGATTAGTTAAGTTACCAAAGGAAGAAGGAACTGAACCGGTCAATTGATTTTGCCACAACTCTAGACTAGTCAAGGACACCAAATTTCCTAACTCTTCAGGAATGAAGCCTGAAAGTTGATTTTGGCTTAACCTAAGCTCAGTTAGGGATATCAAATTTCCTAACTCTTTAGGAATGAAGCCTGAAAGTTGATTTTGGTTCAACAGAAGATGAGTGAGGGATATCAAATTTTCTAACTCTTTAGGAATGTGGCCTGATAGTTGATTTTGCCACAACCATAGATATGTCAGGGATATCAAATTTACAATTTCATGGGGGATTGGACCAGAAAGGTTATTTTGGGATGCAATCAACCAAGTGAGTTTATTCAAGTTTCCCAAAGTGGTAGGAATTGGGCCAGTGAGCTTGTTGATTTCAATGCATAGTTCAAGTAAATTTGTTAGATTTCCCAATTCTAGAGGAATGGAACCTGAAAGCGAATTGTTAGAGAGATACAAATAAGTCAGGTTGTTCAAATTGCCTAGAGAAGTAGGAATTGGACCATGTAGTTGATTGCTAAACAAGACAAGATCATAAAGAGACCTTAAACGACCTAATTCATGAGGAATTGAGCCATTTAATTGATTTTCGAAAAGGTACAGGACCTGAAGATTTGTAAGGAGACCAATTTCTGGTGGGATTTCTCCGGAGAAGTGATTAGTGGATAGATCTAGATATATGAGTTTGGGAAGGGATGCAATCTGAGATGGAATGGTACCGAAGAGTGAATTCATATAAAGATCAACATATTTAAGATTAGGAAAAGACGAGAATGAAAACTCTTGAAGTGTACCATTCAAACCAAAACTGGTAATGTTGATCTTGATGACGCTTCCAGCAGAGTTGCAAAAAATTCCAAACCAAGTGCATGGGCTTGTGGTGCTTGGTTTGTGAGAAAGTAGATTCCATGAAGGTAGCCGAGACTGGGTTTGGTTTGCAAAGCTGGCTTTCCAATTCAGAAGAGCATTTGCTTCTTCAATAGAAGCAGAAGCCATATATGGTTTTGAAGAAATTAACAGGACAAGAAAAACAGGCAAGAGTAGAATTTCCAAATTCAATTTCTTAGCCATCTTTTATGATTTTTGGGTTTTGTATAGTGGATTGATGATTATCTCCGTATATTTTTAGCCACGATCCTTGTGTAATTGTGTTTTTTTTATAGAAATTTTGGCAACACCGGAGCCTTGGGTCAAGTGTGGTCCATCTCCGCCATTAATATTGAATTTATTTGGGTAGTTGGGTCTACTGTGGTCCATCCTTGTGTAATAGACTTTGCAAGTTTGCTCCATGCTTTGGTAGTTGGGTTGGGTTAAAGTTTTGTTGTACAATATTATTCATATATCCGTCTCTGTTAATAAATATAAATTTCAAATTATATAATATATATTTAATATTATTTATGATGACATGAAATTTAACATATAAAATCATATACTATCTGATTATGCACCATTTTCATGTAAAAATAATTTTAAAAATGTATTTATTTGTCATCAAAAGGGTAAGATATTACAAATATGCAGGTCTTGTAACTCGTACATTTTTTTTTTTAACAGTAACTTATACATTTCTTGTATTCAATAAATATTTCTCAAGGATCAAATAACAAAAATATATATATATACATAAATATATCACATGAAATATGAACCGGTTAAATAAAAAAATAATAATTAGCATTGTTATTTACATCTACTTCATATCAAGAGGCTGCCGCTCTTTTTATACAATCACAATGTTCAATTGTCAAGCTTATCAAATATACATTATAATAAGTTAAACTGTCTCCATAAATAATAAGGCTCTTATACTAGAACAGGACACCCATTGAAATATTGCTAATAGTTGTGTGTCAAGTCACGTGAACAAACTGTCTCCATTTTTTTTCACCCCTGTTAAGTGTTAACTAGGGTGAACAATTGTGGGTGGTAGCTTAGGATTATCTTAAGGGAAACTTCAATTGTGGTTCTAATAAAGTCTTTTGGTCTGCATTTGATCCTGATAGCTATCAGTTTTTGTTCAAATAAGGTAACCCAAAAGCAACGGCAGGCACCAAATTAAACTTGTCCGGTTGTCCCAATTAGATTTGAAAACGTGGTTGAATTTTTGTCCTTTCATGAATCTGAAGCGTTTCAAATCTAACATCCAGCGAAAAACTAATAAGCATTATTGTTTGGATGATTTCGGTGAAGTTACGCTTTTTTTATTACACTTAAATTCTTCTATACAAGCTTAGTATGTTGAATTCTTATTGTTTTTGAAGCTTTTTGTCATTAGTAGGATTTGAGCCATTGATTTGGAAGTCATTTATCCAAGTCCCAAACTCACCCATCTACCAGTTGAACTATACGCTCCTGAGGGTGTTTTTTCAATTAATTGCCAGAACTTGTTTAGAGGTTCAAAAGCAAGACCAAGACTTAATAAATAAAGTCTTACACAAGGTTAGACCAAAGAATCCATTGGAAAATCAAGTTAGCTCTATATATCTTTTTTTTCTTTTGGTATCGAGGATCGCGGACTTCATCCAGGCACCCATAAGCCTGTCATTCCCAACTACGTGACTCGCTATGGCCTGTATGTTGAATCGTGGAGTATGACAAATGGGAAACCCCGGGCCAGATGCAAGTGGGTAAATTAGAACTCGCCCCCCCGGGTAGGATTCGAACCCCTGACGTTAGCTCCATGTCCGTCCTTCCACCAACAGAGCTAAATGCCCTAAGGGCTGACCACAATGTAATTACTAGGAGTAGAACCAAGGACTTGGGTATTTAATCCCAAGTCTTGGACCACCAAGGCAACCGCCTTGTGGTTAGTTAGCTCTATATATCGATCAGTATTCATTTCACTTGACTGTTATCTTGGCCAACCATGAAAATTCCACACACATTAAATGATTTTTTTTTTTTTTCCCATATATTTTGACCTGTGGACGAATGGGAATCATTTGATAATATTAATTGACAAATTCAATTCATGTCGGCTGGTGGTTTTTGGAGATAATTAAAGGACACTTTAATTTGGAGTAGATTTGAAGAAAACTAGAAATTAAGAGAAGACAAGCCATGTCACGGTTAGTTATATGTATGTTTCCTTCGGATTAATGTGATGTAAACACGAAATTTGCATATTGTACTTCATTAATTTTTTTTTTATTTTTTTTTTTAAAATCCAACAACAATCGGGGCAGATTTTATTAGGACCTGACAAGATCAAACTCTACAAACAAAATTGGAATACAACTCCTACAAGTCCACAACTAGGGAAAGATTTTTCCACGTTTTACGATTTAATGGGTAAATGTAAGACTCAAACCCCTATCACAGAAGTGAATAAGACGTGTACAACCATTTTATTAAGAGTCGATGTATGTACTTCATTAAACTTGGATTTTGCATATTGTACTTCGTTAAAATAGATTAAAGTCGATCTTCAATCAGCTTTATATTTTTAGAATCTTGTTCTTTAACCATTAAAAATTTGGAAGTTGCAGAGGAAGGTACGACTTGACCTCATAATCTCCTTAATATTCATATGGGAGCTAGGCTTGTCATTTACCACATCAACTTTAAATTTCGTACTAATTAATTACCCCTAGTCATGGAAAATGAAGGAAGACAAAATAAAGCAATATTACTGCATCGAATTTGAATCAGTTCATGATCTATATTTTTTTCTTAACATATTTAAACTCTGTGATTTATTGTTAATAAGAAGTAAATCGAACTATCTATTATTGTTAACTTAAACATACACTTTATATGATTAATTGTTATAGAATTACTGTACAAAAGATCAGATCAATAAAGAATACATATAAAATCAGTCATCAGCAAAATTAAAGGAGGAATCTTAAGTTAAATCATGGGATTGAACTTCAAGATGATCTTTTTTACAAGTAACAGGAGCTCAGGTGAGACCAAACCTAAATCATATCCATGCACAGGTGGCCACATACATTACATACATTTTTTTAGGGCCTGATTACAAATCAAGCAAAGAGTTTTTCATTTTAGAATACTAGCTAGTAGCAAATAGCAACTAGCAACTAGCAAGCACACTGACCCTACAAAAACTCGTGAAAGTTTCAAAGAATATGTTGGGTGGATGAGGTTAAAACAACAAATTTGTCAATTATAATTATCAACTTCACTTGCTATCTAGATATGTCATTGTCAAACAACTTGTACTGTCATTGAGGTTCATCTTCTTCGCCTCTTTGATTTGATCAACGCGGTTCTTATAAGAAAACTCCATCTTATAATAAATAACAATCCAATAACTAGATATCCTTGATAAGTACGTTATCATGTCTTAAATTACTTAGCTAAATTTATGAAAATTATCTGGTGCAGAATTTGTACGGTGCTGACTCGGGTCAATTAAGCAACACCTATGCACAAATTGCAACTTTCGATTTCCAAGGAAACATTAGACAAACATTCGCTGCGTGAGACATGGAGTTAAAGGCTGGTCAACTACTGCTGATGCTTTAGCTAGACAAGGTTCTGGTTTGGGTGGAAATGTTGTAAATTGGGACTTTCCTTAGCTGTTTTGTTCGTTTTGCTCTGTTTCTGTTGTCCCTGTTTTGTTGTTGCTTCTTGTGCTGCTTTTCTGCTGTTTCTGTTTTTGTTTTTGGTCTGTTTTGGTTGTTGCTGTCGTTGTGGGGCTTTGCCTGGTTTGCTGTTGTTGTTTCTTGTGCTCCGGTGTTGGTTTCTTCGCCTCTTGGCGCAATAAAATCATTGTTCAAAAAAAAAAAAGTGCTGGTCAACTACCAAGTCTAACTATTTGTTTTAGTTTGTGTCTTTATACTAAAAAGAAGGGATAATTACCCCGTTGGCCATCAATTTGATAACACACTATCAAAATTGCCACTAGATGTGATACTAATGGTCATTCCATCTAATGAGTGGTATTTTAGTAAATAAGAGGATGCCATTAATTTATTTTAGATGTTTTTTGGAAATCAATTTTTTCAATGGGTGACATTTTGGTAAATAAGGGAAGACATTAATTTATTTTAGATATTTTTTAGAAATCAACTTTTTCTTTTGTTTTTTGAAAAGAATAATTATATTTAGTGTGTATAAATATATATTTTGTTTTTGGAAATAAATAATTATATTTAATATGTGTAAATATAAATATATATATATATATATATATATATATTTACACACACTAAATATAATTATATATTTGTTTCTAAAAACAAAAGAAATGGTTTAGATCAATACAAGTGTCTCTTCTTTGTTTTCTAGATTTTTTAGATTTTATAGCCTTAACCTTCTTTAAAAAGATATATATATATATATATGTGTGTGTGTGTGTGCGCTCGCGCGCTCCACTCATTGGATGAAATTGGATGAAATTAGATAGAATTGGATGGAATAGTCATTAGTGTCACACTTTGCACAAAAAATGGCCATTTTGGAACCAATTATCAATCTAGTGGCCATTTTGATAGTGTGTCATCAAATTGATAGCCACCGGGGTAATTATCTCTAAAAAAAATCACCTCTTATGAGTATTGTACTGGAGTTTGTTTTTTTTTTTTTTTTTTTTTTGTATCGAGGATCCTGGACTTCGACCAGGCACCCATCCACCTGTCCTCCCCAACCGCGTGACACACCCATAGCCAATTTGTTGGTTCTGACGATTTATTGTACTAAAGTTAAGTTAGTAAAAGATAAGTAATGCTAATCAATCCAAAAATTTAGTCAAAAAATCAATCCAAATGATATGACAAATGATTTATCCTTATCATATCATTTACCACATCACCCCAAGATTTGTGTGGTGATAACAATTCATTTACCACATCATTTGAGTTGAATTTTAGTTAATCTTTTGGGTTATATAGTATTACTTGTAAAAAAATATAAATATTAATCGGATAACTAGATTTATGAAAACGACATACAGAATTCCAAATTTTTGTAAGATTGATTAATACTCATAAGAGAGGACATGGGATTAATTAGTACGCCACAGAACATATTGATATAAATGGGTTCACACAATTTGCTTGATCCATTCAATTTTTTTTTCCAAGACTAAATCAAACCAATAGTTTTTAAAGTTAAAAGATCACAATATGAGTATGAGAAATAATTTTATTGATGTGATGTGAACAGTTTACTACATAATCGTCTTATTAACGTTTATTTAATTTTGTTGAAAGTTTCTTATTATGGGTTTGAAAGTTTCATGCAATCTATTGGCCGTTTTATTCAACCAATGGGAAACCGTTTTTGAGCGGCAAGAGGTCATTACTGTTGAATCGGTCCTGCATGGGTTACTCATGTCTTTTACTGCTAAACTTCTTTTTCTGCAGTAGTACTTTTATATACTTCTTTAATTAAGAGGAGAAGAGAACCCATGAATTTGTTATCTAAGATATGTGAAAGTTGCATGATCTTGCCTGTTTTTTGTGTGTAGAATTATGAATAGATATGAACATTAATTGAACATATTTTTAATGGGTGTGAATATTGACACCCATAAAACTTATTAGTACACCTATTTTTATAAGTACATCTATGTCTAAAATTAAAAAAATAAATATTACTATAAACACCCATCCTAATGCCAATAGTACCCTCATTGAAATAAATATATTCATTTTAATACATATTATTTATAAACACTCTTAAATTATTATCACACCCGATTTATAAAAAAAATCATATTATTTTTGGAATCAAATCCTCTTTTAATGATGGTCTAATTTACTTTTGGAAATATCTCGAATGTAGGAGCCTTATAAAAGAGAATATGTGGAACCATATATGGGGTCAAGAGATTTTCAATTTGGAATTATCTTATTTATATAATTATCTTTAAAATAAAATAAATAAATAAATAAATAAACTTATTGATATCTACAAATATCTTAAAAAAAAAAAAATAAATAAATAAACTTGTTGATATGGTACATCTATTGTTAAAAAAAATATTTTGTTTATTGATAGAGTTCATAACTATACATGTAGGGACGGCAACGGATCGGATTGGGTATGGATATCCCATTATCCATCCCCGTATCCATTTGAGATATATATTTCCATCCCCGCATCCATCCACATTTCTAAGTGATCGGGGTGGATTCGGATAATCCACTAATTAAGACAGAGATATCCATCCTTGCTCCGTTTATATCCGTATCCGATGAAAAAACTCTAAATTCTTATAGTCTATAAGAGAAAATAATAACTAAAATATGTAACGGTATATTTTAACCTATTTAAGGAGAAACAAATACATCCAATAAAATTCAAATATAAAAATTAATAATAACTTATATAATTAGAATTAATAATCACATAATAAATTTTTATATTTTTAAAATATTAAAACCTATAATGGATCCGGATGGGGATGGATATCCATATACGATATCCATCCCTATCCCCGAAAATAAAATGGATATTATGACGACATTCGTCCCCGCTTCGTCCCCGAAATAATAGTATCTATCCCCATTTTAAATGGAGCGGATTCTTATGGATATTCATACCCATGGATAATTTTGCCATCCCTATATACATAAAAGAAAGACAAAAACAATATGATAATTATGTAATGATGAAAAAAATTGATACTTGAAATAAAGTTAGAGTTTAATTAGGGTTTCAAAATTGACATACGCCCAATATTATCTGTGTTCATTTTAACAAGCCAGAAGTGGAAAGGAGGAGAAGAGCTTTGTTGGGGTTGTTCAGAACTGCATATGACCTTGCAACCTGCGTTTTCCTTTTGTTCAAGAATTCCAACGAATTCTTTAAGCATTCAGGATGAGGCATGTCATTCGGGATAATAGTTTCTAACTTGTAAACTAGAACACAGGAGGTTAAAAATTCTATTTTAAAAGCTTGTCCTACTATCGAGTGAAATGGGCAAAAAGAAATAATCCTTTACCCGGAGCTTTTCTTCTTTTTCTTTGTTAGATTGCATTTCACTTCAGCCTTCTCATCTTCAGAATCTGATAAGAAAACTTGTCTGCAGAAGAAAGATGACACCTTGGTTAGAATCTGAAAGCTATAAGTTCGATACATATAACATGAGTTACCACGTTCAAACCACACACACAAAGAGCAAAGAGCATCATACTGGAGTCGGGTGGCAGGTACCCCTGGGTGCCTCTCTAAGGTCTATAGAGCTTTCCCCATAATGACGGCCTAACCATGGCCTAAACAGGGTACTAACATTTCAACCTTCCAGAGACAGACAGGGACCTTAAGCTTAAAGGACCAATCTCATTTTCTGATGTGTAGGATCCTCAATCAGAGGCAAGCACAGAGCATACTGAGATTATTACAGACTATCACTTATATCATAGACATGCTTTCGAAGGAAGGAGAGGAAGTGTTTGGAAAGACATAAGAGTTATAACACACAAGAAATTTTATTGATTTTAGCTTCTGGTTTTTACAAGGGACGAGTTCTCCTTATATAGAGGGAGAGACAAGAGATATATCCAAAACAACACACAGGAAAAAGCCATCAACGTGGCAAAAAATAAAAGCAAACTAAAGGGGCCGGTGGCCTACAATAATTACAACCCAACAAGGAAAACTACAAAAGTAACGTGCAATAATTAAAGCATTAAAATTTATAGGATGAAGATAAGATCGGTCACTGGAGACTGATAAGGTCACGAGCTTTAATCACGGGCTGCTGAGGTCATGGACTAGACATATTACAAGTGGCATGATATTCATCGTTTGAGTCTTGGGCTCCACAGATGGAGCAGGGCCAGGCGGCAACATCCATTGGGTCCTATGAATCAATCATGTAGGAGTCTTGAAAAGGGTTCCGGCTTTGAGTGGAATCACGTGGAATGTCTGGAAGGATGAATACTTCGTCGGTGTAGATAATATTGACATCACAGAGAAAATTGAGCAGAGAGATCTGGAGATTGTTGGGGTACGATTTTTGATAATCATATGTGGTGAACCATTCATAGCTGGTGTTGACTGTCCAGAGAAGTTTTGTGTGGGGATTGTACCGGTATGGTCTATGGAGGATCCAAATGCAGGAAACAGAGGAGGCTGACTTGGGGTCAAGTTTCCAAAGGTTATATCTTCCCATAAGTTCAGTGAGATCCTTTTTCCAATTTTCCAGAGGTGAGAACCATTGTAGGAAGGTCCATAACAGAGAATTCTGGTGAGAAGGATCATAGAGATATCCATATAGAGTCTGTAGAGGGAATACAAAGGCATGGTGATGTAGAACTGACAAACACCAGAGGAACCATAAAAGCTGAGGGGAAAAATAGTAGAATGGGGGCATCAGGAATGGATCGAGGAAGGGTCTGGAAGGATTGGTAAGATCATGACAACAACCTTAGCCTTTGATCTAGGATAAGTACATAGGGAGATGAGTTGTAGTAAAATTGTGGATTTGGATTAGAGAAGGTTGATGGTTAGGTGGAAGTATAGCCAAGAGTTCCGGAGGGAACATTATTTGTGAAGGGTCTGTTAGGTCGGAAGAGGATGATGAGGGACCTATGGGGGAGGTCATGAATATGAGAGGATAGTGACCTGTGGGAGTGATGAGATGGGAGAGTGGAGGCCTTGAGAGCATATCAGCAATTATATTATGGTGGCCTTTCACGTGGCGTACAGTAAAGTCATATCGAGCAAACCAATCTTTGAGTCTCAAAAGGAGAGGATTGGGAGGAATATTATTGCGAAAATCGAGTATCTTTGGGAATGATGAGTTGTCCATTTCAACAATAAAGTTCCTTGTCCTGAGGTGAAAATCTAACTTTTGGATTCCGTATTTAACTGCAAGAATCTCTTTATAGATAGTATGATAATGATGTTGGGCCTCTTTGAATTTACCACTAGCATGACCACAGTATCTCATTTGACCGTCTCGATCTTCGATGAGAATGGCACCCCAGAAAATATCGCTGGCATCAGTTTGAAGGATAAGCTGGCCAGAAGAAGGGATGGTGAGGGCAGGAGGAGATTATGAGATCTCTTTTAATTTGATGACGGCCTCAGTATGGATGGAACTCCAGGGAGGAGGACACTTCTTGAGGAGCATAAAGAGAACTGAGGTGTAATGACTGACATGTGGAATAAAATCTCTGATATAGTTGATGATACCAAGAAATCATTGGACTTGTTTCATACTGAGATCAGAATCAGGGAAATCTAACAATCGGACAGCCAAATGAGGATCAAGGCGGTATTGACCGTTAGAGATGTTCATGCCAAGAAATTCAATTTCGGGTTTGCCAACTATGCTTTTCTTTTAGGAGAGCATGATACCGTAGTGATGAACAATGTCATGAAACTAGTGGAGAAGAATATTGTGAGAGGTATCATTTGGAGAGAGCAGGAGGATGTCATCAATGTAGATGAGGGCTGAGTGTAAGAGGGGATGGAAAATTCTGGTGACGGCCTTTTGGAAAAGGGATGGACCAGTTTTTAAACCAAAAGGTAGAACGGTCCATTGGTATTGTGCATTGGGGAGACAGAATGCAGTTTTATACCTTTCATCTGGATGGATGCCAATTTGCTAGAAGGCATATTTGAGATCAAATTTGGAGAAAATCGTGGCTCCAGGGAGTTGAGAGAATAAGACATTTGGCCTAGGAACAGGAAACTTGTCATCTCTGAGAAAAAGGTTGAGAGGTTTGTAATCGACGACCAGTCTCTTTTTTCCTCTGAGTAACTCGGAGCGTTTTTCAACATAAAAGGCTTGGCACGCCCAAGGGGAAGAAGTGTGTTCGATCAGACCTTGACGAAGAAGTTCATTGCATTCTTCATTGGCCAGTTGACGACACGTCGTTGCGATGTCGGTCAAAAGATGAACATTTAAGTTTGACCTCGCTAGCACGCGAGTCACAGGGACTAGCACAGCGGCAAGTGAGGGTATCATTCCGCAGGGAGGTGGGATCCGCCGACTATCACCGGTTCTAGCTATTATTACAACACTCCGAGAGAACTAGTGTGTTGCGTTTTTACGGAAAAGTAAATAATAATATAAATAAATAAATTAACTAACATAATATATACATGGATAGGATGAAATGAAGAGATGCATGAAATGTGGTTACACTAGGGCAATGACTCAATCGTAACAATCCTCCTAATTAAGCTCTAGACTCACTTAGTCTCTCAATATGCAAGTATATCATAGGCTCGTGTCCCCTTAATTGATCTCTAATCTCTCTTGAGTCTTAGAAATCACATCCACACATACAAAGTACACATGAATTCATTAAGTGCTGTGACACACACACAAGAGCCCTGTATGCCAGCCTAGTGTATCTCTTACTGTCTGGTCATATACAGTGGTTATTTCGTTGGGCATGTAATGCGTAACCACGTGGGCCATACTACAGCCAATAATTCATTCACAATGGCTAACCAAATACGGGATGGCAACCAAGTGAAAGCATTAAGAATACGAGATACCCATACAACACGTATGTTATATGCTCGTGTCCCCTTAATTAATCTCTAATCTCTCTCGATGTCTTAGAGATTACATCCATGCATAAATGCTTGGATTCATTAAGGACTGTGGGATACACACACGAGCTCTACACGCCAGCCTAGTGTATCTCTCACTGTCTAGTCATATGTAGAGAATATCATGCTGGGCATGTTAATGTGAACCACGCGATATATAACATACAACCTAAATATCATCCACAAGGTGGTTAACCGAATGAAAGCATTAAGCAATGAAATACCCATATAACTACACAAGCACAAGAGGAATTTAGTTTGTCTTTACTCTAGATATGGATTCGGTTTTATCAATCTCCCTAGGATGGCTAGACATGGGAAACAAGTTTACCAAACAACAATGTGCAATAAGTTGGTTGTTATTCATTAAGATCATTCAATATAGGTTAATGGTTCATCCTCTTGATTTGGGAATTCTCCCTAAATCAATTTATTACCCAATCCGGCCAAGGAAGGGCAATTGTGTCTTTAAAAGACCCATTAAGCACAAGGATTTGAACCAAGGCCAATTTAGCAACTAAATGCCTAAACTGAAACCTTTCCTACTCTTTGGAACTAAATTCTCTAACACCCAATTACTCTAAACATGACATTTTGGTCATCCATCAATCAATCAACAATCATGGGAAGTTAAATTATACTACTCCTACATTAAATTACTCTACTCCTAATCCCAATCATGGACACATATCAATTTCAGACCTCTACACACATGGATATTGCAATTAGAGCTTAAAACATGTAATTAGCAAAGAGTAAAACAAAACCCACATGAATTTAAGCACAAACAACAAATATTACACAAGTGTAGGTTTACAATATTCCCAAAATCAGGGTTACACATCAAAGAAGCAATAAATACAAATAAATGAGTAAATAAGAGCAAACCCTTGAAGACAAGTCCTCCAAAGATGCTCCAAACCCTCCTAGCTCGGATTTGGTCCAAAAACCTCTCATATTTCCTTGCAAACTGCCCTAAGATAGATGGAAGAGGTGTGAAAATGGTGGTGGAGGTGCGTGGTGAGCTCCCATAGAGGAAAAACCTCCAAGGGGAGCTTGGATCCTTTCCTTATTTGGTGGAGAATGTGAAGAAGATGAAGAAAATGGAAGAGAGAGAGAGGGAGAGAAGGGATTCTGTCAAAACTGAGAGAAGAGGGGGTATATATAGTGGGGAGAAGGCTAGGGTAGAAATGATGGTGAAAGGATGAGAATGCCCTTGCATAAGTGGTTGATTTTGGGGGCTTCGCGGGTGACTTTTTAGCAGCGTACACCGCTACGGAAACGAGCATAACTTTCTCTAAAAACATCAGAATTGTGTTCTTGAAACATCGTTGGAAAGAAAACTTCTGGGGCTTTCCAACCATATGTAGCTCAAAACCCAGTTTGATCGGAGGAGAGAGATATGACCCCCGCAAGTTGAGTATTATGTAGGAAACTTTCGTCAAATATTCCACCTTGATTTTACGCCCTATTCTGCGGCCATGGACCACCGATTTACAAAATGGGGGTCTTCTTGTCTCTTTCTGCGGCCCCTAATCACAGAATAAGGGAGCATATTTTTAACTTTCAAAAATTACACTTTTGCCCCAAAATTCCTATATGTTTGCACTTTAGCCCCTGTGACTAAAAATACCCTGAAACATTTATTTAAAACGTTAAATACCCAGTTTTACCCAGGAAACAAGCATAAAAAATAAAATTAAGGGGCTACACAACGTGTAGAAATAAGAGTTATCACCAGTTGGAGGTCCGATTGAGACATGCCTGAGTGGGTGGCCTTCGTATGATTATTATCTTCATTGAGCTTAAAAGGGAGCTTAATAAGGAAATCTAGATTTTTCCATAAAGGAGAAGGGTGAGAGAAAGTAGCATGACTGTCAGCACAAAGTTAGAGCAATTTCTTCTGAATTAGTTCAAAGGGTGATTGAATCTCTGAGAGTGGGAAGATCTTTGGAACATCATAAAAGGCTTTGAAATCCTTTTAGTATCGAATCCCGGTAGGGAGAATCTGGAGGGATTTACTTTGGCAGAAAATATCCCAGCCTAGGAGGATGTCTTTATCTGGAAGAGGAGTACCGACGACATGGACCCAAAGAGTGAAGGATGGAAAGAACTTAATACCAATCCTTTTTCTAGAAATGAGATTAGTAGAAAAAACTTTTCCATCAACGGCTTTGAAATGCCGAACATGGGGTTTCCAAAATTCTAGAGGAAGAACCTTTGGATTCATCATTGTGGTGTGAGAACCTGTGTCAAAATAAGCGATGACATCAACTGGTTTAGAGTATTTGTCAGGCAGAATCCGAACCGGAGCTTGATGACCGGAATGAGAACTAAGCTGAGTAGCCTGATAGGATTCTGGAATAGAGCTGTAGTCGGAGGAGCCAAAATATTCTGAGTCAGAAAGATCTTCTTGGAGAACAAAGGTTGTGGTGTGATCTACACAATCTTGTTCAGAGAAGATTGATTCAATGTCTACGTCAGAGGGAACTTCATCAGCAATGTCTTTTAACTGCTGAACTATTCTGGCGGATTTGGCTTTCTTGTTGGGACATTTCTTTGCAAAGTGTCCTAGTTTGCCACAGATATAACACCATTAGGATTTATTCTAGCATCGTTTTGCTTTCTTTCTGAAGAACTTGAATCTTTTGGAACCGCTTTTTTTATTCTTGAAGCGTTTGAAATGATTCTGCTTTTTAGTCTTGCATGTGCAGGAACCTAAGGATTTGCACTTGATTTGGAGATAAGGCTATTGACATTGGGACTGCAGTTTCTTACCTTCTGTGAGCATCTTAGAGAAGAATCTTTGAGTGGCACAGAGTTTATCAAGGGAGCTCAGAGCATACATGTGGAGTTCACCTAAGGATGTGTCATTGAGAGAACGTCCTGAGGTGTCTATTTTTCTTTGTATCTCATCTTGGAGCTCGTCGGGAAGAGAGTTGACATAGACTTGTTTAAGGTTATGATCATTGATACCACCAAGAGTGTGATATCTTTGGGACATTCGTTTATAATGGAACACAATGTCCTTTCTCTTGAGGGAACAACAACGCATGTCAAAGAATTCTTGTCTAGCTTGCTTATAGAAATGGTCAAGATCCCCAAGAAATTCTCTGAAAATATATCCCATGGCTTGGGAGGCTAAGGGAACTCTAACAAATTGGAGTTGTCTGTATTCACCGAGAGCTTGGTACCAATCTCTGAGAGAACCAGTGAACCGTAAGATGAATTCTCGTAAGATTGTTTAAAGTTCTGTTCAGATTTAGCCATTTACAGGTCAAGCCAAGTGCTCATCTCAGAAACCTGTTTTCTCCAGGAACTAGGAGAAGAGTCGTCAAGATTAAACCAAGGGCCATTTGTTGGTTTGGGCGGATGACGACTCGGAATAGGTTCTAGTGGTTCTTCGACAAAGGGAATGGGACCAGTGGAAGCGGTTTCATCAGGAGACTCATAGGTCCGTGTCGAAGGTTGAGGGTTTGTGCGAAATGCCATAAAAACTTGGGTAAGATTTACATGATCATGAGGAGAGGAGGCTACAGTATTTAGCCAGGACGATTGACAGGATGACTGGGAACACTGGGAAGACTGGGAGGAAATATCTTCAGAAAAGGACGCCATATCAGATGAGGAGGAGAATGTTTTAGAGGCAAACAGAACTGGGTTCATATGAACTTGAAGCAGCTTGTTTGTCTTTTCGCTTGGAAGGGGACCTTTTCTTAGGTTTTTCTGGTGGAGAAGAGAATATGGGATATTTTCAGAATAGTTCACCAGTAGATCGAAAATGTCTGGAGAAATCATCAGGTTTAGATGGAGGCGAGTGAGTAGGAGACATAAGAAAGAACAGTGATTGTGAATGAGAATAAAGTTTTGGTCTGTAAGAAAGATCTCTGTTCATCTGCTCAAGCTGTTCTTTAAGTTGTTTGATTTCTCTTTCTTTTTCATCAAAATCTAGGCCAGAATACCCATGATCAATATATCTGTGAAGATCAGAATGTAGCTTTGTAATTCTGGACTGGAGATCAGAGGACATGTCTCTAAAAGTGGCATCAAGATTCTGGAGATGATGATAATGTTGAGAAACATGTCGTGTAACACGATCAATCTTCTAATCAATAGAGTGTAAAACTCTGTTTTGAACCCTGGCATTGTGAGATTGCCAGTTAAGGACTTGTTCAGCATGAGAATGCTGCTTAAGAGAACCATCAGGTAAAACTTCAGTGGTTTGGACAAAAGGTCTGGAGAAACGAGTTTTCTCAGAATTCAAAGATGGCTCGAGTGGCGGAAAATCACAGTTATAATCTAAAGTCATATAACAAGGGACTGGTGGAGGTAAGTATGGAACTGCAAGTTCAGGCTATGGAGGTAGAAGACCTTCAGACCGTAAGATCTGTAATGCTCTGTCATAAATGGGTAAGGGTTTATTTTTGATAGGATGTAAGCCTATCCAAGGACTGTCAGGGTTTTCTGGCTTGCAAGGTTTGTTCCAGGGTTTACAGGAAGTAGAAGAAGTATCTTTAAGACAATCTCGACATATACAGTCTGTGTCACACATATTAGGATCAACATCCCAGATGAAGTGACCATTGATCTTATCGATGTAGATCGAAGATCTATCAGCTTCAAAACTGTGGATAAGAATGTCATTTTCAGTGGTGACTAGTTTGATCATAAGAGCCTGGAAGATCGGAGGAGTGTCTGAGCTAGAAGGGGTCTTGGAACCGGTGAGGGGTTCATAAATTGTTTTGATGGAACCATCTTGTTGGTGGACATATTTTGTATCTGTAGCGACAACAAGGGCTACATTCTCGAATGCCTTTTCATAGTTCGTGATCCATTCGAGGGGCATGATTTCCGTAAGCTTGTCTCTGGGCAATTGTTTAGGGATCTGAAGAATGGTAGGGACTTCATCCTCTCTTTCAGCTTTGATAAAGATGGTGTCACCATTATGACTAGGAAGAGGGAGGTCAAGGGCGTGATCTTGAAGCCGGTAGGAAAGTTGGTGATGAAGGGTAGCCATATAAGAGTTTGATTGCATAGTAGCACCAAGGATCTGAACTTGAACTTTCAGGCAGTTGTGGAGATTCTGATCTCTCAAATGAATGTTGAAATTGGGATAGTAAGTGAGAGATATACTTCCAGCATGAAGAGTAGATAGGCAAGTACCAACGACAGCTTGTTCATACTGAGTATAAATGGTGTTGAGCAAGACCAGCCTGGCAGTAACAGGTAAGCCTTTTCGGCCGTGTAGGGAGAGAATGATACGGACAGCACCTATGTGGAGATGAGAGTAACCTTCTCTGATCCATTTATCTATCATTTTCTGATCAATGGCAAGATCAACATATTGTTCACTTGGTGAGGCCGGAATTAGTGACTAGCCTCTTTTGGACTCTCGCAATAGTACGAGGTCGAATAGTAGCACAATGAAAAATAAAAGTTCGTTCCCACAAGGATTGAGTGACCGATTACCGAAATTGATTAGTTCCAAAGCTATTCAAACAAGCAATAATCAATGATGGATCATACTACTCAATTATAATTTAAACTACACTAATGCAATAATTGAAAATAAACAAGTAAACAAACTTGAACAAAGGCAAACACAAACAAGTGATTGTATCTCGTATGGGAAATTAGGCTAAGACCTTGAATCCACCTATCCAATTCTCATCAATTTTAGGCACATCATTTGAAGTAAAGTATGCAAGTGTGTGTGTAGATTCGTGATACCCTCAATTAGTCTCTAACCTCTCTCAAGTGATAAAGACAATATTTATATGCACCAACAACCTATTTCTCAATGGTTATCCGAACTACATATAAATTCATTAAGCTTCATGGCACACAAATTGAATCCTAGAGACTAGCATCGCATATCTCTATCTTACCAACCTCTATCACTCATTTCATCGAGCACGTTGTGTGCTTCTCCTCTCGGTACTTCACACAACAACCAAACAATTACTAAATGCTAGCTAAACATTCAATAATGATTAAGAACATGAAATAAGCATACACAACACAAGCAATGATGATAAAGTGATGGCCTTGATTAATAATTCATGGAAAAGGCTTCATCTTGGCCTTAGCCAAGGAAGTTTAGTTCATAGTACAATAAATGGCTACAAAATATGAGTAATAAGTACAAGCCATAATCAAAGATGAATAAATGTAAAGAGAGAAAGGTTTAGAGTAAACTAATGTGAAGAACTCCTCCTCTCTTGCTTGGATGTGCTTGACTTCTTCTCTCCTTGACTTCTCTAGCTCCAAGATGAGGTTTTTATGGTGGGTTTTGGTGAGGAAATGAGGTGGTGAGGTGAGAAATGAGTTTAGATGGTGATTTGATGAAGGATGTGGGTGATTTGGTGAAGGATTTTGGTGAAAGAAGTGTTCTTGGGTGTTTGGGAGTGAAGTGGAGATGTTTTAGAGCTCAATGGTCGTGCTAGAGGTAAGGCAAAAGAAACTGAAGGGAGGTATTTATAGTGGGTGAAATTAGGGCACGAAAACCTAGAGAAAGCTGAGCTGGACCACTGTTGCGCTGGTGTGGCGCTGGTGTAGCGCTGGTCGTCCAGCGCAAAACCGAGGGGCGCCGGTCCAGCGCACGACCAGCGGCACGTTTCTGCCCAAGATGCGCTGGTGAAACGCTGGTGAAACGCTGGTGGAAGCGCTGGTCGTCAGGCGCTGGTTCCTTCTTCAGCTCTTCAACTGCTCTCTTTTGCTCCAATGCTGCCCAATTTAGCTCAGTTTCCCCTTGATTGCTGAAGAGGCCTGCACAAACTCATTTAAACATTAAAGATACCGGTTTTACCCGGAAAACGAAGGCAAATGATAGGTAAAACGGGGCTACATCAAGTGTAGAAATAAGCATTATCAATTAGGCACTTGTCTAAGCCTGTGGACTGGACGTATTCTTTGATGGGAGGAGGTCTTGTTTGAACAAGACGAACCATTCGAGTAGCAAGAGATCTGTTTCTTTTGAAGATGTTATACAGGTTAAGAAGGGGGAGAGAAGTTTCATTTATTTGAGCAAAGGCAGGGATATGAGTGTATTATACTAAATCCTGTATCCTATTTGACTGGGTTCTTTGGATAGTAGGAGGAGGTAGAGACATAGAGGAAGATAATCTAGTAGGGACTAAAGTAGCAGCAGAGGGAGTAGTGGTAGTGTTTGCCATTTCTGAAAGTTCTTCCTTCTATACCATTACTATGATACTTGTAATAGTCTAACTCTTTACCTGGACTCCAGGTAGTCGAGACAGGCTCTGATACCAGTCGGGTAGCAGGTACCCCTGGGTGCCTCTCTAGGGTTTATAACTTTCTGTTATGCATCAAGAATTGAAATAATATCTTTGACTAAACAAAGCTGCACTTACCAACTTTTTTATTTAATCCACGGGCTTCTAGGAGGTGTTGTTGTACTAGCAGCAGATGTTGGTGGTGCATGGACTCCAATTGGTGATGTTACCACTACCATGCTATGGATACATGGACAGATATCAACATTGCAGACAATGAAGGTCTTTTCTTTCATTATATTGCATTATGCATTATGCATGTGTCATGTTTCCTATAGAGTTGAATCACAAATAATAGTCATAGGCCCTTAGCTATAAACATTTAGGCTTAATATATAACCACCGTTCAGATGAAACTCAACAACACTTTTCAACCACCGTTCAACATGGTTTGCAGGTAAAAGTGCTCATTCAGATGAACAATGTTTCTGGTTTGAGTCGTCGCCACTACATTTTAGTATATTAATATATATAAAAATACTTTACAAAAAAAAAAAAAAAAATACAACGCTTATGTTTATGAAATCTTAACATAGAGAAACTGTTTAATTGAGAGCATAATTTTCAATTATAAGGGGCCCATAAGAATGAATTTTGCGTCCAAATGTTTACCATCGATGGTCGAAAAGAGTTGTGAACAATGGAATTTGGGCCACTTTAGGCCCATCAGAAATTTCATGGGCTTGATGAGATACAGTTGTTCGATTTGTTGCTGTTTTGTTTACAATGACATCAAATGATTTTTAATTTTTCAGCAAAATCAAATGCTTGTCCAGGGAAATATCATACATATATAATTTATGTGACAATTTTTATTTATTTATTAGAAGAGCAGGTATAGGGCTTGTCCAGTAGCTGTTTTTCAGTTAGTTTTCGTTTTCCGAAAACGATTTCAAATTCGTGTTTATTAACCATTTTTCATTTTGTTCTTAAAAGTAAGTAGAATTAATTTTTTAATTTTATTTATTTATTATTTATTATCCACCAAAATCAGTCAAAGCAGCAACCACAATGAGAAAAACTGTTGTGATGGGCCAACGTTGTTGCCTGTGTGATCTCCCCGATGTTCAAATTAGAAAATTACATGTTCTATTCTCACAAGTGGTCCTTTAATTTATATTTCATAATTGATAGTAATTTCTTAGAAACAAGTCCCGAATTATATATAATTGTTCCAAAATACATATCTTATCCTTCTCAGATTTTTCATTACATCTATCCACATACTTGTTTTCCATACAATAATATCCAGTTTTGAAGCAGAAATGGCGATATGAATAGTTGTGAAATTGATTTAGTCAAGTAATCAACAAAAAGACGTGACAAGGCCACCCAGAATTGTCGATAAGTGAGGAAAATTAAACGAAAATTGGAGTCAAGAGTACGTTGCTGCACATGGATTCTTGGCCTTTACAGTATACGATTGGTTTAGCGCACCTAAAAGTAAGAAAGTGATGTAATTCGGTCCCTATTATTTTCCTCCTATCCAAACACATTCTCCAAACACCGATGATTAATATTAATTCTATAATTTTTGCCCTTCGATAGTTTGATTTCAATTAAAATTTCGCACCTAAGATAAATATAACATATATATATATATATATATATAGCACATGCGGGTATGACGATTCGAACCTGGAATATTGTTAGGATGAATGAACGTTTTTTAACTTGAATCACCACCACTGAATGGTGATATCAATAAGCTTTTTAATAAAACAAAATCGGTATATATGGTTATTACACTTGGATTTTTTTGTATAATAACAAATAAGCCAAATTTGTAGATTAAATATAAAATTATGGACAAGTCAATTTGTGAACAGAGACAAAGACTTGAAAATGGGGACAGGTAAACTTCATAGTCATGTAGTTAGATTAATTTCCACACGGCTTGTCCCAATACGTGCCCAAATGTTACAACAATGTTGAAAAGTAGATAACCCAAAGTCTCTCCCTCCATTTGGTTTCTAGGCAATTTCTATAAACCTATTTTACACGGCAATTTCTAGGAGACGACCACCTTATGTAAAAGACATCTCCTATAGATAGATTTCTGTCAATTTAAATTAAAAATTGACTTAAATGCTTTTATTTGATTATTTTATCTTTAAATCAATATTTTAATATTTAAAAATAATGACTTAAAAAAAATATTCTCTATCAAATCTAATGCAGAACATTTAACTCCACCAATTCGATAATTGGAGATGATCCGAGGAGGATATGACTTCAACGATTTTTTTTTTTTCTTTTCTTTATATATATTTTGTTGTATCATTAAAAATAATAATGTTTACATTATTAAGACGAGATAGTGGCCGTTGAAATTGAAGGAAAATATAAAAGCATCATTGCGGCATATATGCATCTACATGTAGAGAGACTTAGGTCGGTAAATTTAATACTTGATAAGATAATTTAAGTCACAATGCGAATGAATTCTATATGCTATTTTTTTATACCTTATGTGTTAGAGACTCGAATTTGAGATATTATAAATGATACTTTTAATTTACTTCTTTTTTTTTTCTTTTTACGTAATAATAGAACTCAGATATGTTTATGGTTTAAGGAAAGTGTATATAATTGAATTTTTACGATTTTTGTTTTTGATATACCATATGCAGTATGCTTCTGGTTTAAGAAAAGATGGCGGGCTTGGAAATTAGAAGGGTAGTTTGAGGACAGTATATAATTGAGATAAAAAAAGTGCTTTTTTGCAGGCTCTCTTTGCTGTTGTTGGAAGTGCTTTGCAAGCTCTGTTTGCTACTTCCACACTAAGGTTTCTTTTGGAGACATCTTACTTGATTTCACTGATATTTCATTTGTTCGAGGTTTGACAAATATGCTTTGGTGCGCACATATAATGATCCCGTGACTTGAATCCTTATAGCTTTTTCATGGTGAAGATTGTACGGGATTGCATTGAACTATTTTAAAGATTCTCGGTGACATCTCATAGATAATATTTACCCAAAAAAAATACAAATTTAATGCCAAAAGACCAATTTGTTCTTCTTTTATCATGCTTTTGAAAATCACATCACATGAATATAAACATATTAAAGTTTATAATTTATGTTTACAAGAAGTGAAGACTAAAAGTATTACAAAGATAACAAATTGAAAGAAGTAAAAAGAAAAAAAAAAAAAAAAAATTGAAAACTAAGTTAGAACTTAGAAGTTATATATGTAGTAAGGGTGATGGAATTTATATGCTTGTAAAGACATAATATCATTAATCAGGACTTAGTATATTTCTTTCTTCAACATGTCATGCTGTGAAGATTAGTATTAATCCATTATCCATCAATAATTTTACTAAAACATTCATATTGTCTTTTACTAAATCATTGTATTTTAGATTCTGGTGATACAATGAAAAATGTGAAATTAGTCATAATTGGTGAAAAAAAAAAAGGAAGAAAACTCAACTCTTAATTTTATGTTCAAGTGGGATCAGTGATTAACTGACCAAACTTTGGTTTCCAGAAATTCAAGAGTTTTAGCAGTAAAACAAAATATGTTTTATTACATGATGGTGACAAACAACGCAGATTTGTTGCAATAAGATTGTAACACTTACCAAGGTGGAGAATTATTGACAAGCACTGATTCTTCTTCCTCTGTGTCTGTTATTTGGCATTCTCACCTTTCGACGGCTTTCCTTCTCAGCAATTCATACAAGCCACCCAGGCTTTCCAGTTGAGAATACGACATATTCCATTATCATTCCAGGCACTATTCCGCATCCATAACCCATCAACACAACTTTCCAACCAAATCTATATTCAGACATTGTTTCATCTTCTTCTGATATTAGAGATGGTTGTGGTGTCTCATCTTTGTGACAATCACTTGATAGTGGAAATCCACATAATCCCAAGTTATCACTGTAAGAATCATTTCCAAAAGTATCAAGTTGGCTGCCTCGAGGTATAAGTCCAGAGAGTTGATTTCGCGATAGGACTAGAACTTCCAAAAAATTCAAATTTGTCAACTGCCTTGGAATCTCTCCGACAAGTCTGTTTGAAGAGAGGTCCAAGGATTCAAGTGCTGACAAATTTCCTAGCGATGAAGGGATATGACCTGTCAAGCTATTTTGAGAAAGGTTAAGAAAATGAAGTGATTGTAGCTTCCCAATCACTTCTGGAATCTCTCCACAGAAACTATTGTTTGAAAAATCTATGGCAGTGAAAATTTTTAATATTTTCACCATTTCAATCTCATTTCCTTTTAACGTCATTGAAACAGAATCTTGATAATAGGATTCCCCCAAATATTTCAACTTAGAATTTTGATTTAAGGATTTCTCCATATATTCCAACCCATTTTCATCTCCACCAACATTCATCATAGCATTAAGACTTGCAAAGTACCCTGCTGGCAAAAAACCACTGAAATTGTTGTTTGAGAGATCAAATATTTGCAACTTAGAGAATGAATTACTGCCCTCAAAATCTCTTAGAAAACCGTAAAACTTATTGGATCGAAGAACAAAAACCTGAAGTTTCGGAAGAGTTCCCAACCGATATGGGAAGGTATCTGTTACCTTGTTGTTTCCAAGATCTAGAACTTGAAGCATTCTACAATGGATCAAAGATGGTGGAACTGGCCCTTCAAATCCATTGCCATTGAAGTTGAGAGTCTGCAATTGATTGCCTTTTGCAAACGATCCAGGAATGGTGCCATGAAATGTATTCTTTTGTAAATCCAACACGGAGAGATTGGTGCTAAAATGTCCAATGCATTCAGGAATAGTGCCACTCAAGTTGTTATGAGAAAGATCAAGAATTTGAATTGAACTAACATTGCAGATAGAATGAGGGATCACTCCTGTCAGATTGTTACCGGATAGGTCCAAATGCTCGAGATTAGTTAGTAACCCAAATTCTGAAGGTATACCGCCAAAAAGTTGATTTTCGCTCAAGTCTAGATAAATTAGGGATATCAAATTTCCTAACTTTTCAGGAATGAGCCCAGAAAGTTGATTTTCACCGAGTTGAAGAAAAGCAAGGTTTCTCAAACCACCAAATGATGGTGGAATCGAACCAGAAAGATTGTTTCCATCAAAGTGTAGCCTGACAACAGACTTCAAATTTCCTATTTCATGGGGGATTGGACCAAAAAGTTTGTTATGACTGAGAAATATAACTTCTAGATTAGTTAAATTACCAAAGAAAGAAGGAACTGAACCGGTCAATTGATTTTGCCACAACTCTAGATTAGTCAGGGATACCAAATTTCCTAACTCTTCAGGAATGAGGCCTGAAAGTTGATTTTCGCTTAACCTAAGATCAGTCAGGGATATCAAATTTCCTAACTCTTTAGGAATGAGGCCTGAAAGTTGATTTCGGCTCAACCGAAGAAAAGTCATGGATATCAAATTTCCTAACTCTTTAGGAATGAGGCCTGAAAGTTGATTGTGGCTCAACTCAAGTGCAGTCAAGGTTATCAAATTTCCTATTTCATGGGGGATTGGACCAGAAAGGTTATTTTGGGATGCAGACAACACAGTTAGTTTATTCAAGTTTCCCAAAGTGGTAGGAATTGGGCCAGTGAGCCTGTTGAAATCAATGTCTAGTTCAAGTAAATTTGTTAGATTTCCCAATTCTAGAGGAATGGATCCTGAAAGCGAATTGTTATAGAGATACAAATAAGTCAGTTTGTTCAAATTACCCAGAGAATCAGGAATTGGACCATATAGATGATTGCTATACAAGGCAAGATCATAAAGAGACCTTAAACGACCTATTTCGTGAGGAATTGAGCAATTTAACTGATTTTGGCCAAGGTGCAGGACCTGAAGATTTGTAAGGAGACCAATCTCTGGTGGGATTTCTCCAGACAAGTGATTATTGGATAGATCTAGATATATGAGTTTGGAAAGGGATGCAATCATAGATGGAATGGTACCGAAGAGTGAATTCATATGAAGATCAACATATTTAAGATTAGAAAAAGACGAGAATGAAAACTCTTGAAGCGTACCGTTCAAACCAAAACCAGTAAAGTTGATCTTGATGACACTTCCAGCAGAGTTGCAAAAAATTCCAAACCAAGTGCATGGGCTTGTGGTGCTTGGTTTGTGAGAAAGCAGATTCCATGAAGGTAGCCGAGACTGAGTTTGGTTTGCAAAGCTGGCTTTCCAATTCAGAAGAGCATTTGCTTCTTCAATAGAAGCAGAAGCCATATATGGTTTTGAAGAAATTAACAGGACAAGAAAAATTGGCAAGAGTAGAATTTCCAAATTCAATTTCTTAGCCATCTTTTATGATTTTTGGGTTTTGTATAGAGAAGTGATGATAATCTCCGTATATTTATAACCATGATCCTCATCCTTGTGTTTTTTTTTTTATAGAAATTTTGGCAAGACCGGAGACTTGGGTCAACTGTGGAAGACTTTGGAAGACTTTATTGAGTTTATTTGGGAAGACTTTGCAAGTTTGCTGTATGCCTGGGTAGTTGGGTTGGGTTAAAGTCTTGTTATATAATATTAGGTTCTTGTATCAATATTCATATATCCATCTCTGTTAATAAATATACATTTCAAATTATATAATATATATTTAATATTATTTATGATGACATGAAATTTTAAAATGTTATATATTTTTTAAATCATATACTATTTGATTATGCACCAATTTCATGTAAAAATATATTAAATTATCAAACATGTTTTCATATATATTTTTTTTTAAATATAAATATAAATTATTTTAATTGACGTATCATACCATATTTGTATCCTAATTTTTGGAGATTTTCCGTATCCCCATACCGTGCTGTATCCGTGCTACAAAGACAGCTACAAAACAAAATTTTGAATGATAAACTATTGTGGATGGTAGCTGAGGATTATCTTAAGGGAAACTTCAATTTTGGTTCTAATAATATCTTTTGTCTGCATTTGATCTTGATAGCTAGCTATCAGTTTTTGTTCAAATAAGGTAGCCCAAAAGCAACGGCATGCACCAAATTAAACTTGTCCCATTTAGATTTGGAAATGTGATTGAATTTTTGTCCTTTAATGAATCTGAAACGTTTCAAATCTAACGTCTAGTGAAAAACTAATAAGCATTATTGCTTTTACTGCCATGGTCGGTAGTCATTGGATTGCATTTTCACAAAGTAATATTTACCGTTGGATGATTTCGGTGAAGTTACGTTTTTTTATTACACTTAAATTCTTCAATATAAGCTTAGTATGTTGAATTCTTATTGTTTTTGAAACTTTTTGCCATTGGAAGGATTTGAGCCGCTGACTTGGGAGTCATTTGCCTAAATCCCAAGTCCCAAACTCACCCATCTACCAGCTGAGCTGAGCTACGCTCCTGGAAGCGTTTTTTCAATTAATTGCCAGAACTTGTTTAGAGGTTCAAAAGCAAGACCAAGACTTATTAAATAAAGTCTTACACGACCAAAGAATCCATTGGAAAATCAAGTTAGCTCAATATATATCGATCAGTATCCATCTCACTTGACTGTTATCTTGGCCAACCATGAAAATTCCACACGCACACACACACGACTAAATCTCGCATGACTTTTCATTCATGAATCAATCTTTCCGTTTGTTGCTCGGGATTGTATTATGATTGGATTACTTTTAGTCCAATCTCATGTTTGTTGACTTCATAATTCAAACAACACGAGACACGTTTTAATCTTGTTGGAAATGGATAAAATAAACCCGTACAAAACAATGAGACAGCATCGCATTCAGGAACGAAGCCACAAATTCAAGTTTGGGGAGCAATTATACAAAAACAAAAAAAAAAAATAGGGGGCAAAGCGAAAAAATTTAAAATTATATATAATATTTTAGCCCCATATGCGTAACTCTGCTGGTAGATGGACAAACTTAGGGTTTGGACAAATTCTCGAATTCTACCGATGGTAAAAAAAACTTCAAAAAAAATATCTATTCTAGATAAGTAGGTAAATAGATACTCGAAAAAAAAAAAAAGAAAAAAAAAAACCAAGCACAGAGCAAACTTTCAGAGTCTTCCCAGATAAACTCAATATAATGGCAGGTTGATTTTTGTAGTCAGTTTGATGAGAGAGTTGAGCTCTTTTTGTTTCTAGTAAGAGTACTTTTAACACTTCATCAAATGTAATGTAATTATTTACTTCTTCTTTAATCTCCACTTAAGAGACCTTTTACTGTCTAAAGAGATTTTCATAGCAGTTAACATTTAACAAATCAACCAGCAAGTCCTATATCACCTTGTAGTTGGATGTGTTCAATCTTAATTGTTGGGTTGAAACTTGAAAACATGTCAAATTTACAGCGAGGGAAAAAACAGGCACAGAGATGCCATGGTCAACCTATAAGGAGAACACTACTATTTCTGATTGAATGTTACAAAAACCTGTTCCACACCCGAGTTTTCAGGACTAATTCGACCAAAACTCACTTGCAAAAAACGATTATTAATGGGTAATCGCCAATCAATTTACAACTCAACAAGTATTCAATTCGTTCATTTGCAAGGCATCACACTTGCTAATCTCACCAGACAGATTTGATTTGCTAGCTTAATTGGTGAGAGTAATTGTAGTTATTATGTAAGGAATCTTGTAATCGAATTTGATCTATATTTCATGAATTATCATATAATAGTTAACAAAAAAAAAAAAAGGAAAGAACATTTTTTTTTCCATGATGGAGAAAAAAAACATAGTTACCACATGAAAGTCTTTATAACAGTTTTTTTTTTTTTTTTCCAACAACTAACATCTCTGTAAATTGTAATCATTTTTTTTTTTCATGTTAACAGACATAATTAGTAAAACTAGTAGCAATTTCACAGCATAGCAAAGTTAACTCATTGGCTCATCGGTACCAAAATTAGACTCCTGATGGAACTATGGGCAAATAACTTACAGATTCAATGACCAGTACAAAATTGATGTATTCCCAAGATCATCAGTGTTCATTTTAACAAGCCAGAAGTAGAAAGGAGGCGAAGAGCTTTGTTGGGGTTGTTCAGAACTGCATATGACCTTGCGACCTGCGTTTTCCTTTTCTTCAAGAATTCCAACGAATTCTTCAAGCATTCAGGAGGAGGCATGTCATTCAGGATAACAGTTTCTAACCTGTAAACAAGAACACATGAGGTTAAAAATTCTATTTTAAAAGCTTTTCCTACTATCGAGTGAAATGGGCAAAAAGAAATAATCCTTTACCCGGAGCTTTTCTTCTTTTTCTTTCTTGGATTGCGTTTCACTTCAGCCTTCTCATCTTCAGAATCTGATAAGAAAACTTGTCTGCAGAAGAAAAACGACATCTTGGTTAGAATCTGAAAGCTATAAGTTCGATACATATAACATGAGTTACCACGTTCAAACCACACACACAAAGAGCAAGAAGCATCATACTTTTCACGAGAAGCAAGCAACTCAACAATGTCACTTGGAAGCATCCCCACATTAGCCGTAGACTCTTTTTCTGGTTCAGTTTCTGCTACATCTTGGATTCCTTCACCTTGTTTGTCTTCACCTCTTTTAGAAGATCGTGGTGTTTTCCTTTGAGCCCATAGTCTGCGACGTTCTTTTCCCTCACGAACAACCCTATGTAGACGAATTCAAGTTCACGCTTCAGTAAATTATAATTCCTCCTCAAAACCATAAATATTTCTACTCATCGTCATTCAACATAATTAGAATTTAAACACCACTACACCAAAACTAAGCTACACACGACCAAGTTTAAGACTCATATACATGTCGATTTCTCATTATAACACAAATCCTAGATCCTCCAAACAGGAGTAGTTCCTCGGTTTATCGGAATTGAACTCCCTGTAATTCTATCACTATTGTGAGAACAACGAAACAAATTAACTCCTATCACGCATTAACATCTTTCGATCTCTATTATATCATACTAAAACATCAATCAAACCAACAATTCAGCTACCAGTATTGGATATACACAAATTCTACTAGGTTAAATAACAATTTACAGAGCTATTCAAAATTGATTCTTTCACCAACCTCCCATCACTAAAGATCAAATTACATCATGAGCATACATACATACCTGGCCTTGTTATCTTTCTGGACTTTTTGTATCTCCTCATCTAGCTGTATTCCCTGCAAAACCACAACAACAACAACAAATTAATTTTGTTTTCAACAACAAAAAACAAATAAATAAATAAAATTAAAAAGAAAAGATGGTAGTACCTGCTCGGCTGTGAATTCCTCCGGAGCATCGGAGTCGTAATCTTTTTCTCTGTTAGACATTTTGATTACACTTTTTTTCTCAATCTCTTCCTCTTCGACAACTTTTGAGGTCTAGGGTTTTAGATTGAATATTGACTGATGACTCTGGTTGAGTTGGGCCCGTGCTAAAGCTAATTAGGCCCATTTTATGCTCTATTGGGCCTATTGGCCCAAATCTACAAAACTAATGAGATTCTGCTCTATTGGGCCTAAATTCGCTTTCCTTACACGGTTTCCGATTGGATTGTGAAAAGGTCGATTAAAAGGCTTTTTTTTTTTTTTTTTTTTTGTTACATTAATTCAGGTTTTTTTTTTTAGAGGGGTGAAGACTCGAACCTACAACCTTGTGATACATGTGTGAGTTGTTTAGTAACGAACCAATCTCATCTCATCTCAATTGAGGCTTTTCGGCTTAGATATTATCAAGAAAGTAATATCGGTTTTGGTGAGGGGTCCAAAATTTTGGTAGAATATTGGAAATATCGACAACATTCTTAATATTTTAGGATATTCAAAAATATTTTTTATATTGTTTCCATACCCAAAATATGGAAAATGTCAGGGATGTTTCGGTGAAAATATCTGTATATACATTATACATAATCTCTGTAGTTAATAAGTAGAATATTTATTTATTTTCTTAGTTTCAAATTTCAATATTATTTTAGATCCTTTTATTAGAAATGGAATTCACTTCTGCATTTCGGTGATTATTTTTGTTAAGATTATTGGGGATCGGAATCAACCTCATCCCAACATATTATTAAAGAAAAAGAAAGAGAACAAAAGAGAAAAGAAACACAGAAGAAGAAAAACAAATCAACAGAATCTAAAAGAAAGACCGCTACAAAAATCATTGAAAATAAAGGAAGTGCAGAAGTGATTAATAACTCATGTAATAATATTGATTTTGTTAAAATAAAATAAAATAAAATAAAAACATTTGATGATTAATGAAGAAAAGGAAGTTTCTAATGCGAATGCTAGATTCATGATAACGCGTTGAATACATTATATAAAGCAAAGTAAAAAAATTAAAAGTATTAAACTAGTTCATGTGAAACTCATTAGCTTCATAAGATTTATATAATCTTTTTTATAATCGAGTCCTCATGTGGCTGTTTGAAAATAATAATAATAATAATAAATAAATATCAGATTTCACACTTGTATTATTGTTTATCATCCACCGAAATCGGAGAAAAACTGTTGTGATGGGCCGACGTTGATGCCAGCATGATCTCTCCGAAGTTCAAGTTAGAAAATTACATGTTCTATTCTCACCGGTGGTCCTTTAATTTATATAAACTTCCATAATTGATTGTAATATCTTAGAAATCAGGATCTCAAATCCCAAATTATATATAATTGTTCCAAAAAATACATATCTTATCCTTCTCGGATTTTTCATTACATCTGTATCCATAAACTTGTTTTTCGTACAATAATATCCAATTTTGAAGCAGAAATGGCGATGTGGATCGTTGTGAAATTGATTAGTTCAATATTCAACACAAAGATGTGACAAGGCCACCCAGAATTGTCGATAAGTATGGAAAATTAAACGAAAATTGGAGTCAAGAGTACGTTGCTGCACATGGATTCTTGGCCTTTACAGTATACGATTGGTTTAGCACACCTAAAGGTAAGAAAGTGATGTAATTTGGTCCCTATTATTTTCCTCCTATCCAAACACTTTCTCCAAACACCAATCATTAATATTAATTTCATAATTGTTTCCCTTTGATAGTTTGATTTCAATTAAAATTTCGCACCCCTGATAAATATAACATATATATATATAGCACCTGCGGGTATAATGATTCGAACCTGGAATATTTTCGGAATGAATGAACGTTTTTTAACATAACTACTCTGAAGTGTTGGTGATATCAATAAGCCTTTTAAGAAAACAAAATAGGTATATGGTTATTGCACTTGAATTATTGTATACTAACAAGTAACAAATAAGCCAAATTTGTAGATTAAATATAAAATTATGGACAAGTCAAGTTGTGAAAAGAGACAAACTTGAAAATGGGGACAGGTAAACTTCCTAATCATGATGTAGTTTAGTTAGGTTAATTTCCACACAACTTGTCCCAATACGTGCCCAAATATTACAAGATACGTGCTCAAATATTACAACAACAAAGTTGAAAAGTGCACAAATTATATAACCCAAAGTCTCTCTCCCTAGTCCCTCCATTTGGCTTCTAGACATTTTATAAACCTAGTTTACACGGCAATTTTTAAGAGACGACCACCTTATGAAAAAGACATTAGGTCTACTTACACTTGTATGTAACTTTTATTTGAAGTTGCACAAATATCTCATGCTGGAAATTGATATCTATCCATTTCTAGTTGATTATTTAATTTTTTGGTATTAAAATCAATTTAAAATAATGACATAAAAAATTTCCCGTCAGATCTAATGGAGGACATTTATCTACTCCATCGGATCAATCATCCTCCATCGAGTAGAGAAAACAATCTGTTACGAAATATATAAACTCAAAAGCAATTAAACAATTACATATAAAAACAAAATAAATCATAATAAAGAGAGACACGATAATTTATGAAGTTCAACATAAGTCTACATTCACAGAGCGTACCATATTCAATCTTCACTATCAAACTATTGTTTACAATGATGAATCTCTCTTCTTATTCTTTATGTCACACAAAAACCATAGGAACACAAGATTTTAAATAATAGATTAATAGAACATTGGGGGTGTTGTCACTCACTCACTCCACCCACCACTGCAAGAATTTTAATTAGTCTTTCCCCATAAAACTTTAGGAGGCAAAGCAAGATTTGTAGGTACAGTTAAATTTTTCCTCACAAAACGAGTTTCGTCGGAAAATGTAACCTTTCTTCACAAAACTCAAAATTCGTTGGCTAAGAATACAAAATTTTTTCCCACAAAATGAGTTTCGTCGGGAAAGGTAACATTTCCCCACAAAACTCAAAATTCGTAGGGAAACGAAATTTTTTCCCAACAAACATTGTATTTTAAGGGAAAAGTTAATTAAAATTAAAAAAATATATACTAAAATTAATTAATTAATTAAAAATATATATATGCTAAAAAATATTAAAAGTTAATTAATTAAAAATAATTTTTTTGGATAAATCCACCACCACCAAACTAATCAGTAGTGGACACCTGGTACATAAAACTTTGATTAAAGAAAATATATACTATACACTTATTAAAAAAAAAAAAAAAAAAAGTCTTATCCAATAGATTTCCATTTCCTAGGTTTAGGATGTGACATCTTCTCTGTAGTTGGTCCTCATTAAACTAATTTGTCCTTAATTGTTAATTAATTAACTCTTATCACATTCTCGATTAGCACCATCTCAATTGATTACCACTTTGAGGTATTAATCATTTAATTAAATAACAGAAATTGACAAAAAAAACATTATCAACAAACCCGATTTACAATCCAATAAATATTTTTCAATATATGTTTGTCATTCAAATTAGATTTTTGATTAGTTGAATAAATTTAAATTTATCTAATAGGTTTTTTTTTTTTTTTTTTTTTTTAAATTTCTAACAACTCATATAGGTTATATATAAATATTGTGCAATTGTTAACAAATCAAGTGTTGTAGTCAGGCGGTAAAGGCTTACCACTTTGATATGAGGTTGCAAATTCAATTCCTCATAATGACAATTAATTGTCATTATTATCAAGGGTGGGTCGGCGATGGTCGACGGTGGGGTGGCTGAAATTTTTTCGTTGCGTAATACCTTTCTAGACGAATTTCCACCTTTCCCCACGAAAATGGTTCGTAGGGAAAGCCAAAAATTAATCCAACTTTTTTTTTCTTCGTTCTTTTTTAATATTTTTGTTGTTTCATTAAAAATAATAATGTTTACATTATTAAATAATTAGTCAGCATTCTTGTCTTATTTAAAGAGATATTTTTAAGTTTAACCCTCGACCATATAAATTAGGGTAATGAAATAACTCTTAACCGAAGTAGATGTTTGTGTAAGTTTGGACAAAAACTTCATATGTGCACAATAAGACTTAATATCGGGGAAATTTGTGCAATTTGCCTTAAAAATATAAAATGTAATAACCAAATCCCAGATTCCCAGGAAACTATGACTGAGAATGAATTGAAGCCTGTCACTTTCCGGCATTCGGCGTCCCGCGTGGTGTCCCACTTCATGCCCGACGGTCGTCAATTATGGCTGCTAATTTGCTCCTCTTAAGTAACCAAAAGTGCTTTTTCAATTTTGCTTTTGCAAAAGCTCTTCCTCGGTTTTACTAAAATTTGGTTTAAAACCACACAATTATATCACTCTCACTTGCAAAACTAATGAGCTTGTCGGTTGCCACGTCTTTGAGCCCGAACACAAATAAGTATCAAATGCAAATGTAATCAAGTGGGAGATTCGAACCCAAAACTCTTTGGGGGTATAAATTAAAGAGTAATTGGCACAAATCCCCCCAGACTATGCCAGCTTTTGTATGTTGCCCCATAAACTATTTTATTAAGCACTAAACCCCCTGAACTATCGCTTATTGGCAATCCTTTGGGTTTTTTCCCACCTTGAGAGGGGGCATCTTTAGTCTTGTTCTACCAATAAGCGATAGTTCAGGGGGTTTAGTGCCTAATAAAATAGTTTAGGGGGCAACATGCAAAAGCTGGTATAGTCTGGGGGGATTCGTGCCAATTACTCAAAATTAAATAAGTCTCTGATAGAAATTAAAGGAGTGTTTGGTAAGAATTTTGACATAGTTATTATAAGAAGAGTTATGCAAGCTTGATAGCTAATGGAGAAAAATTAATAATAATGAGCTAAGAGAGGAAGACTTAGCAGAGGCCGGACAACCAAAAACTAAACCTAACCATTTATGATGTATATCAGCAACACTAAGTTGTTGCACCTGTTCCAATGATAACCACTAAACCGGTTCTTCCTCTTGTTTTATACATTTGTTAACTTAATTTTTAATGTTTTATACTTATATTGGACCATATCAAATGAACAAAACATGAACTTCGATCCTAATCATCCTCATAATTATATAGATTAGTACGGTTACTTCGAGTATCACCATTCGTTTTTTCTGTTTAGTGTTATGAGAGTAGATATCTCATGGTTTATAGGTGTAAATGTTCGAACTGTATATGTAGTAATTGATTTCGGTAAGTCTCGACAGACCTTTAACCTATTCGGTGTCAAACTCAATTCAAAAATAAACTCAATTCAGGATTTGAGCAGGGAGACACGACTCGAACTCACAACCTCATAGTATATATGTGAGATGTATTGCACTATGCCAATTTGATATCGTCGAAATAGTGTTTGTTTTTTTTCGATATACACCGTGAACTGAATGATTGTTCTTTCCCGCGAAAGTCACATTGGACTGGGTCGTCGAAAGAGATTTACAAGGAGAGTCTTTAAATGTATTAGAATGAGTCCTACTCATACAGTTTTAGAGTTTGAAGTTTCAAATTACATATAAATATAATTAAAAATAAAAACAATGACGAAGAATCCCATGTTTGGACTTTGCCTTAATTACCGGATTATCATGGCACAAATTTCCATTAATTGTCAGAAGAAAAAAGAGCAAAAATAATTATACAATTCCCTTTGTTAGAAAGTCAACAACCTGAAATAAGGACTGTTCTTGGTCAACTATTTTAGCTGGAAGGGCAACATCGTCAAATTCCTTTATTGACATATTGTCCTAAATTACCAGCTTTTCTTTTGTTTTGTCACAGATTGTCTACGGTCCTTACTCGATACGGCAATCTTGCACAGATAAAACGCGGCGGATCACTGCACGAAAGAGACGGCAGTCTTATCTCGAATTGACAATACTACCCTTATGATCTTTTTGTCTAAGTTTATTATTTAACATTAAATTAAAGGTTAAAGTCTATGAATTTAACAATATAACATTAAATTAATGTTAAATTATTATTTAACATTAAATTAAGGGTTAAACTCTATGAACTTAAATCGTGTGACTTCATAATCTATCTATTTATTTAGTTTAAATTTAAGGATTATCATTTACTATTATTCTTCTCCGCCGTTGAATTAATAGCAAATGGATAGATGATCATTAAAGTCACTAATTTAAATTGATTTAGATTTACTCTTAAATTAATAACTAAATTACCTCAGCTACAAACTATAAAGTAATAACGTTAAACATCAAATTTATACATATATGATTGTGCAACCGTACCATTTCACTTGCCAAGCGAGCGACACTTCTATTATATGTGTTATTTTAAGAACGATAAATGTTAAATTCAGTCGCGAGTGTAGTGTTGACACATATCACATTTTTTAAATTTTAATTACAAAATTATCATATAGATGGACACCTATCATCCATAAGAAAGCTACTAATGCACTCCCTGAATTCATGATATAAGCAAATGAATACATATAAATTTGCAATAAATTAATTTGAAGTTTATTCTCAATTAATATATATGAATATGGAGAAAAACTGTGTGGGGCGGAGACCGTCCAATCAAATTGTCTAAATTTTTATAACTTTGATATTTTAAATTTTATTCTCATATTTTGAATACAAAATGGACAATATGATTGGACGGTCTTACAAATCCCATACAAGATTTTCTTGTGAATATGCTATATTAAATTCACACCTTACAAGTTACAATACATGACAGGAGCTACACAAATTATATAATCCAGAGCCCACTTGGTCCGGTTGACTTTAGACTTCTTTAATAACTTTTTTTATTAAAAAAAAAAATTATAGCTCTAATTAAATTATATTTATCCGAATATAATTTATAAGTGAAAAGAGAAAAAGAAGAAGAGAACATAGGTTCCTTTGGATTTAAATATACATGATGCCTATCTCAAATCACTTTATAACAAATGGAACATAAGTGGGCCCAACACATTGTTCTAACAATGGTGGTGGGCCACCCTTCCCACCATGATCAGATTATATCAGATCAGATCGTATGGTAAGTAAAGTATTTATCAACAAATAGAAGTGAGAGGCTGTCCACACAAAACTTTGCCTAGTCAAACCATTTTATAATTACGTGCTGACTATACTACCACATAACCATTAAATTACTCACATGTAAGGGCATTTCTGTACCATTATTTTGTTTTAGAAAAAGCTCTCCTTATTTTGTTTTTGTTTATTTATGATTATTATTTTTTAATCGGACTAAAATGAAGAAAAAGAGCATCACATACGATCCATATATCGAAAAACAAAGGGAAGAACAATAGATGGAAAAGAAAATACATGTTTTAGGAAGAATATGACATATTTTCCAACGTGTATTATAAAAGTAGATATATAGTGTTTGTTCTCAAACCCTGATCTGATTGATTATGGGAGTCGCATACGTGGTGCTTGTTCTTAGCCCGAACAACCCCTTATTCAATCGGTTATGTAGTGCTATTTTATATTTTAGGAATACAAAGAAGAATACCAATCGTTTATCTTTTTTCAACTCAAATGGTGTACACATTCCCTTCCACTTTTTTGGGTCGATAAAATAGATATTTGAGTCTAGACACTAGACGTAATGTTTGATTTTAATCCCTGATTCGACCGTTTATATGTGAGTCTTTTATCTGAAGCAAATGACCCGATTTATCTTATAAAATATAAAAATTAAGATAAGGGTAATTTTGACATTTGGACACGTCTTGAGTCGTGAAAAAGAGGAAGCTAGCTCTCTAATAAGAATCGTCTGGTCTGCTTGCTTTTTCTCCCTTCAAACACTCTCTTTATTTTTGTTTTTGCCTTTTTTCAGTTCACTTGGAAATTGCAGAGCAATTATCGCCCATTGAAGCAATTTTGAGGTAAGTTCACAAATTTTTGACCAAATCACTTTCTTTTTTTTTCTTTTTTTTTTTCCTTTATTTAAAATTTAAAAATGAAATATGAAAAATCAAAGTAGAACTTGAATTTACCATTAATGGACCTCTGCCTGTCTCTGTCTCTTCTACGAGTATTAATTGATATAGATGGCCTCCCAACGGCTCCTGAGCTCCACCTTTAATTCCTCCATTAATAGCCTGTTTGATCAAGTTTCGATGATCAACACACTTTGATTCCTTTTTTTTTTTTTTTTTTTAATCGACATCTTTTGGCGCAGAATACAGGTGATGAACTGATGATTACTCTGTTCCCATCACAATACAGTCAAATTCTTCGTCTTCAAAATGATTCTTCATCACGCAAATTTAGCTATAACCGTGATTGTGTTCGTGTTCCTCGTTTCTTCAATCGAAGCCAACCACCACTGTGAGCAAAAGTGTGGAGTCGGCAAAACCCCAAAAACTGTACCGTTTCCGTTCGGGTTCTCGGACGGTTGCGGGATCCGACTCAATTGCTCCGACCGAACCGAGTCCGTTACAATCGGAGAGTTTCAAGTTCAAAACATAACGGCTGACAACATCTTCGTCGGCTTTCCGGCGAAATGCGGCCGCAACATGAGTTCACTAGAATCACTACATACACTATTCAGCGACAACTACGCGATGACGCGGAACAACACTTTGCTTCTCCAGAACTGCTCGTCTCAGCTTAACGACTGCGTCATGTCGAGAGGTTTGATCGAGCAGAGGTTCGATTTGAAGTCGTGTAATCAGAACGATAGCATGAACTGTTATTCTCTAAGAAACAACAGGACTGGTTCGCTGAGATTCTACGACTTGAATCACGACTTGAATCGGAATCAATGCAAGTTTTTGTTCTCTTCGTTTGCTTTTAACTCGAGAGGTGACTCAGGCGTTTCGCTCGAGTTTCACCGACTTGAGCTGGACTGGTGGCTCCCTGGAAATTGTAGTTGCTCTGAACATGCCGATTGTGCAAAAGTTGAGCTCGCCAACAACAGCTCAGGCTTCCGTTGCCTGTGTAAAAAAGGCTTTCAAGGCGATGGCTTCGCCGCCGGTAACGGCTGCCGGGAAAGTAAGTCAACTCGCAGTTTTTTTCATTTATTGTTTATTTATTTACTAAATTCGTTTTATTATTATTCAATATTTGGTTTTGATTTTTGGTGGCGGTGACCGACTGGCCGGTGAAATTGGCTCTGACAAAGAGAACCGTAAAATTAGACGTTGGTGTTCGTTGTATGTATTGACCAATAAGAGAATGACACGTCATTGATAGTAAAGGACTAATATGAATGTAGACATTGTGCTCTGGTCTTTAGAAATGGCTTGACTTTTGACCAAAAACCTTTTTTTTTTTAATTTTTCAATTATTATTATTATTATTTTTGAAATAGTGGAATTTTCAATTATGGTTTCCAAATCAAGTGGGTGTTTTTTTTTCTTTGACTTTCTTTTTTCTAATTTTGGTTTTAGATATGCACAGAATGGAGAAAGATTCGAATCATTAGAATTGATAGAGTTTGTTAAAAATTGTATGATTAATGTTTAGGTTATCATTAATCAAGGGACTTCATATATAAATTTAGGTATTTAATATAGGTCCCACCTGTCTTGAATTGCATGATAACTTGTCACGCACAAGATGTGGTAACCATAACTTTATAGGTTGAGATTTGGATTAGAATAGGATTCCATTGTAACAATAAAGTGGGGGATTTGTCTATAGGAAAAATGCAGACACTATAAATTTTGTGGTCAAAATTAGGCTAAAAAAAAGAGAGCGGAGAATTTGATTGATATGATACATTGATATCTGACCATAATTATTGGTCTATGTCTGCTAAGAACATGATTGCTAAATTTGGCAGTCCAATCTTGTACAGTTATTTTGATTTTGTCGGTCCAAATTTGCTAAATTTTAATGAGTAATACTGGATATCACACTTAAAATCACAATTTTTTCATTACAACACATGTGGAATTTTAAATGGGGGGTGGGGGGTAAGGGGGCCCCATACCCTAAATTGAAACTTTATGGTCTTTTTACTTTGGAAGACATATATGTGTTGCTTATTTCCTTTTTCTTCATTTCATGCAGTAGCTTCTGATTGCAATGCTTCAAACTATATAGCTGGCCGGTGTGGAAACAGAATTGGTGCTCTTGTTGGAGGTAACTTTCAGTTCCCTTGTTTCCTGTACTTGCCCAAGCTGAAAATGACCCATGAACATGATCTGAGCCCCTATATGATAATCCGTTGTAGTTTTAAATTTTCATTACACAATGGCTCATAATTATTTTATTTTTTTAATTAATTCTTAGGGCTTGTTGTTGGAGCTTCCTTAATGGCTGGTTTGGCCCTCTTTTGTTACTGCATCCGAAGGCGAACCCCTTCTTTTAGAAACACGCTGAGTGCTAAGCGCCTTCTGTGTGAAGCTGCGGGCAACTCTAGTGTACCTTTTTATCCATATAAAGAGATTGAAAAAGCTACCAGTGGTTTTGATGAGAAACAAAGACTGGGAACTGGAGCCTATGGTACGGTTTATGCAGGAAAACTAAACAACGATAAATTGGTTGCCATAAAAAAATTTAGATATAGAGACACTGACAGCATCGATCAAGTCATGAATGAGATAAAGCTTCTCTCTTCTGTGAGCCACCCAAATCTAGTCCGCTTGTTGGGTTGCTGCATAGAGGAAGGGGAACCAATCCTTGTTTACGAGTATATGCCTAATGGAACTCTATGTCAGCATCTGCAAAGAGAGAGAGGCAGAGGACTTCCATGGACAATACGTCTCACCGTTGCCACTGAGACTGCTCGGGCTGTTGCCCATCTCCACTCTGCCATGAATCCACCGATTTATCACCGAGACATTAAATCCAGCAATATACTCTTGGATTACGACTATAAGTCAAAGGTGGCTGATTTTGGTCTTTCTAGACTTGGCATGACCGAATCATCCCACGTCTCAACAGCCCCACAAGGGACCCCGGGCTACCTCGATCCTCAATACCATCAATATTTCCATCTTTCCGATAAAAGTGATGTTTACAGTTTTGGAGTAGTTCTAGTAGAGATCATAACTGCATTGAAAGTGGTTGATTTTGCTCGCCCTCACAGTGATGTAAATTTGGCTGCACTGGCTATTGATAGGATTGGGAGAGGTTGTATAGACGAGATAGTAGATCCGTACCTTGAGCCAAATAGGGATGCGTGGACGCTATCATCTATTCACAATGTGGCTGAGCTAGCTTTTAGATGTCTTGCATTCCACAGGGACATGAGGCCTACTATGATGGAAGTAGCAGAAGAGCTAGAACACATCAGGGTCAGTGCGTGGGCTTCAAATATGTACATGGCATCACCATCAGCTTCGTGTTGTTCATCATCAGACTCTGGAAGTGAGAGATCGCTAAGCGGCTTGTCGACTAAGAAGGCAACTGTGATGAGTCAGAGGCTGATTGTTCCTTCGAGGGCTGCTGATTGTCTGACTAAACTAGAGGAGGTGAAAGATAGCTCTCCTGTTTCCGTACAGGATCCTTGGTTAAGCGAACAGAGCTCACCTTCTACAAATAGCTTGTTGGGTAATGTAGTGCGGTGACCTAATAGCTGTTTCTTCTGGTGTCTGGCTTCGTAAAATTTTGTGAATACTATGAGTATCTTTCCACTTCACCGCTTATAAATCTATTAAAAGTTATAGATATCTTCGTGTATGCATGATCTACCTCTCTTCTTGAGTAGTTAGATTGTTGAAAGTGGATATTGTAAAAGCCGTCACATGAATGACTATACGTATATATATTTATATACAGCGATAGCGAAATTCTGTACTGATATATCATTTGTATTAAGAACGATCGTGTAAGGACACGACAAATACTAAAAGCTGTATTATTTTTCCTCTGAGCATTTTAGTGTTTAACCCAGTAGTAAAGTTTGTTGATTTGATCGCTTGATTCCTTAGTTATTGCGAAATGTTCAAATAAAGTTTAGAAGAACGTCCAGAAACTACATGTCCGTTAGAGGAAGAGAATCGGGTGTCACGGAAGACATACGGCATCCGATCTGATCGCTTGATTCCTTTGTTACACAAATATATTTCTTCCTACTACTTCAATGAAATATGCAAGCATCTCATTCCAAGAGACACGAACGAAAATTGAAAACATAAATTCCATATAGATTTCACATCTGAAAGATGTACAATTAAAGAATTTACAAACAAAATATGTATGTCACAGTTCATGAACTCCCTCCCGACAAAATTTTACAGTCGAGGAACAAATCTAACCTGTGATAAAGAGCCAACTACGAATTAGCAGAAGAGTAGTTGCCACTGGCTCAAGGGAAACAAACAATTACAGACCATCAAATTTCACATAAAGCATTCGACCTGCACGTACAATGAAGGAACGGTTAAGTTGTTTTCATTACTTTAGACAGTCGGTATGTTAGCTTAGGGCTCTTAGATTTGGATTATGGGGATAACAAACATGTTCACTTCTTAACTACTTTATAACTTATATATCTCACCCTCGTTTTGTTGGGGCGACGTATTACGACAAATGTACAAGCTGGATTACAAGATTCAATTCAAAATGTTATACAAAGGAAAATTTAGATAACCTCAAAAAGAGATTGTTCAAGTCAAAAAACTTGCTGTGACTATTTGCATTAAGGCGCTTGTAAAGCCTGTTTTAAGAGAATTTCGGAAGTGATTGGGACAAATGCAGTCCTACAATGCATTGGGATGGAGTAATTTTCTCAGGATTCTCTTCTGAAAATTCCACTTAAAGTAAATGCAATTAGTTACATGATGATAAGTTAAGTTTGGAATACAACTACCTTGTAGGCATACACCATTGACAAGTTGATCGGCCACTTTAAAAGGGAAGCCAGTGTCTATCCATGACTTCTGGGATCAACAATTTGGTGCACCTTCCTGTTTTCAGCACTTGTATACTGCCCTACTACACGGGCATGAGGAACGGAAGCTTCTCCTCGAGCAAGAGCATCCACATTCTCAAGCAGGTACTTTCTCGGAAGCCTACCTACGACATTACCCTCCTCATTCCCTTCTCTATCCAGGAATGCAAAATGCGGTATACCCTCAACACCAAACTCATCAAGCTCTTGTTCCCATCTCGTGTTGTCAACATTCAACATAACAAAATTCACACGGTTCCTATACCAAAACAACGTATTCAGTCTCGAGCAAAACAAAGTTAATGTATCTATAAAACAAAAAGACTTCATTGACAGGACCAACAACTATTCGAATACAAATATCTTCCACAGAGAACTGTAATAATCATTACAAATTACAATATCAATAGACATAGATCAACAAATTAGAGCTTAAAGATTATTACTTGTATTGTTGTTCAACTTTGTAAACATCTGGAGCCAATTCTCTACATACTTCACACCAATCTGCATAGAACTCCACTACTGTTGGCTTCCCATTTCCAAGGGCCTATAGATAACCAAAAAGAAAACTATAAGCAACAGATTTGTGGTTTCTAAAACAACATAAAAGCTTTACAAATGTGATTCTAAACTCTGGAATTGTATATGTAATAAGTCTTAAGAATTGGAAATGAAAATCAAACCTCTTCATAAGGTAAAGCAGCAGCAGATAGGTCCTTCAAAGAAACACCAAGATCTAGACGTGTAAATATGAAAAATCCAACAGCCCCAAGAGTGGAAAACAAAGCAACTCGCTTGTTGAATTCTCTGTTTGGAAATTGAATAAAACCAGAATCTGGGGATGGACTTGTACTTTGGTTTGTGCCATTACTGACTAAATCCTTCTCATTTTCATTATCAATAACTACTTTTTCCTGCAATTGACAAGTTACCAAAAAGCTTCGTTGAAAAGAAAAAAATACCCAACTAAAGCTGATGAGCAGAAGACAAAATAAAAAAATAAAAAAATAAAAACCTTTTCGGTTTCAGATGGATTTGGGGATGTTTGACAAGCTATAATGGATGGAAAGCGGCGAGTTTTGGGTTGAGATTGGTGAGAGGTTTTAATGAGCAGCGAAGGATAATTAAGAGATTGAGAAAATGATCGGAATCTGTAAAGACCAACTGGGTTAGAACACAGACGAGCCATGGACAGAGAATCTCTTGAGATTTTGTTAGTGATTTTCTAGTTTGTAGTTACTGCTAATTCAAGTGTTTAAAGCTCTGGGGTGTTACGATTTTGCTTTGTTTGATGTAGATAAGATAGCGCCGGTTGCTTTGTTAATTTTTGGGTTAATTTCACTACTTACCCTTATTTTAGTAAATATAGCAAGATTTTAAAAAGATACCTAATATTAACACAAACTCCCCTTTCCATCAAGTCAATCAGTTATCTTTAACGGTTGACTAACCTTGACCTTTAGAAAGCCAAATATACCCTTGCCACATCATCCCAAATATAAAATATTTTTAATTAAAATTGAAAAAAATAAATAATAAAAAGATAATCTATCAACCGTCGACGGAAACATCCACAGTTTGCGAAGAAACCTCCTCTACGAACTGTAGGAAGTTGATCTCCTTCGAAAGATCTCTTGTTTTTTTTCGGTGATAGAGCTTCACCGTCGGTAGATTATCTAGTTTTATTTTTTTAATTTTGATTTTTTAATTTTTAATTAAAAAATATTTTATGTTTGAGATGATTTGGCAATGGTATATTTGGCTTTCTAAAGGTCAAGGTTAGTCAACCGTTAAAGATAACGGATTAACTTGGTGGAAAGGAGAGTTTGTGTTAATATTAGGTATCTTTTTAAAATCTTGCTATATTTACTAAAATAAGGGTAAGTTAGTGCAATTAATCCTTAATTTTTCAGTAACTTGACTGTTTAAAACGAAAAACCAAACGGGATATTGCATTGGCATGCCCTGAGGTTTGGGATAATTTCAAACATATTGCAAAAGATTGTTTTCTTACAACACCTATGGAGTTAACAATTGTTATGAGTTCATTAGGTTGATTAAATCTTACTATTGGAACGTCAAAAATACCCTTAAATTAAATCAAAACAATAATAATGATAAATAAAATAAAAAAAACAAATGAAAATAATGAAAAAGAAGACCATTTGAATGTGATCATTATATACCTCATTCACTTTGCAATTATTGAATCTCCAATTACTTAAATCTATTTATTTTATAAAGTTTCATATGCTTTTAACAATATAATATTCACAAGTTTTATGTATCTTGTCAAGATTATTTGTTAATAAACATTACAACAACTTTATATTTGTTTTCAGAGAAACAAATATATATTACTTGTTTCAATACATAAAACAAAACTTTATATAATTCTACTTCAATTTGCAAATCGAAGGAGTAGCCGTAAAAAAGCAATTCAAACAGAATTGCCTTCTTCACCACAACCCTCTGGTCAGAAGACCTTGCTACCTTTTTCCTCATTTCTTTTATTTGTTTAAAACATGTGGAAGGTCTAAGTTAACTCAAGGGGGTTTCCCTGTAGAATAAGCATATTTTCCCTATCTGGTTGTAATTGAATCAAACTTCAAGGGTTTTGGTGCAATTTCCTCAAACCAAAAAGAAACGCACACGGCATTACATTTCTCTGGATGAGTGCTTCCAAAAATGTATGTTTTTTAGCATGTATGTACTTGTGATCTTGTCTAGGCCACATGTTGCCTAAATATCTTCCCTTTGAATAAAATTAGAACAAATCATGTTGACCATTTTTGCTTCATGTGTATCATTAAATTTAAATCTTTTAATCAAATAAAATCAATGGAATATGAAATTTATGAAAAACATTTCTTTTGAATTTTTACCCATCTACAAGAATGAATCCATCTGAATTCTTAGCTCATCAATTGTTATAAAAAAAAAAAAAAAAAAAAAAACCTCTATTTCTTCTCAATGTATGTGATTTAACAGTTTCCATCCATCTAATGAACTCATTTTTGTCTTTGTTCTCCATGTATTCATGCAACAACACAGCAAGAACTCAGAGAGTGAGTGACCGAGTCTTGTAGCTCATCATCCAATTCCCTGTTAACACCACAATCACCAAATCAGATTGACTCCAAATCTACAATTATCTTTGACACATGAAACAGCAAACGTCCAAATAATCAAAGGCCGAAACCAGAGAAATTGTATCAAAGAGGGAGAGTTTTGGGGGAATCTGAGTTTGCTTTGTGGTATAAAATACAGTAAACTGTTTTAGAACCAAATAGTTGAAAGCTTTCAAAATGGAAATTGACCCATCAAACATGGTGGTCTCAACCTTAATTTCTTCGTTTTCTCCAAATTATCTATCAATGTTGAAACTTGCCAAGAAAACACATCAAGTAAAAAGACATCAAACATATCAAAACAGAGCTAAAAAAAATTAATAACAATAACAAAGTGAACACTTTTATAGCCATCTTTAGGGTTTTTGAAGGTTTCTTTGCTTCTCAGATCGAGAGAAAAAAAAAAAAAAAAACAGTGAAGCTCGGCTGGGGTCGGTTAGCAGCCGAACCCAGAAACGAACACTGTCGCCGCCGCTGCTTCTGAGACGACACGTCGTTTTGAGTCATCTTCCTTCTTCACCAATTTTTCGGCGAGAGAAAGTCAAAGAAAACAGAACTTGTGTGAGCACGTCACAGGTTATTCAGGTATCAAGTATTGACGTGCCCAACCACGTTATCATATTATCGATAACTTGCTTATCTGGCACCTTATTCAGTAACTATGTGATGACGCGTCGGTCATATCACACGTATTCGATGATATGGTCGTATATATCAGTATTTATTCGTTACCATGTGATGATGTGTCCGAACATGTTAGTACTTATTCATTAGTGAAGTGGAATGTTCGTTTTGTCCTTCTTTTTTTCATATTTTACGGCTGAGAATTATAGGGACGCCCCGTAATTTTAGGGAATTAATGAATTTTATTCAAATTTGTCCTATCATTTTATTTATTTATTTTTAATCTTATACAAAAAATTTTTCTTTTTTTTACAGTTTATACAAATTTCATTTTAATTTGACTTGTAAACTTCAAATTGGAATGATTTTTACTGCTCATATCATCATCTTTTTTAGTTTTTCTTAAATTTTGAGATAATATATATATTATTTTCTAATAAATAAATTATATTATTTATTTATTTATTTAGAACATTGAAGGCATTTTTTTTTGGTATCCAAAAATGAGCATTTAACCATTAATGACTACTAATTAGAAATTTAGAAGTTTAGAACATCAAATTTTAACATAACTAACATAATTCAACTTCTTTAATTACAAAAATATTACAATAAACACAAAATCCACACAAAAATAAAATTAAAATAAAAAATACAACAATTTTTTATTTTTGAGGTGCTAAAATTCCATTGACAACAGAAGTAGCAACCAACAGTCCAACAACCTCCGCTCCCGCCACCGCTCCCGCCTGCGCCAAACCCCCAAAACCAACAACTCCTGTTTCGATCTCTATCTCTGCCGTTTCGATCTCTTTTTCCGCCGTTTTGATCTCTCTCTCCGCTTCCTTCACCAACTTCACCGCTTCCTTCTCCGCCTGCCTCACTTTCTTCCTCAGACCGAACAGCCCAATGTCCTCCGCAAAACACGCCGACTCCATCGCCGTCAAAACCGGCATTGCTGTCAGCGAAAAGAACAGTAACTTCCTCCTATTGGTTTGAATCGCCAGCGCAGGTTTAGGGGATTGCGCCGCCTTGTGAGAGACAGTGCTCGCACGAGGTGGTGATAGAGTTTGTAGTGAATTCAAAGAGACTGTGGAAGCAGCCATGGCTCTATTCTTGATAATCTCTTCACAAATGTTGTGTGTGTGTGGTTCCAAGACATTTTGTGTGGTGTGGTGTGTGTGGACGAAATTGGCCAGCTAGTAGAGGGGCAATATTGTCAAATTTGTTTCAGTTTCAGACAACGGTGTCGTTTTGAAGATAAATATCAAATCTTTGATTTGATTCCAGAATGATTAAAACTTAAAATTAAAACAACAAATTTTACGAAGTAACAAATACAAAGAGAGGAAATGGCGGAGGAAGAAGCGTCGGTGACGATGACAGAACAGGAACAGACTCTGAAAGTGACGGAAACCCTAGAAACAAACAACAAGGCGTCAGTGGAAGCCACTATAGAGTCTGCTGCGGAGGGAGCCACTGAGTCGACTTGCAACAACAACGATAACATCGGCGAAACCTCTGGCGTCAGCGCCGATGACGATCGAGAGAAGACGGTGGAGTTCGCCGACGAGTTGATAGACAGAGGAAGATTAGCTTTGAAAGAAAGTGATTACAGCGAGGCTTCTGACTGCTTTAGCCGTGCTCTTGAGATCAGGTTAGGGTTTTTTTAATTAAATTTTTTGTTTCACTTCTATATGTTGTTTCTTTCAAGAATGTGGAATTGAATTTTATTCTCGTCTCCATTGTAGGATATAAACCCTAACATATTACCATATTGTTGATGAATGAATTAATGTGGGTGCTTGCGTTAATTAGGGTTTAGGGTTTTTGGCAACACAAGGTTTTCAAGAGGGTTTATCGTAGTGTTAGTTATTTTGTTGGGTCACTTGTTAACTATACTATCACGTGCCATGTAGAAAGCAAGTTAAAGATTGGATTTTTTTTGGTTAGATGTGACTAAAGCTTGGTAGAATTTTTCTTTTATGGATGTTTATTGAGAATCAAGGAATGCGAATTAGTATTCTCTTGGATGGAAAAGGAATCATTCCATGCATGTACTATGTGCTTCTCTAATTTACTGAATCTGTTTTAAAGTGAGCTTTTGGCCTCTTGTGTTATTGGTACTAAATCCTTGAAGTTCTATCCTTGATCATCAGGGTTGCTCATTATGGTGAACTTGCTGTTGAGTGTCTAAATGCTTACTATCAATTTGGACGCTCCCTGCTGTACAAAGCTCAAGAGGAGGCAGATCCATTGGGTTCAGTGCCCAAGAAGGAGGTTGAATCTCAGAAAGATACTGACAAAGATGGACCTGTTAAGAGTGCTGTAAATGGAGAATCTTCCATATCTTCTGCTTCAAGTAACGCTGAACAGGCTGGGAGTTCTAACAACCTGGAAGGAGCTGGAGATGATGGTTTGTATTTTGCTAATGCGGTTTTTAACTAATTTATGAATTTTTATATTAGAATTATATCTGTTAATGATTTAACCAATTACTGGTGATTATACTGATACTTTCATGCTTACATGGTGCACATTCCTGGAATTTTATCTATAGTCGATTTGTATTTGTAAAGTGATATCTAATGTGTATTATTTAGGAAATTTCTCTTCATTAACAGGTTGTTAGAAATTTGTTGACATGCACGTACGCAATAACCTTGTAGTGCTGTAGCTTTTTTTTTTTTTTGTCTTTCCCTTTTGGTATTAGCTGAAATAGGTGGAAGTCTTATGTGTGATATCAAACATTGGTTGTCTGAGCTCGAGTAAATTTGACTCAATGAAATTAGTATGTGTTTAGGTATTTGATTTTACAAATTCGAATACATCTCACTTCATCTAGCTTTTGGCGAATTTTTGTTATAAGTTGTCTCGATTTGTGGTGGATGGTGATAGTTGAGTCTGTGTTTAATGCCTGCAAATGCCTTAGGGAGCAAAGCATTTTACTTTGCATGGAAAATGGGAACCTGACTATTATGTTTTGAACTTATTACATGTGGTCTATTCACATTTCTATATGATTATTTTGGGAATCATGCACATGGATTTGAATCTCCTTTTACTTCTGTCACATGTCATATGGTTGAAAAATGATCAATTAAAAATTTTACAGAGCAGGTTTGGAATCATAATGGAATTTATGTTTTTTAATGAAGATAATACAGAATTTATGTTACCCTATCACATGTGATGTTAGAGATGTGATCTGCAGCAAGTAAAAGAAGTTTACGTTTCCTATGGGTATGACCAAATCAAACTCGCCACTTTTCAGAATCTAGAAGTTTTTATATTTGTTTGTCTATTACTCTGGATTGGAGGGAAGATGAGGATAGAAGGGTGAGGTAGGTTGGCATAGTTGATGGTTTACTTGTCCAATAAGCATTTAACTTTGTCTTTAGAGGTATTAGAAGAACCCTAATGGAAGAGACTTTATATTTTCTGTGGTAGATAGTTTCTGATTCTTTTGAGTTCTCTTGCAATTTTACCTTTTATTGCAACAATTGATATAAGTTCAGTATTAACAATTCACTCTAGTCTGATCTCCGTGGCATGTCCCTTCAAAATATTTCTTCTGTGCATCATTAATATCCTTGTTTTAAAATGCTACAAGAGTGGAAGTTATATTCTTTCCAACTTCTATAAGAATGTCCCAGTTGTCACATTAACTCTCTTGGGACCTAACCTCTTTTTAATCCTGGTTGAAGTAATAAATTTTTATATTAGTGCATATTGCTGATGACCAAATTCATAGATTTTCTATTGAACTCTTATAACTCAAGGGTGTGGATTTGATAACCCGCAATGTCCATTGGTGCATTTTTATTTTTTTTTTGTTAATGTTTGTTTCAATTTTTCAAATAATTTACAGCCAAGTATGTGTGTATGAGTGTTCCATACAATTGTTAAAAGATATCTGATGAGGCAGGAGTGATTTTCTGCTATGTGAAAGGGCTCTTGAGGGGATATTACTTTTATATGATCTAAGATGGTGGTAGATGACTTGACTTGCTACCCTGAAATTGTTTGGTTTAGACTCATAAAATGTTGTTACGTGCGCTTGTAGCTATTTGTCATCTTAAGTTTTGGAGATATTGTCCATATATGAAACTTACTGTTTTATATGTTTACAGTTACTGGTGGGAAAGACCAGGAAGATGATGAAGGGGCTAGTGATGATGAGTGCCTAGCTGAAGCAGATGAAGATGAATCTGACTTGGATTTGGCATGGAAAATGCTAGATGTTGCTAGGGCAATTGCTGAAAAGCACTCAGGTGACACAATGGAGAAAGTGGACATATTATCAGCACTAGGGGAAGTTTCATTAGAACGAGGTTTGTTAACGTGTTTACTTGTTATTAGCTGTGATTTTCTGGAAGTTTCTCATCTGGACTAACAATGTTTATGCCTCTGTTATGCAACATGCAGAGGACATTGAAACTTCACTCAGTGATTACCAGAAAGCATTATCCATCTTAGAACAACTGGTTGAACCTGACAGTCGGCTCTTAGCTGAACTGTATCCTCTTCAATTTTTAATATAGATGATAACTTTCAATGATCTGTTTATGTTCAAGTTTTCAGGTTTATTGAGCATTATGCTGTCTGAACTATAAAGCAATTCTTTGATCTCTCTCACCTTATATTTTTGATCTGCTCTTTCATTGGTGACAACCTTAATTCTATTATTCAGAAATTTCCGCATATGTTTATGTCTGGAGATTGGATCCAAGCTTGAAGATGCAATTCCATATTGCCAGAAGGCTATATCAATTTGCAAGTCACGGGTACAGCGGCTCATGAGCGAAGTAAAGAGTTCCGCAGAGTCAGCAACGTCATCAGCTGCTTCTGAATTAGATGATGGCATACAGCAGTCTTCCAATGCATGCCAAAATGATAAAACCCTGGTAGATAAGGAAGCAGAGATTGAGACTCTCACTGGCCTCGCTGGGGAACTGGAAAAGAAGGTAAGTGTAATTACAACTTCCGTACGAAATTTAAAACGTTCATATGTTAAGTTACCATAGTTAACAGTTTATTCTTGGATTTGTAGCTTGAAGATTTACAACAAATGATCTTGAACCCAAAGTCAATTCTCTCAGAAATCCTTGGGATGGCAGCTGCCAAGGCAAATTCAAAAGGCAATGAGAAGATTGCATCTTCAGCTACCATGAGCTCTTCACGGATGGGTAATGCTACTGGCAGTGGCGAGTTTGATTCTCCAACTGTTTCCACTGCTCACACAAATGCTGCGGCTGCTCCAGTTACACATCTTGGCACGGTAGGAAGAGGAGTGAAGCGAGTGTCAACTAGTTCAGGCTCGGGAGAATCAACCGCAATGAAGAAACCTGCGTTGGACCCATAGATTGACATGGGGGTGCGTTGATGATTTTGGATTCCTTGGTCCATAATTAGAATGTTTATGTTCTAACCCATATAAATTTTGGTGGGTCTTTGGAAGCTCACCATTAAAATGTTGATTTAATGGATCCTCTCTAGCTGCTTAACGCTACGGTATGTTGTTGCACTTTCATCTTGTTGTAGCTTCTCTTGATAGAAAGTGTGGATGTTTCAAAATGATCGAAAATGAGTCTTGTGTCTGATGCTTGGTATTTATTTGTTGAACCATAATTGAATCCCTTAATCAGATGATTATTTACAGGCTCAATAGTACCAAATATCATAATTGTTTTGTGTTTGGGTGGTCGTCAAGAACTTGCTAGAAGTTATCAATGGCCAGGCTGGAAGGATGAGCATTTAGAATGGAGAGGGTAGCTCTTCGGCCAAAAGATTCTTTTAATAGCCCGTCCAATAAGGCAACTGGCCATTGATTTCTTACAAAGATTCCAAGTGCAATTATTTCCATGGAGAAAGAGTTCACCATCGCAGAATGGTCCGGATGGTGACGGTGATAGTGACAACAATGGCATTTTCGATAAGAAAATTGAAACCAACCAAGAAAATTGAAACCAACCACAATTATGTAACTACATTGGGAATTTTGGGATTTGATTGACCAACTAACTAATCACAAGAAAAAAAAAAAAACTATAGAGAATGTGAGTCTTTGTACGATGGCTATATTCCAAAATGCATAAAACATGCCAGAGAAGACCTGAAAATATATATAATACACCCGGTATATGTAAATAGATATACGGATCATATATAGTGATTGATCTCGGTAAATCCGATCATATCCCTAAAAATATAAGATATATCCACTCAAGGACAAGGACTAAAGGACGTACAGGAGTTGCCAATATTGTACTAAGCAACCTAAATTTTGTCACTAAACAAGAGCAAAGCAAGCAAGCAAGCTAGCATTGTGAACAATGCCAAATCGATAAGCTCAAAGGCACTCTAGGTAGATGAAATCAAAGTGATCTCAACCTTAAAAATGGATATATACAATAGAAAGTGATCATCATTCGGCAGTTAGGCACCAGCCCACAAAACATATATCTTCCACATCAAAGATTATTAAAACACAATCAATCTCTGATCATGTGTTTTAAGGTGGTTTGCAAGCAATGTGGAAAATATTCGTGGGGAGGTTGCGGCAGACACCTCCCCACCGTGTATGCGGGCATAGAGGAGGGCAAGCACTGCATGTGCCGCTCGTGGCCTGGCGTTGTCATCCCAACTGACTCAACAGCTACTCAACACCAACCTTCTTCAACTTCAACCACCACTACTGGTATGTCTTCATCTACACAACTTGCTTCATCTTCATTCTTAAGCCACGAGGTATATATATTTACGACGCATCGAGCCTCACGGTTTTATCTTTAAAAAGGTTGTCATGGGGTTAACTGTTAAGGCTAGTATTTGTTTATTTACGGCACAGACTAGTCTTGACTTTCACCCATATGAGAGAAAATCCACTAACAATACTTACTGTTATAAATTTGGGAATGAGATATGACTCGAACTCATAATCTGATTAAAGACTAATATCTTAATATCTTTTGGTGATTAGGATAATTAGTTTTAATTAACTTGCATATATGTCATCTCACTTTCGTCTTTCTAGAGTAAGAAAAACAGTAAATTTTGATCATTCCAATCCTGCCCACTTTAAAAGTTCTGCTTTTTTGTTAAAGAAAAAAGTGTTAAAAATCTTTCTAGCAAATTGAATCCATAAAGTTGCAAAACATGACAAATAATCCAAGCTAAAACTGCTTTTATTTGGTTTTGTTTGATTTGAAATGAAGTGTATTCACGCACTAATTGTTGTTTTGATTTTGGCAGGCAACAACATTTCCATTTCTTGAAATGCTTTGGATGCTGAATCAGTAGGTGTTATGTTGGAATCATGGTGGGGCTATATGTGCATAAATAATTTACAAAAATTAAAATAATAATAATAATTTGTGTATTTAGTTGGACACCATTACCAACACTATTTTACTATTTTCAAGCTTCAACACCACAGTTGAATCAAGCTTTAAATAATATGAAGTGGGTATTTTTGGTCAATGTTCTATTGACCAATTAATGTACCCTCTTTATTTTATTTTATTTTATGTGTATGTGTGGATAAATTATTTAAATAATATGAAGTGGGTATTTGTGGTCAATATTCTATTGACCAATTAATGTACTTTTTTTTTTTTTTTTTAATGTGTATGTGTTGATAAATTATTGAAATAAAGAATCCAAGAACTTGTTATCTTGTATAGACTATAGAGAGCTTGAAATGCTTCATCTTAAAGCATTAATCTTATAGGGTTTTGTGTGTTTTATTTTATAATTATTTGTTTGTTATGATTCTTGTATTTCCCTTCTTTTCGACTTTTCTAACCCACTAGTTATTTTTAGCCGGCTCACAGACATCGATTACATAGAATATGAGAAATTAATTATATCATTTAAAACCGAACTTAAGTAACCCGTGAGCTTTAACGGTTAAAGAGATTACATGAATATATATCTTAATCACTTAAATCCAAATCTCAAATATTATATACCCAAAACACAATCTCTTTGTATGTTTAATGTTTGAAAAAAAAAATCATGTATGTTATGTTACCTATTAGCAAAGTACATATAAATAAAGGCAGCCTAGCTTCATTGTATTTTTATATTTTTTTTAATATATTTGACTATGTCACTTATGTTGTGTTTATGTGGGTGTAAAGAGTTATGTGATGTGAATGCCATTTGAAAAATAAATAAATATAAATATGTAAGACAAATTAAAGTCATAGTAATATATGATGGTTTAAATTTCATATGTGCACTAGAGAGGGAGTGAAAGATTTGAAATTTAGGGATTGAAAAGTTCAAGGAAATGATGAATCTGTTGTCTAATTTTTTTGCTCAAGTTTCTAAATGTTGACCCACATAATAACATTTTATAACCCTAAAGCAAGACATTTTTGGCTTTTTATTGTTCATCTTTTTGTTGTCTTTGATTGAAATTAGAGGGCCACAAACAACCCCACAAATCATACACAAACAAATAAAGGAGCCCAAATTAACTATTATTATTATTATTATTATTACTCATCATTTCATTGACCATTTTGTTCTAATGATTTTAGTCACCAAAACCATGTGAATTTTGCAGAACTAGAGGCATCTCCTCATGACTTAAATGATTCTATTTTTTTTTTTTTTTTCAAAGGCATGCACACAATTTTATTAGTAGAATATTCATTTTTTGTTTAAAAATAAATAAATTTGAGCAAAGTCACAAGTGGGGTTTGCTTTGTATTCATCATTGCCACTGTTTTTGACATCATTATTATCACTCTTGACTCTTCCTTTTCTCTAGCTAATCACAATCTTACTTTAATTATTTGATAATAATCCATAAGGTTAATGCTCTAAATTATTTCAAAATTTTCTTTCATAAGCCACTGTTTAATTTTGTCATCATCATCACCAAATTATAATCTTGGCTCAATAATTTGATTACTTATCTATGAGAGACCTATTTTCAAAAACCATGATAATTATTATATCCACAACCTTGCTAACTTGTTAAGTTACATTTATTGTTGCACACTTTTCTCTTTTAGTTAAAATAAAGTGCATTTACCATTCAACGTTTGTGGTGGAGATCAGTTTTCAACTTTCACCATGGCGGATGCCAAATCAGAATTCCAAGTTTAATTGTAAAATTTTCATTTTAAAGGGATGAAAGGGAGATAAAAAAAAACTTAACATTAAAGATTAGAACTTTTTCACGATGCGATACGGGCATAACCAGACCTCTTAATAGTTTCACCGCTGTTTACTTATGGGGATATCCCCCACTATTGTTCCGACACATTTTGTAGTCCCCTATTCGTTGTCGGATTTATATCCAATATAGTATTATCCTATTTAGTTTTTTGTTAACAAAATTAAATGTTAATTATAAAACGTTTTTAGTAGATACGTAATTGTGAAAATGAGAAGAAGAAAGAACCCAAATGTCATTGTAGAGAAATTAATATCCAAAAAATTATTGGTGGGCAGACAGGCAGTGGGTACTACAAAATATTTCCCACAGCTAGCCTACATTCAAAATTCTTTTTAAAAAAAATCCCATCACAATTCACACGACCACATCAATATTATTTCAAAAATAAATGATTACATACTTTTCATCCCAGTCATTAATGAGAGTCATGAATTCTTGCATTTATGGCTTCAAAGGGTAGATATGTTAGCTATAAATGAAAACCCAGCTACCCTATATTTCTCTTCCATGTTCAGACCTAAAATTCCAAACTTCCACAGGGCACAGGCCAATATCATCAACAAATGCAAATTTAATGTTCAAAACTTTTGAGAGCATTGGAACTGAACATCCCATCTTAGCTCAAATGGAGTACATATTCTCTACCGCGCTAATCGTGGATTCGTGGGGTGTTCGAAATACGTATTTAAGTTTTCTCTATGGTGCTGTAAAAGTAAATATATAAGTTGCATGTATAGTGTTTAATCTCGATAGGTTCTATAAACTTCTGATCTGTTGGTGTCAAATTTATTTTTTTAAAAATAAAAAAATAAAAATTGAAGTTTGCAAAGATTGTAATCTCAATGTGGGTCATGTACAGCATGTGAATATTTATGTTCCCAAAAAGATCTTACTAGTATTTAATGGACCTCTAACTTATGGTTTATTCTTGAGGGCCAAATTTGTAATTTCCACTCTTTGGATTGGCTTTAGCTAAAGTAGCTAATTAACAATCTCCAATTAATGAAAATTTTTCTACTAAAATAATAATAATAATAATAATTTTAGCCAGATTTTTGTACGATGAAAAATGGTGCTTGAACTGGACCAGTTAAGAGACTGTATGTCCTTGTGCACCGTTGGATATTTTTGGAGCTTGCATGATTGACATTTATGATTAATATGTTAAATTATGTTTAATTAATTGGCTCTATCTGGATTACTATCAGTACATGGTTGGAACTTGGAATAAAATCTTAGATATGAATGTATTAATTATTGCCAAAGTTAATAGGTCAAATTGTCACACAAACAATGTCGACTAGTCAACTATGTGAGATATGACTGCAATGAGTGGATTTTTTTTACTGAAATGGTAATTTTCTCGGGTGATTAATCATATGAATCTTATCTTTGACTAAGCGAGATTTATTTTGACTCTCTTGAGATAAACGTGAATTAATTATAACAACTAAACTCATATTTCATGTGTTTTTCATCAAGCCAATTGATGGAATTAGAGTCATTTTAGAGACACAACATTCTTGTTCTTTGACTTGATTATCAAGCATAGAATGAAATGAAATGAAAAAGCTTTAAAAAAAAAAAAATAAAAGATTGCATGATTTACGCAAAAGGTCTGGTAAAAACACACACACAGACTACACCAGTTGGCAAGCAATTTTGATTATTCTAATTCTGTATAAAGCTCGTGAGAGAAAAAGACGTTCTCTTTTTATTGCAATTTTTTTTTTTTTTTTTTTTTTCTCGAGAGAAGAGCGAGTGGTTGAGATTCTGGTCTGATTCAAAAAGAAAGAGAAAGAAAATTTTGTTAAAGCAATGATCATAATCATATATGATATATATGAATGATCCACTTTTTCGAAATTTGTTTTAGTTTCATTTGTCCCGTCTCAGTTTTTCAGGATTCCAAAACTCTGAATCCTCTCTTTTTATATTCTTCTGCATACACACTCACTCATAACTTTCACTTTTAGTTTTTCTCTTTCTTTCTTTTCATGGATCTGGAATAGTTTGTGAAGTTTCAACTGTTAGAGAAAGCAAGAAGAAATGGCAGCAGAGAAGTCCAGCTCTAAAGGCCAAGCATGGTTAGTTAGTCAAATACACAAGTTTAATTTGTGTCTCTTTGCAATATATATATATATTTTTAATTTTGTTTGAGTAAATTTGTTGCAGGTTTTGTACTACTGGATTACCAAGCGACATTGTGATTGAAGTCGATGAAATGTCGTTTCATCTTCATAAGGTCAGTAGTTTGTTATCTTTTTTGCTTATAGGATTTGAAATGAAACGAAATCTTCAACTGACAATTTTTTTTTATCTTTTTGTTTGTTTTTGTACCAGTTTCCTTTGATGTCAAAGAGCAGGAAGCTGCACCAGTTGATAACCGAGCAAGAGACAAATCCTGTCAACGCTTCGAGACAAGACGGCGATGATGCTGATAATAATAATAATGAGACTGAAATCGTAGAAGAAGAGGACAAAGTTGAAGAAGAAGAAGCAGAGTGCCACATCAGCCTCCCGGATTTCCCGGGAGGATCGGAGACGTTTGAGATGGTGGCGAAGTGGTGTTACGGCGTGAAGATGGAGCTGTCGTCTTCAAACGTAGCTCCTCTTCGCTGCGCCGCCGAGTTTCTCGAAATGACCGACGATTACTCCGAAGATAATCTCGTTTCCAAGACAGAGAGGTTTCTCTCTCAATCCGTTTTCAAGAGCTTGAACGACTCTATCAAGGCCTTGAAATCCTGCGAAATCGTCTTGTCTTTGGCAGAGTCTTTGAGCATTATTCAAAGATGTATAGATTCAATAGCTTCCAGAGCCTCCTCTGCAGATCCTACTCTGTTTGGTTGGCCGGTGACTGAAGGAGGAGGAGGAGGAGGAGCTTCTAATCAAGCTTTGTGGAACGGAATCGAAGCCGGTCTACGTAGAAAGGCTACCAAAAATGCAGAGTCCTGGCTTGAAGATCTATCGCTGTTGAGTCTGCCATTGTTGAAGCGTTTGATTTCTGCAATGCAACAACGAGATCTGAATCCGGACATTATCGAGAGCTGTTTGATGTATTACGCTAAGAAATACATTCCAGGAATATCAAGGTCTAGTCGAAAACCTAGTTCGTCTTCAACAATACCTTCAGAGGACGAACAGAGAGAGCTCTTGGAGACTGTGATCGCGAATCTTCCATTAGAGAAAAGCAGCTCCTCCACTTCTTCAACTGCTACAAGGTTCTTGTTTGGATTGCTGAGAACCGCGAACATACTAAACGCATCCGAATCGTGTCGTTCTGCTTTGGAGAAGAAAATCGGATCTCAACTCGATCAAGCTACACTCGATGATCTTCTGATCCCAAGCTATTCGTATCTCAACGAAACGTTGTATGATGTTAATTGCATTGAAAGGATCTTAGGTTTCTTCTTGGACAGTCTGCAAATTCAACAATGTCAGCAACAACAAGAAGATAACAATGCCAGATCTCCACCATTGATGCTGGTTGGCAAACTGTTCGACGGTTATCTTGCGGAGATCGCATCGGATTCAAATCTCAAACAAGACAAATTCTACAATCTAATAATTTCTCTTCCCGATCAAGCCAGACTCTTCGACGACGGTCTATACAGAGCCGTTGATGTGTATCTTAAGGTAATGTTATTGTGATTGTAGTATCTGTTCTAGAAATTTTTTATTTATTTTTATCTGAAATTCTGGTTTTTTCTGTTTTATAGGCACATCCATGGATATCGGAGGCAGAGCGCGAGAAGATCTGTGGAGTACTAGACTGTCAAAAGCTCACACTTGAAGCGTGCACACACGCGGCACAAAACGAGCGTTTACCGTTACGCGCGGTGGTTCAGGTTCTGTTTTTCGAGCAGCTACAGTTGCGTCACGCGATCGCCGGGACGCTGTTGGCGGCGGATGCTGCGGTGCCGCAAGAAGCGGGGAGAGCGTCTGGAATAAGAGAGGACGACGATGACGTGGAGGAGGAGGAGGAGACGACGACAGGGGGCGAAGTTGTTGTTGCGGAGGCGAGCAACAACGGTGCCACGTGGAGAAAAGCAGTGAGGGAGAATCAGGTGCTGCGACTGGACATGGATAGCATGAGGACGCGGGTACATCAGCTGGAGAGAGAGTGTTCGTCGATGAAGAAGGTGATCGATAAGATCGACAAGAAAGGTGGTTGGAGGGAGTCGTTAACCAGGAGGTTCGGGTGCAAGTTCAAGACGCAGGTCTGTGATTCTCATGAACAGACAGTGGTGGAGAGGAGAAAGGGGAGGCAACACCACCATGATCATCAACAATAGACGTTAACTTCACCGTAACGGTAACGGCGGGTCCTACATTAATTAATATATATTCCTCAATTTCTTATGTTCAGTCCATTATATTTGTCAATGCTAAGTGATTTTTTTTTTTTTTTTTTTTAAATTTATAATTGGTGCCATTTTCATCAATCATTTTGTTAATAAGGTAGCTAACAACTTTGTTTTTGAGGTGATGGATATATAGCCATACAGGTAGGCTTTCTATTCTATTGAAAACATGTAAATCATACACTAAAAATCCTATTTAACAAAATTCACATTAAATCATAGAAATTGTAATACACTAAAAATCCTATACATATACATCACCTTCTAGCACATTTTTTATTTATTTTTATTTTTTTTATTTAAGGCACATCCCTTTCATCGCCAGTAGTTGGTTGAACCTAAAAATCCTATTTAACAAAATTCACATTAAATCATAGAAATTTGTAATACGTTAAAAATCCTATACATATATATATATCACCTTTTAGCACATTTTTTTTAATGCACATCCATTTCATCGTAGTACAGACTCCTAATCCAATCGTTTGGAGTCATAATTTATTGTAGGAATTTTCTTTGCATTAGTTTAGTTTCGGAAGAATGGTACAATATATGGTAAGTTAGTAAGTGTTGAATCAAAATTTAATTAATATGTATATACGGTATACCATTTAAAATTAATCTAAATCTTATTATCTTATTAAAATCTCGAGAAAAAAGAAAAAGAAAGAGTATGGGGTTGGTTGTAAGTGGAGGTCTGTCAAAAGTTTATAGTCAGCATTGGTGGCCTGACATTTTATTTATGGAAATGCTTTTAGCATGGTAATTGCTATGGAGTTGACAACATATATAAGAAGCTCACTGCTCAGTTCAATTCATATTCCTCACTTTTTATTAATGGATTGGTTCAAAAGAGTCATTATCAAGGGAAGATGACAAATATGAGTAGCCTTTTCCTTTTGATGTGTTCTTATTTGTTGTCCTGTTATGATTGTTTTGTGGTTCTCTCTTTATCTTCTAAATTAAAAGGTATCATGATTATTATTTAAAAAATAATCAACTTTTTTATAAATTATAAACTAAACGAGATAAAAGCTCAAAATAATCTTTTTTTTTTTTCTTTGTTTTTTAACAATTGGTCTTTATTAAGGGCAAACAAACCAGGAAACTAGAAAACAACCCAGGAGAACAAAAAGAAAAGCCACCAGAAGCAGACCAAACAAACAAAAACAACGCAGCAACAGACACTAACAACCAGACGCTGAAAATAGAGGAAACCAAACAAAATGTAAAAAATAATAAGCACGCAATGCATATATATATTTCAATTAATGCTGGAAATTTTATTTTTAGAATTCGAGAGCCACACATTTAACATAGATTTCATATTTATATATAGGTAAGAAAATTAAGCAGGGATCATTATTGCAATTTATCACGTATTATTGCCACCATACAACACATGTCATTGCTATGGCATGTCTCATGCCACTTATCTCTATGTGTGTTTGCTTATTGGCAATCGAACTTTGGAGTTGGTAGCAAATTGTAATAATAAACTCCTTTTTTTTTTTTTTCTTTTTTTTTTTTAATCACGAGGTGATCTCCACACATCGGTGGGATTAATTCCCGCTTAGGACCGAGACCGAGGGATGTGCCTCCGTCCCTAAGCGGGAATTAGTCTCACTAATGTGTGGGAACCACCTCGTGGTTTAAACCAAAAAAAAGGGGTTATTTTTTCTTAACTATATATATTAAAAAGGATTTCTCTTGTAAATGTGTGTCTCTCAGATTTTTAAAATAAAATTCTCAGTATCATTTGAAATCTACGAATTGAGTACTTATTCTCTTTATAAAGTGTGCTGAATTACTAGTTGTATAAAAGATTATTTTAGTTTTTATATGTGTTTGTGGATTCGAGTTTATCCCCTCTCCTAAAATCCCGAATTATTGTAATATTTCTTTTTAAAAATTAGAATATCATTTGTAACCGATGTAACACCCATACTTATCCCATAATTTACATACTAAGGTTAGTAACTTATTATTCTTTTCAAAAAAAAAAAAAAGGTTAGTAACTTATTATTAATAAGGCCCACAAAGATTGGGCCGCCACTCACAAGATTTTTTTTAAAGGTATTTATCAAAATATATAAATCATGTATTTTTATTTTTTATTTTTTAAACTTTTGTTATTGGTAGGATTCGAGCCGTTGATTTGGGAGTCATTTACCCATACTCCAAGCTCATCCACCTACCAGCAGAGCTACGCCCCTGGGGCAAGTTTTATAGAGATTTACTAGCACAGTTACACACATCAATTATTTTTGTTCATAAATTTGTGTTCATACTTTACTTCATGTCCACCGTTACAATCGATCCACTCTTCCGAAAATTTTGTCTTCTTTTCTAAAATTGAGCACAAAAAATACACTAGACATTGGATATAATTATATTCCTTTTCACAATTTAAAACACACCCATCACCAGCAGCGGCGGAGAAAGGTCCATTTAGCATAAATTGATGAATTAGAAGCAAATTGAAAAGGAGAAGTTAATAAACTGGTCCTGGCCAACAACACGAACACCGCAAAAACAGGTTCTAGTAGCCAATACTTATACGAAAGGGACAGAAACAGATAACAATATGGTGACAATTAAATTTGTATCAATCCAAAATATGGTCAATTACTTTTTTACTCAACCCGAATATGATCCGTTAATTTAAAGATCATATAAATTACATGATAAAACACAATTTGATTGATTAATTCATTTACCTCTAAACCTTTTTAATTTTTTTACATAATTCAATCCTCTACATCCATTTAATAAACATTATAAATATCAAAATATTATATAAATCATGTACAAAATGAGGATGCAACTGATGAATTGGTTGGTTGTGTGGAGAAAGTTGGAGAAGCAGAGCTATCAAAGATGTGATTGCAGCAAGTAGTTGGGCCAAATCTCAAGCATATCACTCCCTTTTGCTTGCATCTCAGGGAAGAAGCAGACCAGAATATGAACTTGGTGGTGACATGACATGTAGTGATATTGTGATACTTTTCATGCATATAAAAAAAAATAAAAAATAAAAAATAAAAAAACCAGCTTTACATTATTAATGTAGGAAATTCACATTAGAAATGACCCACAAACCACCATCAGCAAATAAGATTAATGAAAGAAAGTGTTCAAACATAAAAAGGAGTAATTTTCATACCCTTCAACGTACGTACGTATAGCATTTTTGTTTTTTATTTAATATATGATTTAATGAAAGCGATAAGAACACCACCATCTGCTACAGTCTCCTCGTCATTGCCATTTTTTTTTAATCTATGATGTGACATGGTTTATATAATTAAGCGCTTGTTTACCTATCGGGGAATGAAATGAAAGGGAATCAAATTTTATGGAAAAAAAAATTAGGAACAAAAAAAAAACTTAATTCCTTAAACGAGAGGGGGAATGAAGTTCCATTTCCTACATGAACTTAATTTCTGATTTGTGTGTGAGACCTATATAATTTAATTCTCGATAATTAAGTTCCCCTTCCCTCATTAGGATTCCTACTTAGTAAACGCAATATTCATAATTAGTAAACACAACATTCATAAGTTGAGATTTGAGACATGATTTAATTATAGATGTGATAATTATGAATTTTTCATATGACACCGAACGATCGAGAGATCAAACAATACATATGCAGTGAACACCGGAGAGAAAACTACTGACACATGCTCATAAAATATGCATAGTGGGACTCGAATTTTTCACCACTAATATGAAAACTATATATGATGCTTCTCATGTATAAACCATCGGATGTAAATTACGTCTATATTCACTAATTGTCACATGAGACAATCAGTTTTGTAACACTATGTAATGAACCCAGATGACGGATGTAATTGGGTTTACACCTAAGACGTGAGACTTTTTTGAAAATCTTACATCCGAATAGATGGAAATAATTGAATTGTTTTTTTTTTTTTCTTTCTTGAAAGCTAGACTTGTTAATTTAACTCAATTAAAAATGAAAGACCCTTCATTTGACTCATTCACCGAAAACCAAGAAAACATTAACTTTTCAATTTGATTTTTCTGGTTATAAAACAAAGAATAGGATTAGGGTTTCCAGTAGTTTTTAGGCAGCAGGCATGGATTCAATAACCATTCCCGATTGGAGTAGTCTGCCAGAAAGTTCGCTCAACTTGATCTCCAAAAATCTTAACACACGAATTGACATTCTTCGTTATCGTTCCGTTTGCAACTCATTTCGAGCCTCAACACCTCTTCCACCAAAATTCTCATCCACATATGCTTCTCTCAAGATTCCCAGTCTCGTTGGACTAAAAGACGATCACCTTCTACTCACAGAGTCTACCGTTTATGCCATCCAACCCCTTAACGAGACAAAAACATGGCTGATTAAATTGCAGGAGACAAACTCAGGTAAACTCACAATCTTTGACTTGTTCAGCACGAAACGTATGGTGCAACACTTATCAAGCCACGAGTTTCCACCAAAGTCTTTGAATTTGTTGGATTATCGGGTTAAAGAAATATCCAAAAGATACGGACACAATAATCAAGTTAGGGATGAACTTCTTTATCGTTGGGAAATCATGTTGATTAACAGCATATTCACTAAAGTTGTTACGTTAAAGTGTTTTGATAATATGGATGATGATTTCGTAATCATGGTGAAGCATCAACATAAACTGATCGTGTGGAGAATTGGAGACAAAAGCTGGAATACTATCAAATTTGGTGATCATGATTCTTCTAGAGTTCTTGATATCATTTATCATAAAGGTAAGTTCTATGTTGTGGACAACACAGGTCTTACTGTGGTTTTCAATTCCAAGACATTGTGCCTCACTGATGAAATTGTTGCTCCAGTACAGAATTATAAGTGGGATAGTATTTTTTTCATGGAGTCGTGTAATGAGTTATTTTTTATTGTTGTAAGCTTATTTATCGTTAGCTATGGTTCTGGTTATGGTCCTCTTAAAAATACATAATATGATTTGAATGTTTTCAAGCTCAATGATAAAATGTGTGGGTGGGATCAAGTGGAAGATGATCGATTGAAGGATAGTGTGTTTTTTGTTGGTGATGATTGTTCCTTCTCTATTTCGGTTAAAGACCTCTCTGAATCTGAAGTTAATTGTGTTACTTTCCCCAGATATAGTGGCACTCCGTTCCGGAAATTCGATGCTATTATAACATTCCCTGAAGCAGGAAAATTTAGGTTAAAGTTATTATTTTTAAATGTACACCCTTTTAGATCGCTAATCTTTTTTTTTTTTTTTTTTACTTCTGTTTATTGTAAGTTGTTTCTTATTGTAATACTTAAAAAAAAAAAAAAAAAAAAGGAGGTTGTTTCTTATTCTGTGTCTTTGGACTTAATTTACTCTTATGATTAATAGAAAATTTGCTAAGATATGATGAAGAAATGTGTATTTTCGTTGATGAGATAATTTACGTGGAATGCTTGAATATTAGTATTAGTGTGTGTTTGGTATGACTTTTGAAAGGATCAAAAGCGTTTTTTTTAATGTTATAAGCTATTTTGAATTTTTTTTTTTAATATATGAATTGTCTCAATTACCCTTTATAAAAGTCATTTTATGTCTACTTGGAGAAGCCCAAAATTTAGGTTTTTTCGAAAAGCTTTTTTTGAGTTTTTTTAAAACATATGAATTGTCTCAACTATCCTTTATAAATTTTAGATATTCCACTATAACTCTTACGTTATAAATACATTGTCAACATCTTTTTCGTAACTCATTCAACCAAAAGCTATTTTTAAAAATACATTTTCAACATCTTTTTTGTAATTTACACAACCAAAAACCTTTTTTGTTATAATCTCTCATTAGAAGCTCTACAGCTCTACTACAAAAACATATACTCTAGAAGTTCTACATGAAAAGCCATACCAAACATACCCTTAATAGGGATGCCATTAATGTTAGTTTCGTTTATAATTAAATCCTTTGGTTTTTCTACAGAAACCCCCCCTCCTGATATCAGTCATCTCTTAGCTGCCGATGCTAATGGTGCTGTCTGTTTAAGGCAGTGCCTTGTGCCCTTTTCTACCTTTTAGTTTCTTTTCTATCTGGGCTTTTGCCCCCCAATGTACCAAAAAAAAATAAAAAATTAAGGATATCAAGTCCTGCAAGGTTGCTTGACAGAGAATTATATATTAACTTGATAATTGTATTAATTATAAGCATTAGGTTTTACTTCTGGTAAATTTTGACATGCAAACTAATTAACCATTGAGTACTACTATATTCATCCCAAATTTTTAGAAAATGCTTTGGTGTAGTAGCCGTACTTAGTCAAAAAGGACAGAAACAGATTATAAGTTCTTTGGGCTTGTGAGTTATGACATTCACATTACAGGAGAAAATACGAGCTATCGTATCATATTTGTTTCAATCGAAATACGGTCCGTTATTTTTTTACTCAATCCAAATACGAACCGTTACCTTCGTGTCACGAGTCAGAATCTCAAACATGACTCATAAAATTAGTGAGTCACTTATAAAACCCGTTAATTTTATATGACATGTAATTTACATGATAAAACACAATTTGATTAATTAATTTACATCTAAACCTTCTTAATTTATTTACATGATTCAATCAACTACCTCCATTTAATAAACATTCTAAATGTCAAAATATTTATCTCTATAGATTTCTAAATTACATATTTATTCTTGATATTTCATCTTGTTGAATGAGTTAGCCGATCAGGAAGGGTTCAATCCAAATATGACTAATTTAGTTAAAATTGTTCAACATGTTGACCCGTTCGTAATTCGAACTCAATAAGATAGAACCCAAACTTCCAATATTCGTGTTGTATTCATGTCGTGTCACCGGTGGTGTCGACAATTGGGCTGGGTTTGTATCCGAATTTGGGCTCAAACTACAGAGAGACACAAGACAACACAAAAAAGCTGTCAACTCCACTTCCACGTGTCAATCACCAACCTCACACACGCTAGCAAGATGGAGTTGTGAAATTTAGGCACGTGTCAGTACTGACCGTAAACAAAAAACGGTTGGGATCCGAAACTTCGCAATATCATCAAGTGAGCTGGAAAAAAGGGGACCCTCACAATTTCTTCACTAAAATTAGCAAATTTTCACCAAATTCGTCGTTATCAATTTAACATAGTCCTATAAACTGCACCTAAAAAGGGTATTTTTATTTACTTAACTGATAACTTTCTCTGTTGTCACTCTGTTTGTCTTCAAGCTGCTGCTCTGTTTTTTTACAGTGTCGGATTGAGTCTTGTTTCAATTTTTTTGTTTTGTTTTTGTTTTCCCAGATCTGAATCGAAAAAATGGGGCGGATTGATTACTTGGCTATGAAAACTGATGATCAGGTCACGGCAAATTTGATCAATTCTGATATCAATGACCTAAAAGTTGCCGCCAAAAATCTCATCAACCATGCAACCAAACTTGGTGGGCTTGGTTTTGGAACTTCTTTTCTAGGATGGGTCGCTTCCTTTGCTGCCATGTGAGTATTCTCTATTTATAACAATTCATTATTATGTCTTCTTCTTTTTATGATTGAGATATCAGATATGCTTGATATTTTTCATTAAGGGCTCAGGGACTGTGCAGATAATTTATTTATATAATTCTTAGATTATCTCATCTTCCTGTCAAAAGTGGGTACTGGGTAGTCAAGAAAGCGATTTGTTTAATCTAACTTGCTATTTGCTAACAATATTATATATTCTTTGATTGGTTTGACCAAATTGTGCTTTAAATTGTGATTGACATACTATTGGAGCATTTTAATTTTACCTTGGCCCCAGATGAACAGTCATTGAATCACTGGGTTCAGACTTTCTCTTTCTTTTGTTTTTCTGTTGTTTTCTTATTTGAATTGTTTCTTGGGTATAATAGCATGGTCATTCATTTGAATTTTGATGTTTAGATTATTGATTAATTGAGCATCAATAATCTTTTTGAATGTGAAAGATAGATACAGAACTAAATGATTGTTAAAAAAACAGTAATAATAACTAATCAAGAACCCAAGTTTGTCTTGTTGATGAAGAGTGTTGGCAGTGTGTGCAACATAAACAATAGCACCGTGTATTTTTTTGCATAAATTTTGTAACTATAAGTCATTTTTGATTACTTATATGAGCACATATGTTTTATAGATAAATTGTGGTTTGAAGTGTGAGAGTTTGTGTTGCATATGATTCTGGATTGGCAATCCATCCACTCTATAGGTGACTCAACCTGGACAACCAAGGATAGTCATGTCGACTCTTTAATCTGAAAATGTCGATGCAACATTATTGCTTTGAATGACTGAATTAGGCCGACACATACATATTCTTTCCCATATTGCTTTGCATTTAAGGACAGTGAAACCTTTTATTACTTCTTGCCATTACATAATTTACGATAGTTTCCTCCGTTGGTATCCTAAATTTGTGTATCAGCACCACGAAACTATTGTGTTAGAAAGAAAATTAATAACTTCATTTCCTAAATGTTTACTGCAGTTATTTGTTGATACTGGATCGCACAAATTGGAGAACGAACATGCTGACTTCGCTCTTAGTACCTTACATATTCTTCAGTCTTCCCTTAGTGCTGTTCAACTTTTTAAGGTGAGAATCTCCGCGATCACCGGATTATATTCTCTTTTAAAATTTTCATCTTATACTTATTTTTTAATCTTCTTCTGAACTTATTTTCTTGTTGCCTATATTATTTTTGTCAATATCACCCAGAGGAGAGGTTGGAAAATGGATTGCTTTCATTGCAGTTGTACTAAGACTTTTCTTCCCGCGACATTTCCCAGGTATATGCTCAACTCAATCAAGTGTTCCCGAATCGTAATTCAAACACACACATATACACCACATCACAAGCACAATATTGAAACTAAAATTCTGTTCTTAGAAATCTTTGCTGATACTAACAAGATCTTTACATGACCCTTATAAACTGTGCCTATTGCGTACGGCTGGATACTATGGCTATCTCCAATTCACTACTCATTTGATGATACCGAAACCTGTAAATTTCTAGTATCTCTTCAGTTAGTTGTTTGTCTTTTCTTTGTTATCATGATAGCCAGATGAAATATCTGTCTTGTTGTCTCAACAATTGGTTGTACTTTCATTTTTGTAGAGCTTATTTCTGAATGTCCTGACTTGAATGCATGGCATACAGTTATTTACGGAACCTTTTAATGTGCTACATTCATGTTCGTGTAACGCATACTAGTAACAATCCATGAGTAGTCATGACTGTTGTGATTTATTCTGGAATGTGCATCTCATTGCAATATGTTTATGGATCATGTTTGATGTCCTTTGCTCGATCTTTTACAATGATGATTTCTCGTGCAGACTGGCTGGAGATGCCTGGATCATTGATTCTTCTTCTAGTCGTGGCTCCAGATTTCTTTGCACACACCTTGAAGGGCAGCTGGGTTGGTGTCGCAATCTGTCTTCTTATCGGTTGTTACCTACTTCAAGAACACATCCGAGCATCTGGCGGATTCAGAAATTCATTCACCCAAAGCCATGGAATATCGAACACTCTCGGCATAATCCTTCTGTTAGTCTATCCTGTCTGGGCTATGGTACTTCACTTCATGTAGGAATTATCATAATAGTCTGGAGTTGTGAATTTTCATTGCTCTGCAACTTGAATAGAATATTTCATTTTAAACATTTGTATGTAAGGTTTCGAATTTTATTGAGATTGTCAATCTGGATTTGTTTAATAAACTTTGATCGGTTCCTGTCAAGCTGCTGAATTATATGAAGCTTTGCACTTTGATGACAAATGAAATGGTTGCTCTTCTATGCACTCTCTGGAGGATCCATTTCTTCTTATATTTTTTTTTTTTAAAACTAGTATATATATATTTTTATTACTATTCAGTTTATTTTACCAATTCAAGTAGGAATTTAAAGTTAAAATCTACTTCTTAACAGTAATATAATTTTAGGATGTCCATATTTTATTAAAAAAATTAATTATAAAAATATGTTAATACAAATTTAACATTTTTTTTTTAAAGTGTTACAACTATTATAATAAGACTGCAGGGATTTATTAAGATTAGATGATACATGTGTGGTCCAAATATCTCAAGTTATTTTAATTAAAAATAAATCAAATATTATGTACACTTATTAATTACAACCATTATCTCTTTATTAGAAAGAAGATGAAAAAAAAAAAAAAAAAAACTTATGATAAACTCTATTTCTAATTCAGGTATCAAAATTTCACACCATCACATGAATATCATATAACAAAATAATGAAAAATACCATCACATGAATATCATATAACAAAATAATGAAAAATAATAATTTTTAAAGGACTCTAATCATAAAAAGGTATATATTTATTTACTCTTTTTTTTTTTTGTCATTTTTTAATCTGAAGTTATGAACTCTATTGATAAATAAAAAGTGAAAAGTATATATATATATTTTTTAAAGATAAGGTAGATTGATGTATTCATGAGTTTTTTAATTTTATTTTTTATTTTGTTTTTTTTTTAATTTTTATTTTTATTTTAAGAGAAAAATCATATGTTGTTATTTGCTTTAACTATCAATGATGACTCATTAATTCAGATAAAGTTGGAACATAATATATGTTATAACAAAAAATAAAAAAAATTGGGTGTATTAATAATTTAAGAGGGTTTACAAATAAAATGTATAAAAATAAATATATCCATTTCAATAAGGGCACTATTGGTATTGGGATGTGTGCTTATTGTTATAGTACTGATTTAATTTTTGAATTTTAGACATGAGTATATTTATAAAATAGGTGTGTAAATCATATTTATGGGTGGCAATATCGGTACACAAAATTTTAAAATTATGTGTGATTTATTCTAGTATTATTATTATTAATTTGAAGTATTACAGTAGGACTGTCGAGACGAGATTAAATCATAAATATACGGCTCTAATATTTACTTTCATAACGGGAGATATCAACTCCTACAGACCAGGGAGGATACTCTCAACACATATTTGTAAAATGTCAATTTTGAAAAAAATATATATATATATATTAGTATTATTGGGCTGAAAGCATGTGTTTGGCCCAAGGAATATGGGCCTCTTATCTTGGCCCAGAAGACATGTACCAAAAAGCCAGAACAGCTCACTTATTCGACCCAAAACATGAAGAGCAAACCCTAAGTCCCTAACCCTAATAAACATTCGCCTATAAAAAGCCAACATCTTCACCAATCTCTACCGGCAGCACCACTAGATCCATCACTTGTTTAGTCGACGCTCCTCTCTGGTTTCTACTCGTGTTTTCTGTATTTTCGTCGAGTACTTTTCTTCTTTTTGCTTTTTAATTCTTTTATTTTAATGATTTAAATCTATGTCGGTCAATGATGAGTTTATAATTATAATCATATAATGATGGTGATTTAAGCTTGGTTTCTCGGTGATGATCAACAATGATGACGAGTCCGATATCCATTCTTAAAATCGTGACGACAAAACGAGGCATTTGTCTGAGAGAAACCCCTATTTTCATCATTATTATTTTTCCTTCTTTCGCTTTCAAACAATTAAAAAAGTTTTTTTATTTGTTTATTTAAAACTCTCTGGTAATAGTTTTTGTGGGCATAATGATGATTGTAATATTATCTTATTTTTATATGATGATTTAATTACCTCCTACTCATTCTGAATGCCTGCAACAACAAAAAAGTAAAAGAGAGAATTTTGGAACTTGATTATGGTTTTTTGATTTCAGAGAAGATTGAGCATTGAAAATTTTACATAATTATAATCAGACCCATTTTAAATAAAAGCTAACAAAGATGAAACATTTATTGATTTGATGATTTGCAGCGATGATGAGAGAAAATGAAACTCTCAGTAGTGCAATGAGGAGGTTACGATTTCCTGTGATTGTGCTTCAAGCACTTTTGAGCTGCTATTATTCTCTTTTCTCTTGTCAAGTTTTTTGTATTCTGTTCAGTTCCTGTCTGGTTCCTTGATTCAATTAAACAGGTTTTAAGTTCTTGTTTAGAATCTGAATCTGAATTAAACTGGTTTGAAGTTCTTGTCCAGAATCAACAAATGTACGATCTATTTGCAGGAGTTTCAGCTTCCAACTCCAAAAGCAAAGCAATGGATTGTGGGGTGGTACAATTTGTGATAATGACTAATTGGTTTAGGACATTGACAAAGAGTATTGAAATCGTACACTTTAATCTTAAAAAATTAATTTTGGAACCTGCAAATCTGCAATTGATAAATAATGATCAAAACTAAAAAAACGTTGAGATATTAACACCTATAAAACTTATCACTATACCAATTTTTTATTAAAAAATTTAATTATAAAAATATTCTAATAGAAATTTATTAATAAAGATAAATTATTTTAATTAAAAATATATACTCATTAATTATGTAAATATTTCACTTATATTTTTTTATTAAAAAAATACTTACCTTTTTAAAAAAAATACTTATAATAAACAGTAATTAAACTATAATATTATTTTAAATATTAAACTTTTTTATCATCACATGATTATCATATTGTTTTTTTGTTTTGTTTTTATTTTATTTTTTATGTTATGAACCTTATCAATAATTAATTTTTTTATATTTTTTAACATAGACGTAGATATCAATAATTTTTTTTTTTTAAAGATAATTATATAAATAAGATAATTTCAGATTGAAAAGTAAATTTGACCATCATTAAAAGAAGATTTGATTCCAAAAATAATATGATTTTTTTATAAATATAAATTGAATATGATAATAATTTAAGAGTGTTTATAAATAATATGTATTAAAAAAAATATATTTATTTGGGGAATTATCATTTTAGTCCCTATGTTTTGTCCGATGATGACTTTTTTAACTGTCTTTCTCATTTTAGATGATTGGTCCCTATGTTTTGTAAAAACCCATCAATTTGGTCCCTTTGACCAGATTTTTAACGGTCAACCCTAACAGAAATAACAAAATGACAATATTACCCTTGATTTTAATTGAATGGGTTAAAAGTACAATTTTACCCTTAAATTTTTAAAAAATTAACAACTTTATCTAATTAATTACCTATAAAAAATGGTTATATTAATGATATAAAGGGGCATTTTAGTCTTTTGAACATGTGTAAATGAAATCAAAACTAAAAACTAAAATTAAAAAAATAAAATCATACAAAATAAAAAAAAATATGAAAAAAAAATTAAAATTTTATATAATAATGAAATAATAATAACATTAAAAAAATTATTTTTAAATAGGTAGATGGATCTCCACCGTCCATCTTAGATATGAACGGTGGTGATCCAATAACGTAAAATAAAAAATAAAAAATAAAAATATTAATTAATTAAAAAGAACTTTCACTATATAAAATAAAATTTTAAAAATTACAAGAAAAAAAAATGATGGGTGGAGATCCAAATTAAACACCAGTTCTTCTTGGATATTAGAGTTTGGAACTCCACCTATGGAGATCACAGTATAGAATAATAACTGTTTTAAAATGGAAATACTTGATTTAAAATGAAACTGATTTTCAGATCGTTGAACAACAACCCATATTCTCCACTTAAGGAGATCGACAGAGTTCAGTTCGTCCCCACGATCTGGAAAACCCATCCTCTGGGTTCAGATCGAAGCCTCCACGATCTAGAAAAACCAGATCGGCTGGGTTCTTTGGAAAACCCAGATCATTTGGGACCAGATCGTGGAAAACACTAGATGGAAAGCTTGAATCATGTGAAAGCTTTAAAGATTCCACATGCCTCGCGAATGGGCTGTGCTAGATTTTGTTGTTTGTGTTGTGTTGAGTTCTCTAGATTGATTTTCGTTCTGGGCTTGTTCGTCTGGTTGTTGTGATGAAACTAAATTCTTTTCTTTTTTTTTTTTTTTTTTTTTTGCTGCAAAGAACAGGTTTGGTTGGATGAAAATTTTGATTTGTTGTGATGAAATGTTGGATGAACTTGTCTGATTGGGATGAAAAGTTGGAATTAATTGGTATGTGATGAATAGGAGATCTCCATGGATCAGTGGAGAAAATTAGAGATTTCCAAACCCATCAACAACTCAACCCAATTATTCCGTTGGATCTCGACTGGAGGAGCGTTTTGAGAGTAAGCAAAGCCATGTCCATGAACTTCTTTGTTGGATAAACCACCGGCGGCGGTGGTACCATGAACGGAGCTCCTCCGGTTGATGGTGGTGGGTATGCTACTTGAGGATGATTGTGATCGTATGAACTCATGATCTTAGAATTTGAAATCACAGAGAGAGATTTTAAAGAGAATTTTCCAGATTTGAAGAGATTTTTCAAAAAAAAAATCCAGATTTGAGGAGATTTTAAATTTTTTTCCAAAATTTTCTAGATCTGGAAAATAGTTAATAACAAAACTATTAACTTTTAATATATTTTTAATTTTTATTTTATTTGTTTTTTAATTTCATTTAAATAACACGTCACCACATACCCTACCAACACTATAAAATGACGAAAATAACCCTGTCTCCATTATCTATGGTTAACTGTACACTAACGGAGGGATTATATTGATGGATTTTTTAAAACATAGGGACCTAAAACCTAAAATTGGAAAGACAGTTAAAAAAGTGTCAAAACAAAAAAACATAGGGACTAAAATGATAATTCCCCTATTTATTTCAATAAGGGTACTATTAGCATTAGGATGAGTTATGGGTGATTATAGTAATATTTATTTTTAAAATTTTAGATATAGGTCAATAGGTGTATTTATAAAAATGGGTGTACTAATAAATTTTATGTGTGTCAATATCCACACCCAAAAATAAACCTATGATAATTCTCCAATAAATAGAATTTGTTCAATGAAATATATTATAACAGTAATAAATAGTTATGGTGTGATCAGAAATCAAATTGGCCCATTAGCTCAGTTGGTTAGAGCGTCGTGCTAATAACGCGAAGGTCGCAGGTTCGAGGCCTGCATGGGCCATTTTTTTTTTTTTTTTTTTTCCCTAAATGGGTGATTTGATTTCTGCTATATTTGAACTGCTGTATGTAACTTTATATTTAAACCAATTGACATTTACAGAAGTAACAGAAAATGGTTCATTTTTAAGTAAGCAAAGAATTTTGCTTCAAGATTGATTCCAAAAAGCAATTTTGATTATTTGATTTCAATAATTAAATGTATGATGAGCCTCTGCAATAAAATGACACCATGGCAATTGTGAACCACAACAGAGATTAATAACTTTGAAAAGGTTCCCCACATCATCCCCTGATTCATAGAGTATCATATCATATCATTATCCCAATTGAAGATTTTGCCACGTGGCAGGCCATTAAATCAGTGAAATTAGCTTGAACCATCCAATGAGAAGAAGACCCTTATCCAATATCTTATCTATCTCACACCAAAGCCACCAAAATTTGGACTTGTCCTTCCTCCACATACAAAACAACCTCTCTTTTGTAATACACTTAATAGTTTTTGCTTCTCACAGAGAGCAGCAAAAAAGAAAAAAAAAGATGGCAGCTTCACTACAAGCAGTGGCTACTCTGATGCAACCCACCAAGGTGGGTGTGTCACCTGCTCGCACAAGCAGTGTCCAACTGAGGTCTTCACAGAGCATTTCAAAGGCTTTTGGTGTAGCGGACACAGCTGGTGGTAGGATCACTTGCTCCTTACAATCTGATTTCAAGGACTTGGCTCAGAAATGTGTTGATGCTACCAAGATCGCTGGCTTTGCCCTTGCCACTTCTGCTCTCGTCGTTTCGGTCTGTCTGTTTTACTCTTTCTTTTGCTATTAGATTACTAAATTCTCAAACAATATGATCATAAATATGTGTTGTTTTGTGTTCTTTCTTGATATGTTTGTCCTAGTAGAGAAAGTTAATAATTTTATGTATTGTTTCTGTTGCAGCTCTAAATTGATTTCATTTTGATCTTTTTTTTATATGGGGAAAGATGGAAAAGATTGTTTTTTGAATTTAGCAATGAACAATTAACAATTAAACTACCAATCATTCAACAATATAAAGCCAAATATGTTATTATTTTATTTTTTTTTATTTATACATGTTGATGCACGAATATCAAATCTAGAGGCCAAGCTTTTGTGTCATCTGAATCAATAAGTGATGGATTTAGCATTGCTAAGAGTGGACAGAGGTTCTATCATTGTTATTAGGCCTATAATGAATTTGTTAATATGTTTAGTCATTTTAATCAAACTTAGCTGTTATGTTGTGAGATTGAGGCGTGATTTTGGGGGAGGAATCAGGATTGTAATCTGACTCGTTTGATTGGTTAATTTATTTGATCAGGGAGCTAGCGCTGAAGGTGTACCGAAGAGGCTAACCTATGAAGAAATCCAGAGCAAAACATACTCGGAAGTAAAGGGAACTGGAACTGCTAACCAGTGCCCAACAATTGACGGTGGAATTGACTCATTTGCCTTCAAACCCGGCAAATACCAGGCGAAGAAGTTCTGCTTGGAGCCCACTTCCTTCACCGTCAAGGCTGAAGGTGTGAACAAGAACTCCCCGCCAGAGTTCCAGAACACGAAGCTCATGACCCGTCTCACCTACACACTTGATGAGATTGAGGGACCTTTTGAAGTGTCTTCTGATGGCAGCATTAGATTCGAAGAGAAGGATGGGATTGACTATGCTGCGGTGACAGTTCAATTGCCTGGCGGTGAGCGTGTGCCTTTCCTTTTCACCATCAAACAGTTGGTGGCATCAGGCAAACCGGATAGTATCTCAGGAGATTTTCTCGTACCATCCTACCGTGGATCATCTTTCTTGGACCCAAAGGGAAGAGGTGGTTCAACTGGTTATGACAATGCTGTTGCATTGCCTGCTGGAGGTAGAGGAGACGAGGAAGAACTCGTGAAAGAGAATGTCAAGAATGTTGCTTCTTCGACAGGAAAGATCACCATGAGTGTAACCAAGAGCAAGCCCGAGACTGGTGAACTCATCGGAGTTTTCGAAAGCATTCAGCCATCTGATACTGATTTGGGAGCAAAGGTTCCAAAAGAGGTGAAGATCCAGGGGATCTGGTATGCTCAGCTTGATTCATAGAGCAATCACTCTTTGATGTTGTTATTAATGTGTACTTATTCTTGTTCAGGTTTTTGAAATATGTTGAAAGGTGTTGCTAAACTTTTCTGTGACCCAATTGAGAAAAGCAGTACTGAGAATGTTATCTTTCTTGTATATTATTATGACTTGTTATAAATAATGTTTTCAATTTTCAGCAACAAAAAAAAAATTAAGTTGATGATACCTTCTGGATCTTAGCAAAAAAAAAAAAAAAAAAATGCACTTCGGTTGTTGTTGTCATGAAAATTGAAAACCATGTTTTACAACAAATTCTAACAGTGAATGACCGGGATAAGGGTTTGCTGGGACTTATCGATAACAAACAGTATATGCCCGCTCAAATGTCTATTCCGGAGATATCATCAGTAACGTATAAGGAGAGATATACAGACTCATATACTACCATTTGTACTAAAAGGCCCGTAACCCTGATGGGCTGGGCTTGAGGGCAAGATCGTCCTAAAGAATAAAAAAAATATATTAGTATTTTATACAAAATAAGCTAAAATCCGATGGATCGCCCAAGTCAATACGGGTAAATAATATATATGAGGTATGAATATTTACTCCCATAATACATAGAGAAAACTCTCCATACATACATATAAAATGTATATGGTAAGAATCGATGAAGGAGAGATGTATTACCGCACGTGCTGAGGGTGGATGATAAATGATGTGCGTTTTTTACGCAGCATAGTTAATGGATTCTTGGACTTGGAAGCCATTCCTTAATTAATTTTTCACTTCTGGAGAAACATGTCTCTCACGTCTAAGCATATGAATCTTTTGATTCATATTTAAGGGATTTTCCATGAAAATTATTTAATGTAAAGAGTGAAGACGGACTTTTCAATTGATTTCCAAGTTGTCAATATATTCAAAACATGTGCTGGGATTGGTTTGAAAATCCTGATGGAACCTTTATTTATTTGTTAATTAATTTATTTATAAATTAATTAATGATAGTTCTTCCAAACGTGACATGTAGCCTTTATGCACTATCATATGTGATTTAAACTTTAATATAAAATATTTGATTAATTAAAACGTTTTTTTTTTAATTTTTAACTTTACTATTTATAGGCTTGTCAAAAAAGAGATAATTGTCTGGTTCATGGAGCTCCAAGTGGCAAAAATAGACAAATTCATCCGAATATTGCAAAGTCCAGTTTACATATATATTGTCGGCAACTACGGACAATTTTTCCGATAAAAAATAAAGTAAATTGATACCTGACGCATAAAGATTTTATTTTTTATTTAAAATCTAATATTGTCAAAACGTTAATTCATTATTATAAAACTAGTTTAACAGATAAAACTTGTTCTTGCTATTAAATATCATTTAAATAGGGAATCACCGAATGTTATTCAAAAACGACGAATTCATCTTTTTTTTTTAAAGTCAAGCAATTGTTTATAAAAAAGTATAAGCAATTGCCAATTAGCATGAAAATTAGTAATTTTTACTGAATTATTTATATTAATTAGATTTTTTTTTTTTTGAAGTATATATTAATTAGAATTCAATCAAATGATTAAAATACTTTGCCAATTCTTTCAAAAAATAAATACATTAACAAAATAAAAAATAAATAAATAAATGTTCAAAATATACTGTATTATCTTCCATATATGCTTAGTTTCTTATTCAAAATAAATAAATAAAACTGCTTAAGTAATTAAGTTTCCATCCATGAGAGCAAAATCCTAAAAAGAAGTGTAAATGAATAAGGAAACAAGGATATACAGTCTTTCTATTATCAGTTCGAATTGATAAAAATTATATCAGTTCCTTGTATGTGGGTCACTGTATTTAAATACTTTGACTGACAAGTGCATACAGCAAAGTCAAAATATTTAAATCCAGTGGCCCACATGCAAGGAACTGATATAACTTTTATCGGTTGTTCGAACTGATAATAGAATTTCTGTAAGTATATATATATATATATATATATATATATATATATATATATATATATATATGAAACTTTTATCCTCGGCACGCATTAATAAACTGTATATATCAGTATCTTGTATGTAGACCATTAGATTAAACTGTTTTAACTCAGTCTGCATGCACCTATCCATAATCTATGGCTCACATGCAATGCACGGATATATTTTACATCGATGCGCACCGAGAAGAAAAGAACTATATATATTCAAAATCCCAAACTCAATAGGTCACGGTGTGTATGAAGCAATACATATATCATATCGTAGAAAAATCCATCACATATGCTTGTAAAATACACATAGTAAGACTCAAGCCTTTCACTTTTAACATGTAAGTGGAAATACACACCAACTAAATATAATATAAACTCTTAATGATGTCTTGTATACGAGTAAGTAAGTAACGGGCCAAATATTGTCAAAAAAAAAAAAAAAAAAAAGTAAGTAACGGGTCCAATTTTTTAGAAAATTTAGTTGAAAATATTGAAATTAATATTAATAACTTCAAAATATATAAGATTATCAAAATATAGAAAATATCGAGAATATTATCAATATTTACTTACTTAATTGGTTGGGTGTTATATTTGTAATGACTGATAAGTGGAGGCTTAGTTGGTGTTGTATTGTTGTAAATAAAATTACTGCGAAGACCGAACAGAGTGCCGGACAAGAAGAAAATCCAAACAAAAATATAACAAAAAACCAATCACCAGAAACAGGTCTTGGTCCTCTCTCACCCATTTTTGTAGGGTCAAAGTTCTCTGCTCTCTGCTTTGCTCTGCTCTATCTATCTATCTATCTAAGTTTCTTTTTTCCATTTGAATTAGATATTTAGATGTCTCTCTGGACATGATGAATCAGTTGTTGTGCTTGTCCATGTATACGTACTAGAGAATCAATGGAAGCGGCGGCGCCACTCCCGGGAGCGATCGGCACAAGCGCCAGTTTGGCTTTGCGTTTGGGTCAAACAGTTTTCGCCTCCGCTTCTCTTCTCTTCATGTCTTTTCGTGTCGAATTCTTCGGTTACACTTCTTTCTGGTAATAATAATGCTTCTTCTTCTCTGTTTTTTTTTCTTCTTTTAATAAATCTTTAATCTTTTTGTTGAACTTGGTCAATTTCTGTATCGAATTGGATCAAAAATTCCTGCAAATTGAGATTTCGATCATGGGAATTCTCTGTTTTTGTCAGCTACTTGGTGGTGATTATGGGTTTGGTGATTCCATGGAGCACAACATTGGCTCTGGTTGATGCTTATTCAATCTTCTTAAAATATGTACCTCGACAACCAAAACTAATGTGTGTTGTCATCGTAGGAGATTGGGTATGTTTTTTTTTATTTTTTATTTTTTATATCTTCTCAATGAATTTCAACAAACATAATCATCATATGATTTTATTGAACAAAATGTTGCTCTGTTTTTTATGGAATTTTTACAGGTTCTGTCGTTTCTTTCACTGGCGGCGGCCTGTTCCACCGCCGGTGTCACTGATCTGTTGCTCGATGTTGGTCAGCCGTATTGCCCTGTAAATTTGTGTAGAAGATATCAATTGTCGGCGGCGACGGCTTTCTTGTCTTGGTTTATGTCATTTGCTTCTTCTCTCTTCAATCTCTGGCTCCTTCCTTCTTTGTAGTTACATACCCTTTCAGGTTTTTAGCTTTTCACCATAAATAGAATTGTCATAATTATAGTGAACTCTTGATGACTCTCTCTCTCTCTCTCTATCTATCTATCTATCTCTATCTCTATCTCTGGAATTGTATAGAGACAGATAGATACAGGCAGTGTTTGTATGAAAATCACCAAATATTGAAAACTTCTTCTGTATATCACTATATTGTCAAAAACTGACTTTTTAGATGGGCTGTGATTGATCAAATTTGAGGACTAAAATGTAGATTTGTACGATCGACCAGCTGGTTTAGTGGTAAACAGCACCTATTCGTAATGTTAATATCTAATGTTCGTGTCGGCATTACCCATAAATGTTATATATATTGCGATTACACTAAAATCATTTGTTAATATACATGACGATGTTAAATTAGCCTAATGGCAAGCCCTTTCACCTTGTACAAAGCTCTATTGTGACATCACTAAATTGGAACAATTTTTTTTATTTACGCTTATAATGTTGGTAATTCAAACCAAAAATACTATCGGACCAAATAAAAGTGTAATATTTTTATATTAATATTATTTAATTATTGCTCTCAGGAGCGTAGCTGACTCTCAAGTCAACGGCTCGAATCCTATCAAAGATAAAAAGTTTACAAAAAAAATATATGGTCTAAAAAATACGTGGATAAATACTTAAATAGAGACCGTTAAAAATTAATCTAAACGGTGGTCTAGATTCTATTGAACCACGTGTCCAAATTTGGCTGAGGCATAGAAGGTAAAAAGCGAGATATGGTTCATCAAAACGGTGCACTTGTTCCATCTACGAGATTCCAAAACCAGTTACATGTTTTTACCTCTAAAAAATTCGACAGTTGGTTCCCGCTTGAAACACACTCTCTATTGTTTTCACTCTCTTCACAAATTCAAATCCGCATCTCACTCTCACGAAACCGTCCATTTGCACTTGGAGAAATGCACTTCAATGAACCAAATCAAACAGGTCCATGCCCAGATCATACTTCAAGGTCTCACAAATCAGAGCCTCACACTTGGGAAGCTGATCGCCTTCTGCGCCGTCAATCACGCCGGCAATCTCGAATACGCGCAGCTCGTGTTCGACCAATTAAAAGAGCCCAATAAATTCATGTACAATAGCTTGATAAGAGGTTACTCCAACAGTGACAACAACCAGGTAAAGGCTGTTTTATTGTACCGTGAAATGGTGAATATGGGTCACTCTCCTAATGAATTTACTCTTCCGTTTGTTCTTAAAGCTTGTGCTTTTCAATCGATGTATTGGGTTGCTGTACTTGTTCATGGTCATGGTATTAAACTTGGAATTGGTTCTCAAGTCTGCGTGCAAAATGGGCTTATTAATGTTTATGTTGTTCGTGGGTTGCTTTTAAATGCCCGGAAAGTGTTTGATGGTATTTCTGACAGGACTTTGGTTTCGTGGAATTCGATGATTGGTGGGTATTCTAAGATGGGTTGTTTCAAGGAAGCGTTTTTGTTGTTTAAGGAGATGAGAGAATTGGGTTTGGAGCTTGATGGATTTAGCTTAGTTAGTTTGCTTTCCGTTTGCTCACAGAATCGTGAGTTAAATTTGGGGAGGTTTGTACATCTTTATATGGAGGTTACAGGGGTCCAAATTGATTTAATTGTGATGAATGCACTTCTAGATATGTATGCTAAGTGTGGGGATTTGGGTTCTGCTCAAATAGTTTTTGAACGAATTCCTAATAAGAATGTGGTTTCTTGGACTACCATGGTTAGTGCATATGCTAAACATCGGTTTGTTGAATATGCTAGGGAAATTTTTGACATGATGCCAGTGAAGAATGTGGTTTCTTGGAATTCGATGATTTCTTGTTATGTTCGAGAAGGTTGTTGCAAAGAGGCTTTCGATCTCTTTCACGAGATGTGTGAAACGAGAGTGGTGCCTGATGAGGCTACACTTGTATGTGTTCTTTCAGCCTGTAGCCAGGTTGGTGATTTGGTCATGGGAGAGAAAGTTCACAATTACGTACGTACTAATGATATTATACCTAGTGTTACTCTGCGTAATGCCTTAATCGACATGTATGCAAAATGTGGTTCTCTAGGAATCGCTATGGATATCTTTAATGAGATGCCCGAGAGGAATTTAGTGTCTTGGAATGTGGTTATTGGAGCTCTCGCACTGCACGGGCATGGTTTAAGAGCGGTTGAGCTTTTTGAAGAGATGCAGGCAGGTAGGAATAGGATCTGGCCTGATGAGTTCACCTTCATGGGATTGCTTTCTGCTTGTAGTCACAGCGGTCTTGTAGACGAAGGGCGGTATTACTTCGAAAGAATGGAAACTTTTTTCGGGGTTTCACATGAAATCGAGCATTATGCTTGCATGGTCGATTTGTTTGGGCGTTGGGGACTCGTAGAAGAAGCAGTTAGGCTGATTGGAGGTATGCCAATGAAGCCTGACGTCGTGGTTTGGGGTGCTTTGCTTGGTGCTTGTAGGATTCATGCCAATGTAGAGATCGGAAAACTAATTCTGAAGCAACTTCTGGAACTAGAACCGAATAGCTCAGGGCTTTATGTGCTTCTGTCAAACTTATTTTGCGAATCGCACAGATGGGAGGATGTGAAGAACATCCGGAAACTAATGAACGACTCTGGGATCATAAAATGTAGGGCAATTAGCTTCATTGAAATCGAGGGTCGTGTTTACGAATTCATGGTTGACGAAAAGGGTCACGAAACTTCAAGCAACATATATACCATGCTTGATCAATTAACAGATCAATTGAGATCAGTAGGTTTGATTTCATCTTTTGATGTAGAGGAAATATAGAACTATGCTTATGTATTGAAAGAAAAGAGTCACTTGACTCGCTTTTCCCATACAATTTTTTTATTTTATTTTATTTTATTTTATAATATTTTTTTTCGGTTTATTGGAAATTTGAAGTTATTATTATTATTTTTTCAGGATTACTCGATAGGTCCATGGTCATCTCAAGATTATCATTATAAATAAAAAAATAAAAAATAAAAACCAAACCCACATAAAATAGGAAATCATGATTTTATTTAAAAAGAATCCAACTAAGAAACTAAAATCCAATAAGAGATTTTATCAAAAGAATTCTATTGCAACCTCAATACTGTTCTTTTTCTAAATTTGAAATCACATTTATGCTTTTATTAAAAACACCGTCTTCTATTTTGAGAAACAACATGTAAAAAAAAATAAAAAATTCCTAGACCTATAAGAAATAGGAAAACCAATCAAACTTCACTCAAATATACCAAAAATCCAAATCCACTATATAATTAACTGAGTAATAAGAAAAATTCTTCAAACAATCAAAAGAGAAGAAAAACAAAAATCGATGGAGGAAAAAAATAATTGTCAACCCTGGTTAATGCCAATGATAAATGCCCAATTTTACAAGGCATGTGAGTGCGATAGAACCAATAGAGCCTCCTTTTGTTTAGAGTGCAAGGGACTAGCCTATTGCCAAAATTGTCATAACCCCAACAAACATTGTGATCACAACACTATTAGAGTAAGTTCTTTTTTTTTTTTCCCTAGTGTATCATTAGCATTCATGTTTTAATTTTTTTGGGTTTTTTTTTAACAGGCTTTCAGAGCTTCCCGTAAACCAGCATTCGAGATAAAGGTGATAGGCGAGTTAATTGATGTATGTAACATCCAACAATACGTAATAAATAGTAAAAAAATTGTTTATATCAATCAAAGACAACATGAGAGCCAGAATAATAAGGAGAATTGCAATTACAAGTGTCAAAGATGTGGATACAAGGTGGATTATAATTTTAAGTTTTGTTCAATCGAATGCAAAGTAAGAACTTAGAATATTTTTATTTTATTTTTTGTTAATGGTTTTGTTGTTTTTGTTTGTAAATATAGTTACTAAAATCATAATTTTTTTTTTAGGTGAATAGTCAGATGGAATTACATCAAGGTGTGATTGCAGCAGGTGATCATGAGGCCTCATCTTCCAACAACAAAGCCAATAAAAACTTTCAAGAAACCAAAGAGAGCTCTGAAAGTCCTACATCTTTCAGGAAAAGAAGTAGAAAAGGGGTACCTGTTAGGTCTCCTAGTAAATAGATTTGGATTAGAGTACAATAACTTAATTTTCTTAACTCTTAACATTTTCATATCGTAGTTGTAGCAGTTGGTCTCATCTGATGAAATCCCGACTGGATTTGAGTTAATTTTAGGTTAATATTGTTTCACCTAATTGATTTATATTTCTCTATATGATACTATTTTTCTTTTCTTTTAGGGAAGGTTTTTTTTTTTTTTTTTTTCTTTAATTATAATTTTTGTACTACTTAAAACTCAAAGTTGGATAAGATATGGTATCATGTGATCCATACATGATAAGACAAGAGAAGATTTTATAATTTAAGCATGAATCTGTAGTATAAAACAAAAATATCGTTTGCTTCTACATTATAATTTAATTAAATCAAAGCACCGATTTTCTATTTGGGTCGTCTAATCAACTAATCCACTGATATATATTCATGAACCACATATAAATATCTTTATAGTTAGCAATTAATTAATAGCATCATTTATTATTTTGTTGTCGACATATATAATTAATGGGCGATGAGATTATCAGCTCAGTCTGATAATATATTCTTCACACCTACACCATTGAGGTTATAGGTTTGAGTCGTGTCTTATTCCTTAAATCCCAAACTAGACTTGGTTGTGAGATTAAATATCCGGACTGCACATGCAGTGCTTAATCTTATAAGCTGGTTCGAGTTTTAAATATGAAGTCTTAATTGAGGACCCCAATAGTGTGTTCCCCACAAAGGGAGGAACTTTCATGTAAATGACAAAGGCCAGCTTTTTTTCGTTGAATCTTTGAATGGATGAAAGATACTGAAAGGAAATATTGTCTGTCAAATGTGAGAGATCTCTAGTCGACATAATTTAGATTAGTATGTGTTTTTAGGGTGCTTAAACACTACTGTCAAGACTCTAGAATACATAATTGTGATTTTTGTTGGTTGGTAGTTGGTTTTAATGTCTGCTTCACAACACCATTATTTGATTAATCCAAAACACAAATGTATTCACATACAATGTCATGGATGGATCAAAGTTATCAGGATTTTGAATTATTGTGAATCACAATAATTCAAAATTAAATCATAAAATTAAAAAGTCATTACATTCGTAATTAGACCATATACATCAGCTACCGGAATCCAATAGATTATTTTCGGGTGAGATCTTAATTGGTGCATTTTACTTCGGTGTCAATCTCCTAAATCCTGATATACAGGGGCGGAACCCTATAGAGGCAGAGCCATGGACTCCGTGTCTCCGTTGGACAACAGAAAAAAAAAATTAAAAATTAAAAATTTGTAAATTTGTAAATTTTACTTTTCAATTTCAAGTTTTTATAATTTAGCCCTCAATTTCACTGTCCAAGTTCCGTCCCTACTGATATATATATTAATTTTTTTTTAAAAATATATATATATATACGGATTTTCTATTATCAATTCGTCATGACAATAAATATATTATGACGAAGAATGTGGACCACTAGATTTACATACTTTGACTCAAAGTGTATGCACTTATCAAAACTTCTTCATAATATGTGGTCCACATTCTTCGTCCTGATATATTTATTGTCAGGTCGAACTGATAATAGAAAGACTGTATATATATATATTCAAAATATATATATATATATATATATAGAGAGAGAGAGAGAGAGAGAGAGAGAGAGAGAGAGAGAGAAGGATAAGAGAGAGTCTAAACTAATTACAGTAGAACCCCTCTAAATTAATATTCTTGGGACCTACCCTTGAGTATTAATTTAGAGGGGTTATTAATTTGAAGGGTTTAACCTTGTAAAGTGTTATTTTGTCTTAAAAAACATATAGAAGTCAGTGTTCTTGTTTAGGAAAGGTTTCTTTTCATGATTCCTTGTTTAGTCGGTTTTCTTCTTCAAGGGATGTTCCTTTTTTTTAGAATTCCTAATCGCAATGACACTACCCATGGCAAATCGAAAGGTTTGTTTCTCCTTAACAATTGCACTGCCCATATATCACTTATAGAGCTACCTAATCACATCCAACTCAGGAACATCACAATGCACTATCTACCACCAAATTTGAAGAAGTGTGTTACATTCCAACTGAAGAGGTTATCATCAATGATATCACAAGGCAGAATAATAATGATGTGGTTGAGATAGATAACGACAACGACAACGATAGTCATAAGGTATCTAAAATCTCTACAAGTAAGGTTAAGTTGTTGAAATGCTAAATTTAATTGAAACCTTTTGACTACAACAAGAAGGTGATGATAATAGCTTCTTGAGGACAATTCAAAAGATGAAGGATGAAGTAAAAAATATCAAACATAGTGACCTAGTGCAGACTAGTATCTTGAAATACTTTTCTAGTTCTTGAATAATTTATAATATATTTTGTACTTTTATGAAATTATTAATTTATACGACAGTCGGGACCGAAATTTTACACTAGGTTTCCAAAAGAAATTATTAATTATTACAATAGAGGGGTTTATTAATTTTTTACACTGGCCCAAGTTGGGACCGAGATTTTTTATTAATTTAGAGAGGATATTAATTTATAGGAGATTAATTTATAGGGGTTCTACTGTAATATATATATATATATATATATATATAAAAGAAGATAGATTTTTTTTCTTATATATATATAAGAAGATAGATTTATTATATAATACAATCATGCATCTATAACATAAAACAAAAATCAGTGTTTAATTCTACATATTATACTAATTAATTAATTAAACCACTGATTTTCTAAATTGGGTCGTGTGAGCCACCTATATATTCATCAACAGTACATAAAACCAATAAGGTTTTTTATATTCTTCATAAAATAAATAAATGTAGTTGTATAATTAATTAATTTGAGTTTTAAGTACAATCCCTCCTACTAAAAAACGATTTTTATTTTTTATATATAATTATATGCAATCAGATTTGTGGAACCTTCATGGAAATGACAAAGGCTAGCTTTTTTAATTGAATCTTTTAAATAAATATTCAGAGAGAGAGAGATTTAGTCAAAATAATTACAGATTAATATGTATTCAGTGGTGTCTAAACACACTACAGGCCACAATACATAATTGTGATATAATGTGTTTTTGTTGGTTGGTGCAGGAGTATTTTGTCTGCTAATTTACCAACCGTGCATGTTTGCTGCTTCACAATCCAATTAATTAATCAAAAAAATAAATGTAATCACATAGAATTTCATGGCTCAATTTTTTTTTAGGATTATAAATAAAATTATTGACATGAACCAAGTCATTGCCATCAAAAAATGGTTGAGCAAACTTAAGAATAAAGAATCAGACCACACATTTTTCTCTTTAAAAAAAAAAAAAAGAATTGATTGAATTAATTATTAATACTTTTTAGATTCAACTGTGAGTTGAACTTTGATATGTTTGAAAATATATATATAAGAGTTGGTCTTGCATTTACTTATATAGTTTTTATTTTGTAAGATATATCTAATTAAACTCTTACTAGTTTTGAAAATTATTACAAATCTCTGTAAAAAATAATAATAATAATAATATCAGACATCTCCCATGAGAATGAAGATCTCTATATCCAATTAAGCTTAGGTATGCATGGATCAGAGCAAAACGGTTGTGCATTTCTCTAGCCTTCACTTCTGTGATTAGGGTTTGAATCTCACATTTACCTATTAAATCATTCCAAATTGTGCTTGTATCGATTGATCTGTCCAGGTTCTGTTAGATCCCTGATTCGATTGCGTGTCAAATTTCAAAACAATAAAATAAAATAATACATGCACTAGATGAACTAACATGAGTCCCCATTGTGTAACACATATGATTTGAGAGAGGAAGCAACAAAGAATTAGGTGAAGGAAACAAAAATAAATAATAATGGGCCTAGCCTATCTAAAGACTAAAGCTATAAAGTTATAAAGCTTTAATTAGCTCAGAAGAAAACAACAAGAAAAAAAACAGAGAAAAGAGTGGTGGTTCATGAAGATAAGACTCTCAACTTGGGTTTCACTTTCCAGGAAAACGAGACTCAAAAAATGGTGAAATAAGTTAAATTTGATTTCAAACAAATGATAGAGACAACTTTCCATCTTTAATCAATTAATATATATATATATTTATAAAAAACAAAAATAAAAAAATTGAAAAAGCAATGGTGGTAGGGCTTTTTGTCAAAGAGAATATGATTGCATGAGTTTTTAGGAACAGATGATGAAGGTTCAAGTGGGGACATCTCCATCTCTCATTTCTCAATTATTAATCCAACTAAATATCTACTAAAAAATAGAGATCAAATCTTTCTAATTAAACAAATTAAGATTGGATTATGATGAATGTATCTATCTATCATGACAAACTTATTAATATATATATATATTAATTTAATTAATCCAACTAGTAGAAGCTAAATATCTACTAAACATTAGAGATCAAATCTTTCTAATTAAACAAATTAAATTAAGATTGGATTATATATATAAATTTAATTAATCCCTTCAAAAACAAATTAATAATATATAATAAATTTAAAAACTTGTAATGTTGGGCAAGTATTAAAAGTAGTAGTACTGTAGTACAATGCATTTTGTCCTTCTTCTTGTTAAGGGTGTTTACTTATATCACAAGTTTGGAATCTCACTAATAAAAAGAAAGAATTAAAAGGTTACTTAGAGAATTTTTTTTTTTTCATTTGATATATATCTTGTTTAATTTGCTATGTTCAACAACTCATTTCTTTATATTATTTAAACTTAAAGCTATGCAAAGTACATAAATGTATCTAGATTCAATTGATATATATATATATGCCTTACAAATAGTACAAGTATATTAAGATCAGAATTTAAAAAGCTCTATAGAGCTTGTTGTCAATTAAAAATTATTAAGATCAGAATTAATTATCATATGTGAGATCAGATGCGAAGTCAGAAATTCAAGTTGGGAAATCATTATACACCAAAAAAAAAAATTAAAAAAAAATTAAAATTTTTTAACAATTTTTTAATTTTTTAAAATAAATTCTTTCCACTGTAATCGGAGGAGTCTTGTATTGAAAACATTTTGGTAATGCACGTTATTTTTCATACGAAATTAAGATTTTTTGATATCATGGAGTAGAGATAATTAGATAAGTTAAAAATCTTGATTTTATAACGTTACAGACACTGTATATTCGAATCATTCATGAAAAAAAAAAGTACGAAATCACCCACATGTAAATAATGGAATAAGAAGAGCTTGAAGAAAATGCTCGCCGGTGTACAAGGAGTGGTGTGCAGAGCAATGCAGGAGCTCAACTAAAACAGACCCCGAGATCAGCTTAAGACATCTCTGATCTCTTGTCGGATTGTTTTGTTTTTTACTTTTGTTTTTGTATTTGGTCTGTTTTTTAGATATTTCCAACGACACCCACTCACTCATGAATCATGAATCATGATCACCACTTCACCAGTCACCACCCTCTTGTGTTTTGGTCTGTTCAAGGCTTAGGTGGTGTTTGGTTCTATTTTTAAAAATAGTTTTTTGTTTTTAAAAACAAAAAACAACTCTAAAGTTGTTTGGCTAAACATTTTGTAAAATTGTTTTTGAAAACAAAAAACAACTTTTTAAAAGTTATAACTAAAAAGTTAAAAACAACTTTTTATTGTTTTTCACCGTTTTCAAAACAGTTTTTTAAAACAAACCATAACTTTTCCCAACTTTTCCCTCCAAACAACTATTTTACCAATTTCAAAAACATTACCAAACACATTTACATTGTTTTCCGTTTTTGAAAACTACATTTAGAAAATACTACCAAACATGTTTGCATTTTTAAAAACATTAGTTTGGTATCATTTTTAAAATGGTGTTTTTGAAAAAAAAATTTAAAAATGGAAATCATGTTTTAGAAATGATGTTTTTAAAAATGTAATGTGTTTGGTAGTGTTTTTTATAAGTAGTTTTTTGAAACGGAAAACGATGTAAAAGTGTTTGGTTATTGTTTTTAAAATGAGTGAAATAGTTGTTTGGAGGGAAAAGTTATGGTTTATTTTGAAAACCTGTTTTGAAAACAATAGAAAACAATAAAATGTTGTTTTTAACTATTTAGTTATAACTTGTAAAAAGTTGTTTTTTATTTTCAGAAACAGTTTTGTAAAATGGGCAGTCAAACAACATTCAAATCATTTTTTATTTTTAAAAATAAAAAGCAGTTTTTAAAAACATATCCAAACACCACCTTATTTTTAAAACTTGATTTTTATTTTTAAAAATAGTTTTCACAAACATCATTTTAAAAACGATACCAAACGCGCCCTAAGCTTCGTGTTTTTTTTTTTCAATTTCATGAACGTGTCGTTTTCTCTCCCACTGCATTTGCATCGAAGCTCCATTGATACTCTGTTGTGTTGCCACGTTTCTCTCTTCTTCGATCTTTCTACGTACTATTTTTGCCTTCCTTTTTTGCCCTCCCTTTTGCACTTTATTTACATCTCCAACCCTGATTCATTTTTGTGTCTAGGTGTCGTTTCGTCCGTTTCTCATTTCCTGTATCGAATGAATTGTTACATCGAACCACCAATTTCTCCATGGATATCAGTCTTGTCACTCACTTGCAAAGAGAATCTCGGAACAAAAAAAAGAATTTAAATATGGAATATTGACATAATGAACACCAAATTAAATTGGACCGTTGTTACGATTTCTAGTTATTTATAAATTAAAAAAAAAAAAAAAAAAAACGAATTTGACTACTTATAACTAAATAAATTAAACATCTAAAATTTAATTTTTACATTTTTTTCATTTATCAAATATTAGGTTATTTATAATCTAATAGGATGTTATCTTATCTAGAGTATAAATTGTTGCCATCAATTTGTTTACTTTATTAAAGCATTTTCAATAATTTTTTGCCATAAATAGAAGTTGCATTGTATCATTAAAGAATCAAGATACATCTCTCCTTCACACAACTAGGGACGAGGGATTTTGTGTTTTTCTAGTATGTAATTTTAAGTTAAACGGGGGAAACATGGGAAAACAAGGAAACGGGAAAAAACGGGAAAAATGAGAAAATAAGGATGATGATGGGGGGACCTTCCCACAAAACTCCCCCGTCCCCATTTTCCCCGGGTGGGGGGATGCTCATCCCTGCACATAACTCCACGTGAAACGCACAATACTTATGATCCATCCCATCAACGTACCTAACATGAATAAACATAGTAAGTAATCAAATGAATTCAATTTTTACTCAAATTAAAAGTTAAAACAATAGAGGGACAATCCCACAATTCTTGTCCATCCCTGCCAATAATAGTAGTAAAGGGGTTGGTGGCAGTTTGTTCCACGGTGACACGGTGTTATGGTAGTAGCGACTTGACATAGCTTAACATGTTTACATAAAATAGGTATCACCCATCGTACATAAACCAATTACCAAAGGAGCATTACGTCATTACTGTTTTAAGTATATTGATTACTATGGGCATTATCGGTTTTAAGTATAGCAATTACCATGAGCATTGCCTGTTTTAAATAAAACAGTTATCACAAGCCTTATCCACGATAATACCGTTATTAGCTACGGTTACGATCACAAACATCACCTATTGTGAAAAAGTGTTGTTTGACCGATTACCATAAACAATACCTGTTTTAAGTATACTAATTACCATGAGCATTATCGGTTTTAAATATAACAATTATCATGGGTATTGCTCGTTTTAAATAAAACAGTTATCACAAACATTGATCACGGACATCACCTGTTGTGGAAAAGTGTTGTTTGATTGATTACCACAAACATTACCTGTTTTAAGTATTAAAGTATACAAATTACGATGGGTGTTATCTGTTTTAAGTATAGCAATTACCATGGGTATTACCCGTTTTAAGTAAAACAACTACCATGAGCATTCCTCACGATAATACCATTATTAACGACGGTTACAAACATGGACACGTGTAAAAGCTTTGTTTACCATCACAACGTCATATACAAAGTGCATCATATTCGTCGACTTTATTTCGACATATCCAAACAGACTATTAAGTGTTAATCCGCTAACCAATTCAATGTAAAAATAAATAACTAAAAATAAAACAAGCATTAAAAAAATATATAATAAAAAACCAAGTCCCTTTTTCGTAATATCAGCTTGAAACAAGGGTTTTTATTGAAGGACACATAAATGATACAACCTGTCATCACCAATTTACAGGCTGGCAGGCCCACCCCATAGATCCATGAAGAGAGAATAAAAACCAGAAACCATCGAAGAACACGACAAATATGACGTGGCAACCAGGTACAATATACAATAGCACTCTCTCTTCTCTCTCTATATATACCCATCAACCCTCACTCTCTCTGCTTCAAAATCAATATCAAACTTGTTTTCTCTCTCTCTCTAATTTCTTCAACCTCCATTGACGACTTTTCTTCGTCGATCGCTAATGGGCATTTGCAGTTCGTGTGAGTCGACTCACGTAGCGACGGCGAAACTGGTTCTTCAAGACGGTAGATTACAAGAGTACTCGTACCCAGTCAAGGTCTCTTACGTTTTACAGAAGAACCCTTCCTGTTTCATCTGCAACTCCGACGAAATGGACTTCGACGACGTCGTTTCCGCCATTAGCGAGGACGAAGAGCTCCAACCCGGTCAGCTCTACTTCGCATTGCCATTGAATAGGTTAAAGCTCCCGCTTCAACCGGAGGAGATGGCCGCATTGGCCGTCAAAGCCAGCGCCGCTTTAATGAAGAGCGGCGATAAATGCGTCTGCCGTAAGAAATCAGTCTGCCCGATCGCTCTTCCCGGCGAAAAGTCTCCCCGGAAGATGACTTCCGGTGGCGGCGCTCGCGGCGGCCGGATAAAGAAGGGGACGACGTCGAAGTTTACGGCGTTGTTGAGTGCAATCCCTGAATAAAGGGTATTTTCGGGAAAATGAGTGTAAAGTGAAGGGATATTTTTGGAAATAAATGTACATAAAGTAATGAAGTCTATAGTTTTGGCTGGCGGTTATATGATGAGCTTGGAGTATACAATTTGCGTGTCACCCATGTAAGGGTCCGTTTTACAATTTTACCCCTAGATGGGTTGATGAGAAGAAAAAAAAAAAATTTAAAAATTAATGTACAAAATTATTGATTACCATAAATAGTAGTAGTTAATCGATCTAGTATTAGATTATTTGAATCAAAACTGTGAATTGTATTTGTGAAACCAACCCAATATCACTCACGTTGACAGATTAATTAGCAGTTGACTTGCCATATCTACATCACACTTGAATTTCTGCGTACGTTACTCTCTTCCCTAAATTAAACACACAAAATTATTTAAAGCAAATGCCAAAAATAAAAAATAAATAAAGAAAGAAAGAAAGAAGAGAAAATTAAATTCCTTTTCTTGCCTATATAATGTTAATGCCCTGGAAAATGAATTATAAAACAAAAATAATAATAATTCAGCGAACGTGTAGTGTTGTGATATTGACCAAACAAGCCAAATTTCGTCTTTTGGAAGTTTTGGAGCATGCAGGCTTGTATTTTCGATAGTCTGTAAATGCTTTTATTGGAATTTAAATTGATATAAAGTGGAAATATCGTAAATATCATTAATATATATTCTCGAATAGTAGAAAATACTGAAAAATATTTATAAAAAATATCATTATGATATCGGGAATAACATCGATATTTATGTACGAGTTAATTAGAGATGTAAAGTTGATTTTTATGCGGAATGGGAGTAGAAAAAGGCAATTTCAATGAAATTCAAAACAGGTGGCCGGTTGCTCGAGCTACTACGCGGAGTGTGCTTAATTGGGTAACTTAATCATTAATTACAGTGGGTGTTCAAGGGTGGGTTAGTAAATTCACTACAGTGACTAAGTTACAGCTAGAGCCAGGCAAAAATATTGGTGTGTGATGGTAAAAAAAACAAAAACAAAAGAGGCTCATTATAATTATTAATTAGCCAATGATTCAAAAAAAAAAAAAAAAAATAGGCTCGTTTTACACACTAGAGAAACGTTTGAATTTGATGATGCAAAAATTGATGGGCAAAAGCCAAAATGTGTGTTTTACGCATAGAAAAAATCTTCAATAGGATAATCTTATTGTCCAGACCGTCTAATAAAATTGATTGGCAATAAGATTTTCTCATACATATAACGTTAGATCATCATCATCAATTCATCACCATTTATAATGGTGATTCTGACATTGATATATATAGTGGACGGTTTGGACTATTATTTGGTTTTGTTTGGCTGCCACACTGTGATTTTTTGGTTGGTTTTGAAACTTGAAAGAGAGATTCAAACAGTATACAGTAAACAGTAGTCAAGGTTATGTGGAAAAATGGACTTAATAGTCTTAATTGATTAATTTGCATGGGAGAGAGAGATAGAGAACAGACAGCTGTTGCATTACAGATTATGAGTAGTACTAGTACTCCACACTGTTGGATTATTTGAGCATGAGATGATGATGATGATCTCATTGGGATTTGTTCAATAAAATGAAGATGGGTCTCTTTTGTTCATGCCAGTGCATGATATATATCATGTGAGAGTTAGGTTCTAAATTTTGGGTGAATTGAAGATTTTAAGGGGTGGGTTAGGTTTGGTTAATTTAAGTAACGGGATCTGATAAGATCAACCGTTATAAATACATTGGCATTCGATAAAGCAAGCAAATGCATGTAATTATTATATGAGAAGTTTGATAACAATTAATAGCATGTGATGAAATGAACCAAGTGGGAAGAAATTGATGATCATATATAGACAAATAGACCAATATCGATCACTAGCTAACTAGTTGCATGTAGAGTGGACCATATATGACCAACCCCACTCATGATTCGTCATTATATATATACACTTTAGTCTTTACATGCAAGATATATATGGTGGCCGGTGTGGTCCTCCTTGATTGCTATATTTAAGCTGCTATACAATAATACCCCACACACTAGCTATTCAAGAAAATTAAATTTAAAAAGCACTCCTTGATTCAATTCACGTATGTGTGGTTAGAAGAACAGTCAGACCTGTAGTTTGTTTTTATACGATTTATGATTCAAATCCTTTTATGGGTAGCTGGTTAATTTCCTCATTCTCAAAGATTGTAGGGTTCAATGGGATACCTAGTTACAGATTAACATACATATACAACTATACAAGTAGCATGGTCCATATAATTGTAAAGTTTTTTTTTTTTTGCTGGTTAGGGCATCTCCAACCGAAATGCAAATCTCCATTTTGCAGCAACAATCTTCTCCAACCGAGCGCCATTCTCATCGCCAAGTAGAGCTGAAGAGTTTTTGTCTCTAGATCTGGCGATCTTGGAAGTTCAACGCTACTTTGCTGATCTGCTTGGTTTTTTTATTTTTCAGTCCCTTCATTTTCATGTAATCATAGTTTCGTTTGCTGATTTGTAGATTTCTCACCTGTATCCCTTTTTACAAGTTTTGTTTAATCACAGTTTTACCCCTATTAAATCAAATGTATTCCAATTGTATCCTTTTAATTATCTAATGTTTTTGGTTAAATTATATATATTTTATTTTAATTATTATTTATATTAATATTTATAATAAACTAAAATTAAGTATATAATACAAAAATTACTAAATGATAATTCAGATAATTAAATGATGATTAATATGTACTTTTAATTGTGTTTTTATTTATTTTATGAAATGTAATGTCGAAGTTCAATTAATAATAAATGTAACATTTTAGTTAATTTCATTTAATTTATTAATTTCTTAACTTATCGTAATATTATGTTAATTTCTTAATTTATCGTAATCTTATCTTAATTAATGGGTGAAATGTTAATTGTTGTGAAATAATAAAAGAGGGAATATTCTTTTTAGAGTAGGATTTGAAGTTGATGGTTGAAGATGGAAGTGTGAAAATTGCTGCATTTTGGAGCAAAGTTGTTGCATTTTAGAGTTATTGGTTGGAGACGGTCTTAGAGTTAGAAGCACTTTTGGAATTATGAGAAAAGGAGAAGATTCCAAGTTTCTATATTGATTATTTGATTGAAATGGAGCTTTTATATATAGTTTTTTTTTTTTTTTTTTTTGACTATTTGAATGCAATTTCGTTTTCACTTTGAGGAAAATAATATATATTGGATTTGACCCACTACTTTTATAGAGTTTTTTTTTAATATCTTGCTTGCTTGTTTGCATGCTAAATTATCCATGGCTTGTTTTTTATTTTGAGATTTGAGCTCTTTGGATCCAGCTGTTTCTCATATTGACCCCATCAACTCCAAACTCTATTTGCTTAAATTTTTATAATCTGTTTCAATAATAATAATAATAATAGTAAGTGATAATTCATGGTTCTTTCATATTTTCAATCAATGTTTTTTGTATTTTTCTTAGCGGTTGATAGTATGTTAGTGGCAAGTAAAAAGGCTACGACGACTTTCTGTCTCCCAGGTCCAGCAAATATAAAGAAAATGCAACCAAATAAACCAAGTCGGTGGTCAAACCATTAAATATAGTGAGTACTGTTTTTAAATTTTATTAGAGACCTAATTAATTAAATTTGTTAACTTAAATATTAAAGGGACGTTGAGCTGTTAGCAACTATCCTCAACCCTTTATCAAAAAAAAATCAAATGAATGATTAGCAGATTAGATGTTAAAGTTAAACAATTTAAACTGTAAATTAATAATTTTATTTAAAATATAAATATATTAAAGGTTATTTGACACTTTTTCCTTTACTTTGTGTTATAGAAGATCAGATATCTATTATGTTAAAAGTTGTATTTTGAATCGTGCTTTCTGTAAGACTGGATCTTAAACTATTGGTGTAGATTTTTATTTTATTTAAAAAAACAAGAAGAAGATTGAAAATAGAAAATTTAAAATTATTTTTGCACAGGTCAACTTGTGGTCCTCCCTCTTTCCTTTTTAATGCAAATGATTGTTGTCACTTCTCATACAATCAATTTGACCGGTGAGATCTCTTATCCTAAATGAAAATCTGTGTATGATGTCAAAAGATAAGGATAAATTTCAGGAATTTAAATGAAATTTGATTAATAATGCTATTTGTTGTGTCATTGGTAGGATTCGAGCGCTGATTTGGTAGTTATTTACCTAAATCTCAAGTTCGTCCATTTATCCAGTTGAGCTACGTCTATAAGGTGATTAATAATGCTACTGGAAAAAAAAAAAATAGTACAGTAAATTATATGTCTTTGTCCAAATTAGAGTTCTCTTAATTAGTTACTTATTTTGACTGATTTAAGATAATGTGTCAATTATATATATATAGTTGGAGGCAATTATATATGTACCAAGATTCGTCCTAATTCATTCTAGCTGGCTAGCAGATTTGATCTGGATAACATAAAATTAATAAAAATGTGAGAATTGATCTATAGCGTCCCAATTCATACATTGCCATGCATAGTCAACATTATATATATATATATATCAGACTTTCTTCTCTTAGAACGAACTGATTTTATTTATATCAATTCCACAGTTGTCAACCGTTAGATTTATATACTTAGTTTAGTCAAATTCTTCTTAAATTTAATTAATGATTCGTCATAATTAATTTTAAAAGTTCAGTTCGATCTAGATGAGATAAAAACTATATATATTTATATATATATAAAATATTTATTGGTAATATTTGGTATGAGTTAATTTATCCACAATTACTATTTGTTTACTAGCTAGATGCCTAGATTAGGCATGTTTAGTCCATTTGAAAGTGACTGTATATATTCTTTACAATTTTTTAAAAATTCTTCCGATTGTTTTAAATTTATAATTGATTTAGCTTTTAGTGTGCTAATTACAACTTATTTGCCGAAGTGGTCTAAAATTATTAATAAATAAATAAACAATATCAAAACTTTCCCACTCTAGTGAGTTTGAATAATTATAATTATTTTTAGGGTACTAACCATTTGCACTTTATCTTTGTGCACAACTAAGTTGCAAAACTAGTTATTGGGGCATGTTAATGAATTTTCAAATTAATTGTAAAACTAGCTAGTTATCCGGATAAAGAGGATGTCTATGTTTCAAATACGAACCCTGCCCTTTTTTTTCTTTCACAAGAGATCTTATTTTATCTCATGATAATTATAAAAATATTTATTATATGAAATAAACAGTAATTCTGACGAAAGAAAGTATGCAGAATCACACATTTGATAAATTCTATCCGGATCAAATTACCAAAAATAATATATATATATATACACCGACCCCATTTGAACAATTTTCATATTTTTAAAGTTAATTAAATTTTTAAAAAATATATTTAAATCGTTTATTTCAATGTGTTTATTTTTTATTTTTTGAAAGGTTGTTTAATTTATTAAGGTTACAAAACATATATACTCTTATAGACAGCTTTTTTCACTCACTACTTGTCAACTCTCTGATCTAATCTCCCACAGAGAACCACATCAAATGGGTGCATGTACTTCCTCTCCAAGATCAAAAGCAAGCAAAGGAGGAGCAAATTTCATCAGACGGCCATTAACGGCCAAGGTGATCCACGTGGACGGTCGAATGCAAGAGTTGAAGGTTTCAGTTGCAGCCAAAAACGTAACCTCCCAGAATCCAGATCACTTCCTCTGCAGCTCAGAATCCATGTCTATCAACACGTGGGTGCCGCACGTGCCAGATGAAGAGAAGCTACAACTGGGTCAAATTTATTTCCTCCTTCCAGTGTCTCAGTTTCACAATAAGCCTATAACTCTCAAGGACCTGTGTGTTCTTGCCATTAAAGCTAGTTCTGCAATTGGTCATGACTCATGAAGACGATGACACCATTGTTGATTTCTCATCCAATACTTCTTCTGGTAACTTTTCATTAATGGGGTTAGGTTAAAGTCAGCTATTTATCATTAGAAATTTAGAAACTTATTAGTTCATGCTCTTAATGTCAACAAAAGAAAAAAAAATTTGTTGTATGTGGTAGTGGCATCGGTGTATAGTTGTATACTAGAAAGTCAACTTGTTCATTTAATTTTGGTTGGGACTTTAGGCATTTTTATTTATCGTTTTCAAAGCTCATTAATTAAAGGTTTAATTATAATTGAACTATGATAATATTTCAGAATTTTTTTTTTTTACTTGCTACAATATTTCAGAATTCAAGTCACTGAATCAGTGATGGTATATCTAAGAAAAAAAAAAAAAACTATAATTGCACTCATCACTATGTGTGTTTAGTGAATGAAGAGAAAACCCATTTATTGTGGTTTTTATATAATGACATGGGTTAATTTAATATTTAGAGATTGTAGTTAGTAGAAGTTTTAAAAAGTACAAAATGATGGATCTGGAATTTTTTTTTTTTTTTTTTCCAACGGAAATTGAGATGATTCAATGATTTACCGTTCATTCGTTCACACCATTATAGTTAGAATCATCATATTCTACTCTTTAAACCCTTAAATTTGTAATAATTCAAAAGAAAAAAAAAATGTTTGAATGCTAGAATTTATGAGCCCAAACCCCCACCAAATCATGGGAGTATATGGATTTGTTGTCATTGTCAGGACACCTCTCATGGGTCATGACCAACATAACCTATGGTTGCTATTTCTTATTTAGAGAAAATTCAGAAACTATTAAAATTATAGGCTAATTGGCACTGATGCCCCCTTAACTATGGCCGAATTTGCACCTTTACCCCCTATACTTTTTTTTTTCTGGCAAATTCCTTCAGCGATTGCCAAATTACGAGAGTTAAGGAGGTTTAATGCCGGAAAAAAAATATAGGGGGCATAGTGCAACTTTTTGAAGAGTTCAGGGGGCATCTATGCCAATTAGTCAAAATTATATATTTTGATTAATGTAGGGGGTCGACCTACGGTTTATGTGAATCAAGTCCGGTTATGTTAGGCCCAAGGCAACTTGGCTGAACTGATTGAATGAGGAATGTCGTTTCCTCAAGGAACCTGCAAAAACGGTAAGTCTATCGACCTGGGGTGGTTGTCTTCTTCGTTGTACCTGCAAAATAATTAAAACAAAGAAACGAACATAGGAAGAAGATGGAGATATGGTTAGATTCTTAGCATTAGGTGTGCTTGGGCTGAGCAATTATCTGTGATGATTGTGAGAATGAACCCGATCGAGTTCCGGTGGCCGGAATACTTATGCGTAGAATTTTAGTACGCTTTAGTAAGTTTTTGCTAGAAGAGATTTCAGAGAGCCTTATTATGAGAGAGCTCTCTCATTTATAGGGGAAGAAACAGCTTCAACGTTCACTGATCATGACTTGATAATGGGCGAGATTTTCGGAGAAATTCTCTCTTCAAATTATCCCCTAGTCCTTCAAAGACCAAATTCTGCAGCTAATATTTGTGTTGGGTCGATCCAATATAATAGGTCTGGGTAGGAATGCAGGATCTAGTATTCAAAAGGTCCGGGCTTTTAATACATTGGGCCTATGGGCCATTTTTAGCTACCACAATTAATAGGCCTTTACATCCCCTCATAACTGGTCAAATAATCTGACACCAATTAGGTTAGAGGTCTGTCGAGATCCGATAAGATCAACCATTACAAACAAGGTTTGAAATGCAACTCTCACTATATGGGAGAGATCTTCCTATAATTTAAGATTTAATCGGAAAATACGGGACTCAAACTCCTATCATAATGGTAAATGTTGGCCGAGTAATCCATGGTGTAAGCAAGAACAAAGGTCCAAATACAACTATGGACCAAAATCAAACAAGTCCAAATGAGCAAAAATTTAGTCATTGATTTGTGTAATAATAAATTGATCACGCGTGTGAAGATTACTGATTACATCATATGATATGCATATGATGTGTATGCAGAAGTTAATAAAGAAAAACACATCACGTGGGCAATTGACTACCACAGAGATCGAAGTCAACAGATTCAACATGCTGTGATCTGACTCTTTAACGTTAATGGATCTTGATATTAAACAACATTAAAGTACACCCAAATCAATGATATCGGCGACCATCCCCGTTATTCTATGCTTCTCTGTCCCCGTTCCCATTCTTCTTGCAATGCACTCGAATCCTTTTGAGGGATATGATTTATATATATATATATATATATATGAATAAAATTAAACTAAATATTAGAATATCTAAAAACATATTTTCAATTAAATTGGTGATTGTTTTGTGATTCTTATCAATAAAAACACATCACATATTTTATTAGATGAATGGGATATATAATGGTATGCTTATATTCGATTATTTTTTTTAAAAACATTTGAATCACATTAGTCATTACATTAATCCAATAAAACATACACGATTGTTTTATTATTTGAAAAAATAAATATACTCGGTTGTATATATGGTGGTTGAACTTGAAATAATATGAAAAATCTTGATTTTGAATGAAATTAATTAACATATACACAATATTTTATTTAGATTGATGCACCCAAACTCGATGTAGAAAAGTTTAGGTGTTCTTGGGTATATACTTTCGTTATGTTATACAAGAGTTTCACATATGAATAACATGATTAATTTTTGACCCGTTCTATATATTATGTCATGTGTATGAATTTCTCATTTGATGTATTTGAGTGTATACTTTCAAACCATTCTATAATGTTACATCCAACTTTTTCAGAATCACACTATAAATAAGTTGGACATGTCAAGGAAGGAATTACAATTCATTCTAGTATATTCAAATACAAATGGCTCTTCCTCTTGTTGCACTAGTAATTATAGCCATATGTCACGGCTCATTTCTCGGGGTAGCAAGCAGCAGCAGCAAGAGCAACGTTAACCCAGTTGCAGTTGCAGTCCCAGTACTCTCAAACGCAGCCAAAGAATTCCTGGAAGCACACAACAAAGCTAGAGCACAAGTCGGAGTGGCTCCTCTCAAGTGGAGTGATCACCTAGCCGATGCCACCAGTCACTTTGTCAGATACCAAAGGGTCCATAAGGGCTGCCAATTCTCAAACTTGGCCGGCGCCAACCAGGCATGGGGCAGTGGCAAGCCTGTGACGCCGAGCAGGGCTGTGGACATTTGGGTGCAGCAGAAAAAAATACTACAATCACGCTCATAATTCATGTGCACCGAAACATGAGCGTGGTGTTTACACGCAGGTGGTGTGGAGGAAGTCTATGGAGTTGGGATGTGCTCAGGCGTTTTGTGTTGAGAGTGGAGATACTTTGACTATCTGTTTTTATAATCCTCCTGGAAATTATGCAGGAGAGAGTCCCTATTAGTGTTTATTTGCAGAGAACGATTAATAATGGAAATGCAAAGTTATGGTTAAGAGCTCTGTAATTTTAAGATATTATGATGTTGTTTATCTATAAAATAATCAAGAATAAAATAAGGGCCAATCATGGTCGTGGCTTGTATTATTATTTACTACTAGAAAACAAGTTTAACCGGGGAGAAAAACTTATATGGTACGGTCTCATTACCACTTGATGAGACCGTCTAATGTAAGTGTGTCATTTCATATTGGAAATATAAAACTATAATTTAAAATTCTCACATGGTACATTTACATTTGATGATCTCATCAAATGACAATGAGACCGTCCCGTGTAAGTTTTTCTCTTAACGAGAAGAGAATCCTGAGTGTAGTGGGATGCATCATAGGACAATTATTGTCATGTTGCGGAATTGCAACAAAAGATGGTGTATCTCACTGCACTCAAGATTTTTCTCGATAGCCATTTGATTATCCCTTTGTTCTAAAATTTTAATTTTCTTCTATATTATTATTTTAAGGTAACTTTTCATTTGGATTCACATGTAAAGCAAAACTAACAACTACGTAAAATTTGGAGGGTTTGAGAATGTCAATTAAATTTTTTATAAAAATATTATAAAAAATAGAGTAAAATTTGAATAAACTTTCAAAAAAATTTATAGGATTAAGGATCGTCACTATACTTAAATGGCATAGCCGCATAGGACCCATTCTATCATGTTATACATGTCTGATTTTTCAGCCGAACAACATGATTTAAGTGGATTGGAATACCTCACAGATTCAATTTTTCCCAAATCTCTCTATAAGTAAAATTGACATTTCAAGTAACCATTTCATTGTACTCAATAATGGCTCTTGCTCTGGTTGCACTAGTGGTTGTATCCATATGCCCCGGCTCATTTCACGGGGTGTCGGCAGTCTCAGTGTCCGTGACCGCTACACCTAACATCAACCCATCTCCAGCCCCACTCTCAACAGCAGCCAGAGAGTTCCTGGAATCACACAACCAAGCCAGAGCTCAAGTCGGTGTAGCTCCTCTCATATGGAGTGAAAATCTAGCCAATGCCACCAGTCGTTTGGTCAGATACCAAAGGATCAATAAGGGCTGCGAATTCGCAAACTTGACCAGCGGCAAGTACGGTGCAAACCAGTCATGGGGCAGTGGAGGAGTGGCGGTGACACCGCGTATGGCTGTTGACAGCTGGGTCAATGAGAAGAACTACTACAATCACAGTGACAACTCTTGCGAGCCGAATCACATGTGTGGTGTTTACACGCAGGTTGTTTGGAGGAAGTCTCTGGAGTTGGGTTGTGGACAAGCTTTTTGTAACAAAGATCAAGCGACTTTGACTATCTGTTTCTACAATCCTCCTGGAAATTATGTAGGAGAGAGTCCCTATTAGAAGACAATTAATTTGCAGTCAATAATGGTTCTGTAATTTTTAGATATTGTGATGTTTTTGTTGGTGTTGTTTTATCAATAAAAGAACCACAAGGATGATTGTTGTTGTTGTTGTATTATTTACTATAAGTAAGAAAATAAGTTTAATTAGATTCCACCGACAAATTTTGTTCATCGTCTGAGTATTTTGTTGGCTTTGATTCATCTGGGTAGAGCTGCAATAAATGTAATTGACTTGCCCTGTTGAGCCTTCTATGTATATGCATACATTGTAGATAAATGAGCAATCCATGATAATAGCACAAAAAAAAACAAACTCTGCGAAAATATTTGAACGGCTAGATTATTCAGTTTCCTTCACAACTCTGCCTCTTCTATGGATTCTTATCTACATTATCTTCCCTTAAGTTTCGTGTCACTTGTTTTGATCCATTGTTGAGAAAAAGACGGTAAAAAAAAAAAAAAAAAAAACCCAACAAAAATCAACAGCATCAGAAATCATCAGAAAACTCTCAACTTGCTGGTAAAAAAAGATTAAACCATGGAAGACAGTCACTTGCAAGTGATATTGTTGAATGCTTATTGTCAGATCATGGACTTCTTTTCACAATGCAACCAGGCATGTCACAATATATTCACGTCTCAGTGTCTGCCAGATACAGCAACAACATTCACTGGGACAATCATTTGCCCAGTTAATGGTGAACAGTTGAGGCTCTGCATACAAGAGGATTCTTCTTCAAGCTCACCATTGATTCTCCTTGACATTCCTCTTAGCACATCATCTTTCTGCAGTTTAATCCGATACGGGACGATCAGGATGGTTCTCGAGTGCATGTCTGAGTCCAAGGAGAAGCTTCCACTCCTGAGTATGCCCAAGTGGGTTATGTACTGCAACGGGCAGAAAATGGGATTCGCCAAAAGGCGAGAGGTTTCCCAGAAGGATGCATGGTTGTTGGAGATGTTGCGGTCAGTTTCGGCTGGAGCTGGGGTTTTGCCGGATAAGGATTCCGGTGGATACAAGTATTTAAGAGGACAGTTTGAGCAGGTAGCTACTGGTTCTGATAATTCTGAAGCTTACCATTTGATTGATCCATCTAGATGTTTTGGGCAAGATTTAAGTGTATTCTTTCTAAGAAGCACAACAATGTAACTTGTTTTGTTTCTTCTATATTTCATTTTTCGATAACAAGTTGCCAATAATGTTTGATCATAGATTATAGACTTACATGTTGTATGCACTGAAGCAAGAAAATAATATGAAAATTGACAAAAGGAGCATTTGCATTAGATCTCTGTATTTACATGCCTGAATGCTCATCTTCTACTACTTTGTACAGAGAAAATATGAGACCTTCCTATATATAAAGATGTTAATAATGAGGAATGATGGTTGATGAGCTTAGTACACTAAGCGTTGGCAGCGCTCACCTTACCAGCTCTTTAGACATCAGATAACGAAATGTAAAATTGTGTGGAATCCATTCGATGCTCTTGCGGGGGGATTTACTTGACTGACATTTCTTCACAATCTTCTTTAGAGAATCAGGTAGAGACTGTTGAATCATCTCCAAGATACCAGCTTGACATAAACCCGAATCCTTGCCATATGATTCTACAATCTTCGGTAAAAGGATTTTATGGTCCTTGTTGTGTACACCAAAGGTAGCCCTGATGTACTCTTCTTTTGCAGCTTCCAGCTCTTGAATTACTCTCTTGGGCGTGTACACACGAACCTGAAAAATATTAGAAGGTTTGTTAAATTCTTGTGGGAAACGATCAAACTACATAGATATCGATACATTTGGTGCTATGTTATATTTTATGCTTCTTCGGATGCATTAGTTTTCAAAACCTGATGATGCCGCTGATGCCGAACAAATTTTTAATCAAGTACTACTACTGAAAGATAAATAAAAAGATAGTGAAGTGTACCGCAGGATCAGAATGGCTTCCTGAACAGAGCCCAAAGTGCAGAAGGGATTCCGGATGCTCGATTGCATATGCTTGCCTTTCATCTCCAGTCTTGAATTTTGATTTTGAAGAGAGTAACAAGCGAATCCACTGCACGTAGAAGAAAGCTTTATAAGCGCCATTACAAACATGAAGTTGACAGAAGCTTGCTAGGTAAAGCAGAACAGCCAGTAATAAAAGTACTTTCTTTTGTAAGTAATGTCTACTGAGAAAGCTTTTCAAGATCAATTTTTTATTTTGAAACATATTGCTTTACAGATCTTCACTGAATGCAACATAATCATAAATGCCATAAAATTAAGCCCTTGAAAAGATACTTGGAATAATGTCAAAAGAAAAACCAAGCTTGACAACAACCTGTCCAGGACGAGACATCCGACATCCAAGAATAGAACTCTGTATCGTGTCTGCACTAATTGTGCGGCCTCCAACATTGTATGCTGCCTGGATGATGCAAATGAGTTAGAAAACACATGATGGTTTGAAATTTCTCATTCAGGAAAGATCAATAGCCTCTTCTCACCTTCAATAGTAGAAAGAGTCTCTTTACATTGTTTTGAGGAATCCCATAAGCCAAAAATGCCTGTTAGAGAACAAAGAACAGATTGATATTCCAACTCACATCAGACCTAGAACCGCAAAAAGCAAGTATAAATGTGAAATAAATGTGTAGATGAAATCCATTACATGCATCACTAACGCGTTATGTATGTTGATCCAGAATGCTAGCTTCTCCTCATGTTTTAAATTCCTAGGATCAACAGCTTCCAATCGAACAATAAGTGACCTGTGTAACAAAATAAACCTTTCGTTACATAATCAAAATTGCAATAGAACCTAGAATTCAAATGATATAAATGTGTTACAAAGACTCACCTGAAATTCTGTAGTAATTGTTCAACATCACCTAACTTCTGACTATCTCTATAGATCCATGGGATTTCAACCATTGTGCTATATGGTCCACTAAACTCTTGAAGTCCTTCTACATGAAACGGGTTATCTAACCGTACATCAAACGAAGAATTATTCCTAAAACCAGGACTCCACATATCACATTGATCTTGGGGAGAAAATGCGCTTGTTGATGATAGGGAGGAATTCGGAGACAAAAGGCTATTATGAGTCAGTGGTGGGTCTGCAAGCTTGCAGTATATAGCTGACATGCACTTGATCATATCCTCTGAGAGCTTGTTAGGTGTCTCTGGAACATGATCGGAAATGCGAGTACCAAGGTGCTCAGCCAGACTTATTATGTTTGTTGCATTCTGTGCATACTGTAGAAAAAGCCAATGAAAATCATAATCCAGAAAGATCATCTATGTTGCACATTCAATACATTCATTTACAAGTCTCCCCTACTATAGTATTAGTTGCTCAAATCTTTTTGCAGAAGAATAAAGGTCTAAGGATCAATCCCAGTCACACCAATTTTCACTTGAAAATAGTCTTCAAGCTTTGACGTTGAAATGTGATTGGTAATTGTAGAACAGTCGAAAGATTAATAAATAAATACACTTAACAGACTATGAGATAAATTTACCTCCATCATGGACAATGGTTGGGAATGGCAAGCGCGTACAGCTCTCCCCAAAGACTCTTCAGGAGAAGTTCTAGTTGGAAATGCAGATCGTTGTGATAGTGTTGAATGGCAGCGATGAACACCGGAATCCAATAGCTTCTCTTCTCCTCCTATAGCACTGGATTCCTTCCATGGATTGTCAACTAACTGACAACCAGATTGAAGGGCAGGATTTTCTCCTTTTGTTGAGATATCAGATGCAGAAACTTCAAACAACCTCCTTCTTGGGGTAGTAGCTAAAGGTGACTTTAATATTTCGGCCTTGGTAGGAGATACAGAGGAAATTCGTTGATCAAATGCCTTCCGATACAGTGAGAGAAGATATTGTTCCAAATATACAACTTCCAACTCTAACACCGCGATTTCCTTAATCAGTTCTGTGGCAGGCTAGAGTTGAGGAGGAAAAAAGCATTAAAAAAATGTAGCAGCCATAGGTATGCAGCGACAAATCTAGACAAGAGACTAATCAAAGACTCAACTCAAAGATTATTGTTAGCTTCATATGTGACTTCTGGGCCAACCCGTAGACACGAAAAGTGCAAATATGCAATACAAATTTAATTAGTGACGAGGCATGTAACTTGTCAGCACCAAAAGGAATGCTAAGAAGCAAGATTCTTACATTCACCTTTGCTGCTAGCTTCTTACATTCTTTTTCTATGGTAGCAAACAGACATAAATTTTGAAAAGATTGGTTATTGTAAAGTACATGAACCAATAGTCCTGTCTATCTGTATTCAAGGTATATACTCTAAAGGCTGCAAAATGTATATTTTAGATATAAACTTAATACGGAGAAAGTGAAACATTTGATTTATTTAATGTTTGAAGTTAAAGCACGAAGATAGATTTTAATCCCGGACTTTTTAAACCAATAAGGCTTTTACTAAAAGCTGGTATAAACATTGATGATCTACCACTTACGTTAGATTCTTCTAGAGAAAAAGCATCTACAATTGTAATAGAGCATTGAAGCTTACAAGAAACAATTCCTATTTCTGTAAACTAAAAACGGACGCAATACCTTTGGCATCGACAGTTTGTCGGTATCACCATGGGAGGAAGTCCTATAACCCAATGCTTGTTCCAAAGCACATCGAACCTCAAATTGCTTGTGTAATCTTTTCTCAAGCTGTTGAATCTGCATACAAAATATGAAAACATACAATTAACAAATATGCATCTCTTAAGCTAGAGCTTTGACAAGAAGACAACACAAAGCTGAGCAATGACCAAGTTGGATTGAGTTCCACACCTCTTGCTGCAGAGACTTTTGGACTTCTGTGTTGGGCAATTCTTTCTTCTTGGCTTTAGCAGTCTCCTTCAACCGCCCCATATCCTAGTGCCAGATCAATTCCAAAAAATTATCAACTGGAAATCACATTAGATGCAGATTCATTATGATGATTGTTCGGTTAGCGGAATGCAATTTATTTGGTACAGCTAAACAGCCTAAACAAGGACTCATATCCCAATTCTTCAGTTGATTATATGCACCCCTTCTGCTCATCCACTCCATTTATTTATTAATTAACTAATCATGCCTTCAATCACCTACTCTAAACTACCAAAGTTAGTAAAAGAATCTGTTAAAGAAGAAAAGGAATACAATAAGATCATTTTGGTTGGCAATGTGTCCAAGGTCTTTATAAAAGATTAAAAAGAAAAATAGATAGTCAAACAAACAATTAGAGAATCTTATTATCTTGCTGTAAGTTTCCTAACCTTCTTTAGAAAATACAACTTTTTGATATTTTTTTCTTTAAAGGAAAAAAAGGAGTTATCTTACCAGCTTTGCACGGTGTGATGCATCAAGAGAAGTACTTAAGGTATCTTCCTCCTCAATTTTTTTCTTATCAGGAAAGCTGTCATTGCATAAAAACAAACACAATGGATCATTAGGAGAAGATAGGATTTGATTTGAAGAATGCCATTGTAATGCACAAGCCAAAGTTACAATAGATTTCTGTCACTGATTTCCATATCAAAGAAGAAGAATACTAGTAGTGTTTACAATTAATTACCTTCTGCCACTTACACTCTTCCACTTAGCTATCATTTTTTTTCCCAAAACCCATCTCAAAACACTTCTCAAACAGCATCAGAAAAGGAAAAGGGGAATTTTTTTTTTAAAGAAATCAACAAGCAAATAACAATAAGCAGAACACATATAATCTTTACAGCAAAAGCAATCAATTCTATTTCTTCAAACTCTGATATGATTTTGATCACACTCACAAACCCAGCTGACTAAAAACTTGGAAAATGAAACCCAAAGAAATAAAAGCAATCCCCATTCTTACTCTTTCTAAAAGCTTGGAACTTGATCTGGACCACAGACACTTTATGAGTGACAATAACTTGGTTAAGTACAGTCATGTTAATAGAACTAAATAGATGTGTTGTCATGGTTTTTTTTGCTTGTAAAACACACTATAATGTAGCTGTAAATGATTAAGTTTCTATTTAGCCTATAAACCCATCTCCGGAAGTCTTTCTGGATACAGAAACAATCAATTAAATGTATCCAAAAACTGGGAGATGAACAGAAGAAAAAACACTGCAAGCTAAGAAATGAATGTACAGCTACCTCTTTGAACGCTTGTGTCTGGAAGTCACTCTCAGTCCAAACATTTTACTGTCTCCAATTCCTTCAAATCCCATCTCTAACAACCATCCCAAAAGAAAAAGACTTTTATTAAAACAAAACACTTCCACTAAAACAAATGTTGAGAGAGAGAGACAGAGACAGAGACAGAGACAGAGAACAAATAACAGTAGCCACTTACCATTACAAATACAGACTATAACAAAAACAGTGACCAGTGACCACCACCAAGATGGAATTTTTGAGAGATGGACCGAGACCACCACTCCACTAGTAGAAGAAGATCAAATGGGGTTTTCTCACAGAGACCACAAATTTCTTTTTTAGACTCCAAAAACTTCACTTGTCTTCTTACTTGCTTTTTGAGCAAAGCAAGAAATTCCGGGAAGTGACTACAAAATGATAATAATATGCTGCTAACATTGACATTAGAGTCTGAACATAGCAGAGCTGTGAAATAGTAGCAAAAATCCCACAAAATACGGCTAACAAGAAACAAAGGTAAAGCCTTTTTGGCTTTTGACCAGTGAAGTTTTCTCTTTGAAGTGGCTTTTTGTATTAAAAGATATTATACTTGTAATACAAGTTCGTGGGGTTTCAAGACTTTAATTGAAGAGAAAAAAAAAAAAGAGAGAGAAAGTTTCCAAAAGAGTCAAGGTTAGTTACTAGTGAGAGAAGACTCCTTCAATGTCAAAATGTCCAAAAGTGGACAAATTTCACTCAACCAAATGTTGTGAGGAAGATAACACTATCACTAATTGATAATGAAGAAGGATTTATATAGATATATATATAATACTTTAATGTGATTGGAGGACTAGGCCAATTTCAACATTCTCTGCTCTTGTTGGCAAGCAAGAGCAAGCAAAGTGGGAGTTGGTGACCGTCCCTCCACCATTGTCTTCTACTGTTACAGCACATAGTATATGATACTATCCTCCTACTATGCGTCTATGCCCCTATATTGTTCTTTTGTGTTTCATATGTAATGAAAAAGATTTCATGTAAAAAAAAATCACAAGTAAATTCATTTCCCCAATTGACCTCTAGTGACATGACATTTGGGGGTGCATTTCCATATGAGACATCAAGCAAAGGAGATTGCAAGTTCAAGACAAAAAATATATATTTGTTCTTGTTGTGATTATATGTTCTTTTAAATGTTTTCAATTGTAGAGAATCAATGTCAACTTGTATATTTGTTTATGTAACCATACTGGTTTCTAAATCTCATTCTCCTGAAGTTACCACACTACCAAACTTCTGTTTTTTTTAAGCAGAGCAGTTGGTGTTACTTGGATTATTAAATATGCAAATACAGTCTTCTAAATATATGCATATTGAACCCACCCAGATGAAATTATTTGTTATTTGTGTCTCCAAAAATGAGTCAAAAGGTGGTGTTATTGATCAAGAGAGTCCAAACAAACATAACGGACTTCAAACAGTAATCAAGAAAATGTTAGTGTTTATGTCCAAAAGTGAATTGCTAAGAAGAAAAAGCAACAGAGATCTCTCAACCTCAAAAGGAATGAAAGTTGTGAGAGGAGGCCCTAAAAGAGACATTGGATGCTTGAAAGAGATTGAATGTTTTGTGGGGTTTTTTTTTTTCTTTTTTTCTTTTCTGTTTGTCAAAATCTCTTTTTTGGATAAATTTTTAGGCTTTTAAGCAAAGATGATACCCCAATATTGTCATCCAGTGTTCAAGTGAATAACGTTTGTCACAGAATCCACTTATTAAAATAATACATTTCCCAATATCAATGCAAAAGAAAAAGTGAGAAAAAAAAAAAAAAGAGGTGTGTTTACTGTTTACGAGCCTGCCTGTGGCCACCAGAGCTCTCTTTTTGTCGTCATCCTCTCTTGCCTTCTCAGAAAAAGCAAAAAAGATTGATAGAGAGAGAGAGAGAGAGAATGGGTTGGTTGATTATTGAAAAACTTTTTGTTTTGACAAATTTTTTAATGGAAAACTTTTCATATTGATATACTGAAATCTAAAATCTTGTTAGTCTTAACTCTTAAGTATATACTGTAGGATTTGATTAGTGAACAACTTTTCATTTTGGATTTTTGGGTATTTTGTCAAACAATAATTGGTGGTGGATGCTAGTCAAGATCAAAAAATACCCTTTGCAGTATTTACAAGTTAGTCGGTACCTGTAGAGATTAAACAGTATATATACGGTCTGCAAAACTCAATATATCTACCTCTACAACATCGGATAGAAAACAACTTAGGTATGTTTATAAAATACGTATGATGGGACTCAAATCCTATGGTATGGTTTTTTTTTAAGCATTGGAATCATATGGTTTTAATATTACTGTTGTTGAGAGAGAGAGAGAGAGAGAGAGTTTGTTTGGACTCATCACCACAAGTTAAAATTGTCTAGTCCCAACAATTAAACAAATGAAACTTCTATTTTATGTCTTATTATCAAGTTTTTAATGCAAAGTCAGATATGGATCAGTTTCTCAAATGCAAAAAAATATAAGAATATCGAGAAACCAAAATTTTCAAACGAAATTGACAGACATGCTTCATGGATTAATGGAAATTATCGATCTAAGTTGTATTAATTACATTCTTTAATTGTGGATTACAAAAAACAACATCCCCCATTTCAATTATTCAGTTTAATTTTTTTAAACACAAGATTAGCTAGCTAGGTTGATACCACCCATGTGTTTGTATCAAATTTAATTCAAGAAAATTAGCTATGAATTGATTTTAAATGATTTTATGAGCAGTTGTTATTAAACAATGCCAAGATCCTGTAGGGGGGCTCTGACATGTTTTATGGTTTTTTTCATAAAATTTTCAAGCTTTGATCTGCAAATGTCAAGAAAGAGTTAATAAAAAATGAGTACTATAGCTAATAAGATAATGTATAGTACTACCAGTTGCAGAGTAATCCAATGGAGATTTGAAATGAAGACAAATTAGAAGTGAATTAATACAATTGGAAGAAAGAAGCTTCAAAAACTCTGGAACCTGAAACTTTGGTGCTTGTTTTTTGTTTGTGAGACTAATTAATTTGTTTGTTTTCTAGGCAACAGAGATGCACATTAATCTTGTAACTTGAATGCAAAAATTTCAGTCTATAAAACTGATAAGAAAAAACCCAGAAACCAGGCTTGGATTCAATTTGAATGTATATCGAGAAAAACTCTAGAACCTGTGCTATACTCCCATTGGTGAGGTCAGTATTTTTGGTATTGATCGGTCAGTACCCAAGCATTATTGATTTAAAAATGTTCTTTTTTTTTAGTCTGATTTAGTAGTACTTGATTGGTGCAGAAGAAAAAGACAATTCTAGCTAATAAAATTGCTCAAATGATCACTTCATTGATTTGAGTTGAGTTGTTCCAGATTTTGAATCTTATATAGAGTTAGCTAGCTGATGCATACATATCAATGAAGAGTTTGTGGGGTGTTTACAAGGTTGTAGTAGAACTAGAAGTAGAATCCCAGAAATGAGTTTGAGACAACAAGTAATATAAAGTGAACTTTCCAAAGACAATTGGACAACTAAGTCAATGCCAATCATATCCAGCAAAAGGCATCTCTCTCTCTCTCTTCTCTTCTCCATCCCTGTCTGTCCCCACTCAACCAACTTTTCTCTTTCACTCACACATAGAAAATGGAGGGGGTTCTTTTGTGGTCCTAATGAGTCCAATAAATAAATTAATGGAAGCTAGCTAGCAACTCTTGTTAGAGGGTCATTAGCAGATTAATTAATGAAGTCATTAGCAGACTAATCAATTTCATTATAATAGTTTTATCTCTACTCTAGCATTGACATTTGGTTCAAGATTAAGGACAATAATCAGAAGAGAAAAACTTGCATTAAACCCCAATTTAGTTACCTCACTCATTTAGAGATAGGGATAGAATGATGGATACCAGGTGAAGATTTATATCTCAAATAGACACATAGGTGAAGAGATGGGCTCAAAAATTTAATAGCACTATTTAAATAGTGAGTTTTAAAACTATTACCAACTTATTAATAACTTAAGTTTTAATAGAATCTAAAATGTGTATCTAACAAAAATACACTTAAAACATACTCATAAAAATAAATCTCTCGTTTTTTTTCCTCAAACTTAATTTTGTCTTTTTGAGACTTTTTTTGGTATTTCTGAGATTTATTTTGGTGTTTCCGGGACTTATTTTCTAATTTCTAAGACTTATTTGTAGTTTCTAAGACTTATTAGGTATATTTACAATTTTCGAAACTTATTAAGTAAAAATGAAATTTTCCTTCTTTTGTTGTTGTTAATGTTTTTCATCAAGACCTCCATTGGAGGTCTTTTCCATCTCTCTTGATGGAGGACCTCCATTGGTTCTCCATCAATGGAGGTTTTTTGAAATTCAACATAAAAAGAGTGTTATTCCCCCTATTTCCACGTGAAGAGATCAGCTCCATTCCTTAAAGTTGTTTTTTTAATAAAAAAAACCTTTGTAAATTTACCTTTAAGAAAAATGAATGAAATTCCATATTTTGCAAAATAACTAAATCATGAAACAAAGGCTATCATGATCACCAGCCTGACCCATATATGTAAAATGTTGCAGCATATATAATAATCTGTGCCTGATTATACACCAACAATGCAGCGCATGGATCCATCCAAGCCATCATCAATGGGTCCTCTGATCGACTACATGGTCTGCTTGGGTTTATCACTAATGTATCAAGTACTGGTACATTGCATGCAGTACAATAATTTTATGTTGAAACAAAGTGTCTGTGATATATATATATATATCAAAAAGAGAAAACAAAAAACAAAAAACAAAAAACAAATAGATATGTTGTTTTCATGTTGAATTATTTATCAGAAAAGCTATTAATAGATTGAAGCCAAGGCAATGCAAAGGAGAAAGGAGAGGGTACGTGGACAACCTGGTACACTTTTCTTTTCTTTTCTTTTTTCACCAATCTTCAACCGCTCCAACTAAAGTTTCAACTTTCATTCAAGGTCAAAAAGCACAACTCTTCTTTTCCTTCTTTTGCTATATACACTTCTTTATCTAACTCCTAGAGGCTACATTAACGATCAGGATATCTTACACCGAGAGATATCTATAATCTATTCATATAACATTTGGGACTCCACGATATATCTATTACTATATACACTAATAGAGCTCTCCGCATATGTTTATAAAGATATTATCGTTGTTAAATTAAAAAAGTAAATATTACATAATTACAATACTTTTGAAATAAAATTACCAATCATATACACATTACTTTTGAGTTTGGACTCTCACAGCAATTTTAAAAATACAATTACGTAAATAATTTTCTAATTAGTTTAAAGGTTATGTTTTCTCTCGACACAATTAAAATGGATTAGTTTTAAAGCTAGGGTAAAATATTAAACTAAGAAAATATTGAGTGTGGGTTGTGAGCCCAAATCAAATTTTGGATTTGGATCCAGGAGAAAATACTATCTTATGTTGGGCCCAGGAGAGGAATCTCTTCAAATCCATCAATTTTTCATATGGGTCAACAACTACGGTGTTTCGATGCCAAAAAAACAATAACGGTAATCTAATAGATACCAATAGAAATCCAATAAATACCGGTAACATTTAAGAATTCTGTTTGGGAAATCCCGTATTAAAAAGTTACTAATTTTATAATTACCATATTAATGTATTTTTGTTTTTAACTTGGGGGAGACATGATTTATTTATTTATTTTTAAATAGTATTTGTAAAACGATAACAAATGTACCCTTAAGAATCAAAATATGAATTAAGGCAAAACATCATGGTTTGTTTTGTGTATAAACAGCTTAAATAACGTTTAGATAAGAAAAATATCTTATCACTTTCTATAAAATAGATACGGTTCCTGCATTTGATAATGCTTGGCTTTTAACTTAACTACTATCGCATGTCCCTGTCCGCTAGTGTAAACCCCTTCCACGTTAATGATGAGAGTTTGAGTTCTATCATACGTATTTTACTAGAATGCGTAAGTAGTTTTCTCTCTAGTATTGTGAGAGTTGATGTTCAGACCACACATATAGGAGTCATTTGTTTTTTTCACTTAACATGTAAGTGGGTATGAATGGGTTCAAAAAAATTTTGTCACTATTTGGGCCTGACTTTGTAAGAATATCACCACTTTACTAATTCAAGTTTAAAAGACACATATTTAGGTGACTAGACAAAAATACCCTTATTTTGTCAGTTTATGTCTTTTCAAACCTAGAGAGAAAAAAGTTGAGAGAGAGAAATTCGACTAAAAATCTCACGTCTACAAAAAATCCGACTGAAAATCTCACGGCGAACCAACCGGCGGTGGCGCTACAGTCCTGAAGTCAACGAGAATTTGCAAGACAATGAAGATTTGGGTTTCCGAGCCTTTTAACACTTATTCTGAGCCTTTTCAAACAGTCTCCGAGCTTTTTAAATAGTAATCCAAGCTTTTTTAAGGAATATAAATATGTTTGTCAATTTTGAATCTCCGAGCCTTTTCAACAGTAATCCGAGTTTTTTCATTTTTATGATAGGTTTGTCAATTTTGAATCTCCGAGTCTTTTAACACTGTCTCCGAGTCTTTTCATACACTGTTCGAGCCTTTTCAACAGTAATCCGAGCCTTTTCATTTTTATGAATAGGTTTATCAATTTTGAATCTCCGAGACTTTTAACACTGTATCCGAGCATTTTCAACAATAATCCGAGCCTTTTCAATTTGTTTCACACAACCAGCTTAACGTTTACAAAAGACTCGGAGAACAAATGAAAAGTCTCGAAGAACAAATGAAAAGTCTCGGAGACTAATTGAAAAGTCTTGGAGACTAAATGAAAAAGCTCGAGCCTTTTCAATTGTTCCCCAAGCCTTTTCAATTAGTCTTCAAGAAAAGTCTCGGATAACAAATGAAAAGTCTCGGATAACAAATGAAAAGTCTCGAAGAACAAATGAAAAGGCTCGGAGAACAAATGAAAAGTCTCGGAGACTAATTGAAAAGTCTTGGAGACTAAATGAAAAAGCTCGAGCATTTTCAATTGTTCCCCGAGCCTTTTCAATTAGTCTTCGAGACTTTTCATTTGTTATCAAAATTCATACAACCAGCTTAAGGTTTACAAAATACTCGGATAACAAATGAAAAGGAACCCAATTTAGGTTTTAAATTGAAAAAAAAGCTCTGGCGGCGCTGTCCCCTGCACCCCCGCGAGCTGACCTGGGAGCTCGACCACTGCGAGCTCAGCGGGGAGTTCAACCCTCAAATGCGTATGCGTCGTAGCGCCACAAAACTAATTATCCAATGAAGTTGCATTGATAATGTTATGATGTTCAACCTTCATTGGAGATCTGTTATAGAGGAAGGTGAAATAATAAAATATCAGAAAATTTCAAAATAAGAAAGAGAATGTGTAAAGTAAGGGCAATTTTGGTAGTTCATCATAATAGGTGCCTTTTAAACTTAACTTATTAAAGCAGTGACTTTGTCACCAAATCAGTTAAAAAATGTGACATTTTCCACCAATTCCAGGGGTATGAATTGACCTATTAAATTGTTTTTTAAAGGGGACAAACAACTTAAAAACAATTGAAAATAAAAAAGTAAAAAAAATCGTAATTAAATAAATTATGTACTCACATTTTGTTTTTTATTTAGTTTTGATGTGAATGAATTTCGAACAAACCATATAACAATATATAACTATAATTTATGAAATCATGTTGTAATTTATTTTTTATTGTTTTTTCATCAATAATCTCATAACTGTGGCATGTGAATGATGTGATTTTATAAAAAATTATTAAAATTTTATGTTATCATTATTGTATGAATTAAGATAACAGTCACACTATGTTTGAATTACCTAAGCTTTTGCTTTTGTTTTTTATATAGCTCGTATGTGCATGATATTCATATTTATACCGTATAGTCGTTAAATATGATGTCTTTGAAAACAAATGTTTTTTTTTTTTTGTTAAATTATTGATTATTTTAACTTTAAAAAGTTTCAAAAAAATTTTTATTTGTTTTATTGTTTGTAACCAAATTTCCATATTTTCCATAAATTTTATGTCAATATTTCCACCAAATCATAATACTTATATTTTTGTCGACATCAATATTTTAATACATTAGCTTATATCCATAATAAAATTATATATTCTTGAAATAGGAATAAAAATAATAAATGTTTTGATTTTCTTTTTATTGGACTTGACAAAAAAAAAAAATAACGTTTCAAAATATTTATCTAAATAAAATAGTATATGAATTGTCAAAAACATTTAAATATAAAATGATGTAATGAATGATGAGTTAGTTACAACTCATTCACAACATCACCTACATGATTTTGAATAAACATATATATTTAAAGTATTTCACTATTATATAAATTCGGGGTTTTATTTTTAAAAAAAGAAAGATTTAAACGCGTAACCTCATGATATAGGTGTGAGGGGATTTACCACCGGACCAACCTCATCTCATTAATTTATAGAGATATTTTTATGCGAGCGAGATGAAAATTTCGGTGGCCTACATCGTATAAATAATGCAGCACACAGCACAGCAACGACGTCGTATCAATCTCCTTGTTTACATAAAATTTTTTGCACAGGTGAGTCACGACACACACGAGACATAAACTCAACTCACAAACAACAAATCAATTTCGCATCCCGATCTCTACTAATGTAAATTGGAAAAACGCATCTCGATGTCTAATCTTGGAAACCCAAATTTAATAAAATAAATCAAAATACAACAAATTAAATAAACAGTAAAAAAAAAAAACTCCCGAAAGTCCAAAAACCAGTGAACCAGACCCCAATCTGAAAAAACAAAGAAAAAACCCAGTGACTCAAAAAGACTTTTTAGACCCACCCAACCAATCCTATAGACCCGCACTTGCTGCCCAATTACCATAACTCACCTTCCTTATACATTACATATATACATGTATATATTTATCATCATCTAAGCAAACCAAAAAAAAAAAAAAAAAAAAAAAAACCTAACCCAGTTGTCACTCTGATTCTTCTTTACAATTTTTAGGTCTTCTTTTTTACTAGGTTTCTCTTCCGTGCCTGCGTGCCCCACAACACATTTTTATTTTCTTTTCCAATTTTGGCCACGGGACCTGCCCACATCCCACATCCCACATCCCACAACCAAAAACCAAAAACCACCACTTCTATTCTTGTAACACAGAATTGATGTGCAATCTAGATACCAAAAAGCCCCCCTACAAAGAATAATTAAGAGAAAAAAAAAAAAAAAAAAAATCTCTGAAGTCTGAACCAATTCAACCCACCACCCTAGGCTTTGTTTTTAGCCTAACAAAAGCACCACAACAAAAACAACCATGGACAAAGGTGATCTCTTCTTTAAAGGTACATACATTACCATTACATACATGTCCTTGTTCAACTCTTATTATTATTTTGTATTTCTATTATTATTGTGGCTCAGAATTCAGATACACATATCAACATTTGATTCAACAACATGTATATGTATATGTATGTATGTCACATTTTTCCAGTCAATTTCGTGACCTAGCTGCTGCACACCCCCGACCCACCTGCCCTAAATTGATCATCATCATCATCATCATCATCATCTTTGTTATCGTTGTTTACTCCTTAATTAAACACTAAAACGACAACCTCTCTTGTTATGGGGGGTTTAATTAGGGTTGATTTTTCTGGTACATGTTTGGATTTTGTTGATCTGGATTCTGGACCCACCTTTTTTTAGGTTTTGGACATGTTGAACATGTTGATGATCGAATATTGTGTGTCTGTATGTGTTTTTTTTTTCTGGGTATTTTGTGTTCAACATGGGTTTATTAATTTTTTGTGGTATCAATTATAAATTTAGGATTTTTAAGGAATTTTGTTACTGGGTTTAATGGACCTGCAACAACTATGGCTTCCTCTTATCTGGGTTTTTAGGTGATGACCTCCTTGTTGTCACAGTCACACTACATTTTTGTTGTTTTGGTGATGTTGTAGAAGAAGCTATTAGTAACAAATTTGTGGTGGAGATAATCTAGATTCTAGACTGTATGCAGTATTATTTGTTGTTGATTTGATTGTCAAATAGGAGATGTTTCTCAATTAGAATTTAGCTGTACAAATTATCTATAAGCTAAATTGGTTTTATTTTTTATTTTTTATATTTTATTTTCTCACAAGAGACAAAAGGAAAACATTTGCATGTTGAATTCCACAGGAATTCAGCTGAATCAACTTATATATTTGTATATTCTTTTGATTTATTTCATTGACTAGCTTATTCACCTTTTCTACTTTATTATTATACCAAAAAAAATTCTTTTGTTTCCTACTAAAAATTAGCTCTTACGAAGCGTAAATTTGATTTTTTTTTTTAAGTTACAAATCTCATTTTTATGAACATCAATATCATTTAGAATAGCCTTTTTCTATATTAGGAGCAATAATCTTATTTTGTGGTAGATTTAGTATTACATTAGATTGGAAGAAGGATATAATCATAAGGTTATGAAAATATGGATTTCTTTACATAATTTTTATTGCTTAGGTAAATGTAAATATGCTTGTTTATATTTCAATAACAATAGTTTGGGGCTTGTGCACAACTTTAGGAGTTATAATATTAAAATAATTTAGGACTGTGAATAATTATATTCTTTGCAATTAATCGTAAATGTTTTTTGCGTTTTGAATGATTTAGGACTGTGAATAATTATATTTTTCGCAATTATTTATTGCAACTGTTGGTTCACTGCATATTTTGTAAATATATTGGGGAAAAAAAGGAAAGAAATGTGGGTGTCCTTATAATTACAAAGAATTCCTTTAGAATCTCATGAACTAAATATTCTCAATGCCCATGTTTGCTTCGTAGTTATGAGATGAATGTTGTAAAATATTACTTTGAATCTTTTAGTTGTGAATAGAGAATGTGTTTAGTGTTTACATTAACTTGTTCTGTATTTAAGTATTAATAATTAAGAAAAAGAAATTTCCTGAAGGAGTGCAATCCGAGTATAAGCTGTATACAAACATTATTTTCTATTATGTATGTTCATATTGTGAAATTTTTGTTCAAATACACATGAACTTCCCCATAGCGTACAGCGTACTCAAGCTGGCTTGACATTGGGTCTGATGCTTCATGAATCCAATGATGTCATAAATCCTAAGTGCGAGTACTTAATTACATTCATTGTGATTAATTGTTAAGTGACATGATTTTCCTTCCACTGTTTATTTATAAAGAGGTTGGTATCTAAATCCCAAATTGGAATGTCAAAATATGTCTATTTTTTTTTTAACTAATTCCGCTTTCCCTTCCACGCTCTTCAGCCAATGGAATTAACTCTTATCTCTTTCATTCTTTCTATATTATCTTTAAGAAATACCTTTTTGATCATCAGTCCTTTTACATGCTGCTGCTATACAGTGTCATGCTTTTGTTTGGGTTTTTACATGTTTTCGTGCACCTTGCCGTATCACCATCAGCTAAATGTTATACTACGTGCAGACGTAGTGCTTATTAGAGCTAAAAACTAATGGGGACTTAAGTTTGTGAGGAAGGATGATAACCTTAGCTCTTACATTTGCTTAAAGCCTGAAGGATGGCGTGCATTTAGTTAGGTTCTTCCCCTTGACTTTCTACTTTCCTGGCTACAATGGAAGATTTTTATCCCCACAGTTGGGTAATAAGAAATTCATAACCACACTATGCTTCAGGTTTTTTAGTGACAGAGTATTCAGAGGTTTGCTACTAAGGCCATCGACAAATGGTACCATGCCTTGAGCAATAAGTTGTCAGTGGGTTCTTGGTATTATTGGGTGTTTCAATTAAGATCACCACACAAGCACAAAAATTTATATATATTTATGCACTTTGTTATATATATATATATGAAATTATCAAGTGTGGGATCCCTCCCGAATTTTTCGTGCGGGATCTAGGAGGTGATAATCCGTGTAAAAAAATTTACATTGAATCACCTCCGATTATCAGTGATCCCGCACGAAATATTTGTGCAGAAATATTTGTGCAGGATCCCGCATTAGAAAGTTGCTCTCTCTCACTCTCTTATATATATTTCTAATTCTGTATTTGCTCCAGTCTTCTAGATATCTTGTTGGTATCCATACATACATACATACAATATATATTACATTCATCTGACTCTTCCACCTTGTTGAACTTTATTTGAACAGGGAGTTGAGTTGGGCATTGGTCAATGATTATGCACACACTGTAAGGCTGTACTCATTTTAGCGAAAATAATGGAAATGCTTCCTTGTTCTGATGTTCAGTATGTTGGGGAACCAGATGCTCAACAGAGTTCAGGGACGGATTTTGTTTGCATTGGAGAATCTAACGGCTTTCAACACAAAAATCAAGTTCAAATGGCAGATGGTAGAATGGATGAATTGTTGTTAAATGGCGGAGGGTCTCTATCAGAAAGACAAGGTGAAGGTCAGGGGACATCTGAGCAATTGCCTACTTCAGAAGGACACCATAGTGGAGCCTCGTATTGTGATAGTCAGGTGGAGGGCCAAAGATTATCTAGTGGTTCCCATGATTTGGAAGACGATGATTCAAATGCACAATATTATTGTATAGAACCAGCCCAAGCCTCTGAAAACTCTAATCTAATTGTGGACACCATTGAAAGTGAACTGCCAAGTGACAATAAGGAGGGAGAATCATCTTTTACAGAGCCCAAGTGGCTAGTACATGATGAATCTGTTGCACTGTGGGTCAAGGTAAGTGTTTGTGTTTATTATTTTTCACCTCTATTAAATTCTTTTGCCAATTACATGATTTCGTTATGCATTATGTGCCACAGGCCCTAGTATTGGTTTAGTGGTCCTCCTGGATTCCTTAACTATGTGACTGCATATTGTTTTTAAGGCTGGATTCTGTTCTCTTGAGGATGCTTCTTTTACGATCCCTAAATTATGCTAATTAAGCGTTTAATTTTTGTTATTTGATTATTGTATATATTATATAAATAGTGTCAGCATTAATATTTTTATGCTCTATAAAAATGAAAACAATTCTTGAACTTGTTCTCACATCGATACTTTCATGTTGTTGCAAGTGCAGTGGAGGGGGAAGTGGCAGGCAGGAATCAGATGTGCTAGGGCTGACTGGCCACTATCAACTTTGAGAGCAAAACCAACTCATGACCGAAAGAAGTACTTTGTGATTTTTTTTCCCCACACCAGAAATTACTCTTGGGCAGACATGCTACTTGTCCGATCAATTAATGAGTTTCCACAGCCTATTGCGTATAAGACGCACAAGGCTGGACTAAAAATGGTCAAAGATTTGACTGTTGCACGCCGGTATATAATGCAAAAGTTAGCTGTTGCGATGCTGAATATTATTGATCAGTTCCATTCTGAGGTATGCGATTCTCTATTGTGATTTTTTTTTTGCAAGTACTTTTTGATCTTCAGTACTAATGATCTCTTTACCTTGTGTAGGCTTTGACAGAGACTGCTCGCAATGTTACCGTTTGGAAGGAATTTGCTATGGAGGCTTCTCGCTGTACCGGTTACTCTGATCTTGGAGGGATGCTCCTGAAACTTCAGAGTGTATATCTCTAATTTCTTGGTAGTTGGAAGTCAGAGCATAACCTTTTCTTAATAAAAATAATATTTTTTTTATAGAAATATAAACATTATACTAATAAAAGAAATTTTCTTAATAAAAAAGATTTATATAACAAAAAGTTAGTCTATTAGTTTTTTATGACTGTTCGGTTTACACAACACTAGGTATTTAATAGTGAATAAAAGTTTGTGTTGACAATAGTTAGTTGCTGGGTTCAAAGCTTTGTTCAAGTGATTTGAGTATCATGATTGCCGTCACTGTTGCTGCCTCTACAATTACCTTACCCTGACGCTTTCTTTGGCAACTTCCACCTCCACATATGATAGTACCATGACCCCAAAAAACATGTATTACTTCCGTCATCACTTCCCCAAGATTCAATATGTCTATGGTCAATTTTATATGCCTGAGAATCTGTATGTGCATAGACATAGAGGATATAATATCAATGTCCTATATAATACATGTTTATTTTTTTAGACTGTTAAATTTAACTGATTTGGGGCTTACTAAACTCTGTAAGACCTTGAATATTTTATTCAACTTGTATTCTATAAGTTTTCGTTATAATTACTTCCAATCTGCTTTGCTTGCTCTCTTTCTTTTTGGGTGGTTGGGTTAGGGGTATTAGACAACCAGCTATGAAGTAATCTTGCTTGCTTCTCCTCTCTACAGATGATATTGCGGCAGTATATTAATTCTCACTGGCTACAACATTCTTTTCATTCTTGGGTACAACGATGTCAAAATGTGCATAGTGCTGAATCCATTGAACTGCTGAAAGAGGTACATATTATTCTGTGACTATTCGTTTATTTTAAATGTGAATAGACTGTGATGAGGTAATATATGAGATCGCCTTAGATTTAGGAAGCAACACATTAAATATGATGTCATTTTAAAATAATAGAATCAAACAATTATTTTGATAATTTTATATCTATATATAAACAGTACACAGAGCTCTAGTTTGACTTAAATTAAGCTATTCATGGAATGTTTTTTGCTGGTGATGAGACTGTGATATAACACTGTATCTGCTTGTCACACCCGTGGCTATTTATGACCCTTATTTTGTTTAAATATTTTAATATCTTTTGCTGATAGCATTATGCCGTTCTCTGGTTCAGGAACTGTATGATTCCATTCTGTGGAATGAAGTCAACTCTCTCTCAGTTGCACCAGTGCAGCCTACACTGGGTTCTGAGTGGAAAACTTGGAAGCATGAAGTCATGAAATGGTTTTCAACATCGCATCCCCAACCTAACGGTGGAGATGTGGAGCATCAGAGTGGCGATGGTACCTTGACCATGAGTCTACAAGTTAGCAGGAAGAGACCCAAACTTGAAGTTCGTCGTGCTGAGTCACATGCTTCCCAGATGGAAAACAATGATTCAAATAAGCCTTTGGCTGTTGAAATTGACTCTGAACTCTTTAGTAGTCAAGACACTGCAAATGCTGCTATGTTTTCATCTGAGATTTCTAAACGGGACGATTTGAAGGATGGAACTGCAGGAACAGATACACCAAGTAGCGTGGCTGACAGATGGGATGAAATTGTGGTTGATGCTGGAAATTCTGATGTCATCCAGACCAAAGATGTAGAATTGACACCTGTGAGTAGAGAGGCTAAAGAATCCATAGATCCACTTAACCAAACCAATGTTGTGGCACTGATACCTGTGAGTGAAGTAGGCAGTAAGAAATCCGTAGATTTTGGGAGCAAGAATAGGCAGTGTGTAGCTTTTATTGAATCGAAAGGAAGACAGTGTGTGAGGTGGGCAAATGATGGTGATGTTTACTGTTGTGTTCATTTGGCCTCTCGTTTCATGGGTAGTGCTACAAAATCAGAAGGGACACTCTCTGCTGATTCACCAATGTGTGAAGGTACAACAGTTCTTGGTACTAGATGTAAGCATCGGGCTCTATACGGCTCTTCATTCTGTAAGAAACACAGACCAAGGGATGATGCAGAAAAGACTTTAAATTCACCAGAGAGTACACTTAAGAGAAAGCGTGAGGAGACTATTCCCAGTTTGGAAACGACATCTTGCAGAGATATAGTATTGGTGGGAGAATGTGCAAGTCCCCTCCGAGTGGATCCAGTCTCTGTCATGGAGGGAGAATCCTTTCAAGTAAGAAACAGCTTAATCGATAATCCTGAGACAGAGGCACAGCATTGCATAGGCTTATATTCCCACAATAGCAGTAATCCATGTGACGAAAGTCCGAAGCGACATTCATTATATTGTGATAAACACCTTCCAAGCTGGCTTAAGCGTGCAAGGAACGGTAAGAGTAGGATAGTATCAAAAGAAGTGTTTATAGATCTTTTGAGTGAGTGCTGCTCACTTGAGCAAAAGTTGCATTTACATCAAGCATGTGAGCTATTTTACAAGCTCTTCAAAAGTATTTTATCCCTAAGAAACCCAGTTCCTATGGAAATTCAACTTCAATGGGCCCTTTCTGAAGCTTCAAAAGATTTTGGTGTTGGGGAATTCTTAACGAAGTTGGTTTGCAGTGAAAAAGAGAGACTTCATAGAATATGGGGATTCAGTGCCGATGAAAATGCACATGTTTCCTCTGTCATGGAAGAATCGGCTACATTGCCATTGACAGTTGATGTTACCTGTGAAGATGACAAGACAATTAAGTGCAAAATTTGCTCCCAGGTGTTTCTTAATGACCAAGAGCTCAGTACCCACTGGATGGACAATCATAAAAAGGAAGCGCAATGGCTTTTCAGAGGTTATGCTTGTGCTATCTGCCTGGATTCATTCACCAACAAGAAAGTTTTGGAATCTCATGTGCAGGAGAGACACCACGTGCAATATGTTGAGCAGTGCATGCTTCTCCAATGTATTCCTTGTGGTAGCCATTTTGGGAACAGTGATGAGTTATGGTTGCATGTTCTATCAGTTCATCCTGTTGATTTTAGAATGACTAAAGCTGCTCAACAGAATAATCTGTCTGGGGATGAAGATTCCTTGAAATTGGAGCTGGGAGATTCAGCTTCCTTGGAACACACTGAAAATCTAGGGTCTATTCGAAAATTTATTTGCAGGTTTTGTGGCTTGAAGTTTGACTTGCTACCTGATCTCGGTCGCCACCATCAAGCTGCTCACATGGGACCTAATTTAGTCAGTTCTCGCCCTCCAAAGAAGGGGATTCGTTATTATGCTTATAAATTAAAATCTGGGAGGCTTAGCCGTCCTAGATTTAAGAAAGGTCTGGGGGCAGTGTCTTATAGGATGCGGAACAGGGGTGCTGCTAGTATGAAGAAACGCATTCAGGCTTCAAAGTCATTAGCCATGGGTGAACCAAGTGTAGAGCCTCAAGTAACTGAGGGAGGGACTTTGGGTACACTGGCAGAATCCCAATGCTCAGTAGTATCAAAAATATTGTTCTCTGAGATTCAGAAAACAAAACCTTGGCCCAATAACCTTGATATATTATCTATTGCTCGCTTGGCTTGCTGCAAGGTAAGCCTGAAAGCTTCACTTGAGGAGAAATACGGAGTACTGCCGGAATGCTTGTATCTAAAGGCAGCCAAGCTTTGCAGTGAGAATAACATTCAAGTGGAGTGGCATCAAGATGGATTTATATGCCCTAATGGATGTAAGATCTTCAAGGACCCGCATTTGATGTCACCCTTGGTACCTCTTACTAGTGATTTTATGGGAAAACATTCTACAGATTTGCACAATCATGAGAAGGATGAGTGGGAAGTGGACGAGTGTCATTATATTATTGATTCACATCATTTAGGACTGACGCCCTTGCAAAAGGCCACTGTCTTATTTGACGATATAAGCTCTGGGAAGGAATCAGTTCCAGTAGCTTGTATAGTGGATGAGGGTCTTTTGGATTCACTTTGCATCTCTGCTGGCAGTTTACATAGCCAAAGTACTAGACGCTCCTTGCCTTGGGAAAGTTTCACCTATGTTACAAAGCCGTTGCTTGATCAGTCCCTTAATCTTGATTCTGAGGTAGCTCTTTGTTGGTTATTTTAGCCTTTTCAATCAATGCAGTTTAATATGGATACTTTTCTATTGACTTGTAAAAAAATGGAACATTCACTGAGAGCTTTGAACATATGTGCTTGTCAGCACATGCATGCAATAATATATGTATTTTTCTTCCTCATTTAAAATGAATTGATGAGTTTTGACGTGTAATCTTTTTTGTCCCATTTTTTTTTCCTGCAGACTTTGCAATTCGGGTGTGCCTGCCAGCATCCTACATGCTGTCCTGAAACGTGTGATCATGTATACCTCTTTGATAATGACTATGAAGATGCAAAAGACGTATATGGGAGACCCATGCGTGGCAGGTTCCCATATGATCAGAAAGGGCGGATAATTGTTGAGGTAGTGCAATTTATTCTTCTATCAGAAGATAAATGTTCTTTCTTTCTTCCTGCGAAAGTCTGTTGACCTGCTCTTATGATCAAATTCAGCAGTGAATCAGTCATACTGTTCTTGCCTTTGCTACAACCTGGCATGCAATTAAGTAAAATGTATAGATTCCATAGAGCAAAAACTAAAGCATCGACTTGATATGATATTTATACGATTCCAACATAGATTCTGTTTGATAAAAAAATTGTTGGCCCATGAGATGAGATACATGTTAATCTTTCATTGTCGGCCATCCTTTTAGCACAAAATTTGTGTATAAAGTAAATGTGGATGTTTGTTCTGGTGCGTTGTCTTTGCTCTCTCTAAGACCGTGCCCTTCTTGGTAAGACTGGCATTTACTAACTTCTTTTGCTGAATGTGCAGGAGGGTTACCTTGTTTATGAGTGCAATCGTATGTGCAGCTGCAATAGAACCTGTCCAAATAGGGTCTTGCAGAATGGAGTACGAGTCAAATTAGAAGTATTCAAAACTGAAAACAAGGTAATGCTTTTAATTTAAATTATTTTTCAATAGTTTCACGTGTTAACTTAGTTGTCTGTTTTTTTAATAGGGTTGGGCAGTTAGGGCTGGTGAGGTGATTCTGCGTGGTACATTTGTGTGTGAATACATTGGAGAGGTTTTAGATGAGCAGGAAGCTAACAATAGGCGCAGCAGGTTCACTTTTTGTACCAAGATGGTTCCATTTTTACTTTTTTTTTTTGTTTCTATGCTATATGATTAATAGCTATATTGGATACTCAGGTATGGCAGAGATGGTTGTGGGTATATGTTTAACGTTGATGCTCATATCAATGATATGGGTAGATTGATTGAAGGACAAGCCCGATATGTCATTGATGGCACTAAATATGGAAATGTTTCACGATTCATCAATCATAGGTGAGGAAAGAGTTATTGGCTTTTGTTTCCTAAAATATGCTTTCTTACTGGTTCAGGTATTTTTTGAATTTAACCTTGCAACAATGGTAAATAATTGATTTGATCCAAAATTTGACTGTTAGCATAAAAGCTGTCTCAAAGTGTTTTTAGCTTTATAATTTAGATGCAGTAAACCTGAATATTGCGTGTGGATAATTTTTATGATGTTACAAGGAATGAAAAATTAATGTGTATGCATCTGTGTGAATTTAACATTGAACAATTATAATGGTTGTGTGGACTTGATCATTGTATGTGTCCGCGTGATGTTTTTTTTATTTGGTTAGTGAAGAAAAGAAGTTACTGAAGGCATCCTAAGGTGTCGCTGACTTTGTTGCAGTTACTATTTACTTTTATTACGAATGTTGGATTTTTGTTTGGTCTACTATTTACCGCTGTTTTCTATTTGGTAGTTGCTTGCCAAATCTTGTGAATCATCAAGTTCTTGTGGACAGCATGGATTACCAGCGTACTCACATTGGTCTCTATGCAAATCGAGATGTAAGCATTCTTTCCTGCTTTTTCTAGAATGTCAATCCGTCATGCATGACACTTGAATATTCGAGCTTCAGTTATGTTTTTCCATTACGTTAAATGGTCCTTCAAGATGACTGGAAAAATAGTGATTAGTTGCTGAAAAACATTTGCGTTTGAGATTCAAATTTGCATGTTTTAAACCTTTTCCTGTAAGGAAACAGATGCTGTTTGAGTTTCATCTTTTTCTATTTTGATTGTTCTCAATTCTTCATATATATTTCACTTTTGGATAATGGCAACTAACATCTAAGTGTATAAGAACTTGATTGTGCAAAATATTTTCGTGTGCTAAAAGTACCATTCCTTTTTATAAGCAGATAGCCATAGGAGAAGAATTGACGTATGACTTTCGCTATGAATTACTGCCTGGAGAAGGATATCCATGCCAATGTGAAGCTTCAAAGTGCCGGGGACGCCTTTACTAAAATCTTTAATTGGCATGATAGTAGTCTCTGCAGCAAAGTCAATCACAGACACTCTAAGATGGGAAACATCTCTGAAGATCTGGTTGAAAGGACCTGTACTGTTTTAGTTTCTTAAACGGTTGAGCAGGTCACCTTGTGTAAAGGAAACTAGAAATTGGCGAAAATCTCTGGAGATGGCAAATAGGCATTTTGGACAGCTGACCGGGTACAGTTTTTTGCTCAAGTAGATTGTACCTATGCTCCATTTATACTCGTACTAAGAAAAAAAACGAGTTTTCGGTTGAAACCCCTCTTCTTTGTTTAGTGGCTTGTTTTTCTTCTGTTTTGAAGTAATTAGGTAACTCCATTGACAAGCTTAGACAAGAGAAAGAAAAGGTAAGAGTCTTGTGCTCTGCATAGTTGGCCAATGTGTACAAAATTTCAATCAATCCCTTTTTTGTATGTTTCGGTTGCAGTTAAATACATCATTTTCACAGTTAAACTGAAAGAAATGGTGACATTGTGGAGCTGAAGACAACATATATGCTATATTTTACATGATCTTATATAGCATTTATTAGTAAGATTGTTCTAATTACCTATAATAATAAAAACATTAATGGTCATTAACAGGTTTCAGAACTTCATTTCTCCCGTTTGTATTACAAAGAAAACAAAGGGAAGTCCATAGCTGAAGCACACCAAACCTGCCATTCCTACAAAGAAAAACGCTAATAAGATGGACGGTGGTCATTGAAATAAGCGACTGGCTTTAACATTACTCGTATAAGTTTAGTATCTCACCGAAGTCGATAAGTCTTGAAAGTCGCTTGTTCTTTCTTTGCACTGACGATGCTTTCAAATGCAAAATCATGGAAATGACAACCAACCCACTTCCAATTTTCTCTCTAACAACTCTCTCCATTAAATTTAGTGAACAGAACCCAGCTATTCCCTTCACAAAATCTTCTATTACAACCTTCACAAACATGGATATTCCAAGCAATAATGCTATTTTGACAGCATACCCAGTTATTTTTTTGGATGAAATTTTCCAGTTCAGTAGATTAACACCACAAGCACAAGCATACAGAGGAAACCAGAAGCACCAATCTATATAATCAAATCAATCAACAATTAAAACAAAACAAACAGAATAAGAATCAGAAGATTTAATTGCTTGAAAAAGAATCAACAAGAATGGTAAAATATTGAGTACCAGGGTCATTTAACTGAACAGAAGCAGAGTAAGCAAACATAGAAGACATTAACAGAGAGCATATGCTGAATAGCTTCATTGGTGTTGCAATTTGTACTTGGCCACTACTAATTGTTTCTAGTCAACGTTTTCTAGATGGAAGAAGTTCCTTTTTATTTGTCAAACTTTACAACTAATAAAATAGTTGTATATTATGCAATGGAAGTTCAATCTTATTTTTAAATTCAGAGGTCAAATAATTGAATGGAAGTGACCATGATGAGCAATTTCTTCATTTTGATGAGAAGCCATTGAAATCCAGTATGAACCTGATAACAAAAGCCCATCTTCCTAAATTATTTAGGTGCAATTTTGAGACTTCCTAATATTCTGGGACCATATACTTTGTCGTTTTCCAAGACTTCAGCTTCCGCACATCACTTCTTAGTACAAGTGTTATTGCACTTGCACCTCCCGTTCCGTTAGCGGTGGGGGTGGGGGGTTCGAATCACACCATATGATTTTACAAACATGATCTCCCTTTCATTGTTTTAGCTTCTGACTTGTGGTTGCAAAAAGCCTTTGTTTTAAGCTAAAGAGTATTTTTGTTCTCACAGATTTTTTTCACAATATCTATTATCCTAGGAGTCATTTACCCAAGCCTCAAACTCGTTCATCTACCGGCTGAGCTACGCCCCTGTTGGGTGTTCACACAGATTTAATATGACTATCTTAAATAATAGCATGATTCAGAAAAATATTAGTGATTTTGACATCTGAATTTATGATAGTTTTTAGAATTTTCTTTTTATAGAAATTTAGAGAAATTAGGAGGAGACCATATAAAGAATTCCACAGTCCAAAACATTGTACATTGCACATGAGTGAAACAAAACATGTTTCTCATCCTGTTATTTTCACCTATAAAAAGTTCCTGTTTCTCTGCTTCCATAACTTGGGCTATTTTGCTAAAAATGACCCAAGTGGGGAGGATTGATTGAGGAGAATCAAAATTAAAGAAGAAAAAAAAAAAACACTACATGAGAGCTGGTCAAACAACTTGCTGTCATTAAGTAAAGAGTTGCTTTCTTTAAAATAAAAAACATAGGGTTATGTTAATTTGAGGTTCAGAGAGAGAGGAACTGGGAAAATCCTCCAAGTTATTTTACGACTATATATGGAGAGTTCTCTCTCAAATGTTGTGGAAATAGATATTCGGACTACACATATAATACTTGATCTCAACATATCCGGTAAATCTTTAAACTGTTCTATATCAATTTTCTTTTTAATAAAGAAGGCAAAATGTAGCACATGGAAAAAGGGGGAATTTTCATTGATTAGTGATAATTGATGGATATGAATAGGCACATGAGTAGTAGTGATGACTGATGAGATGGTGGACCAAAATTCCAGCTAAGGCCATCAAGAAGCCATGGCTTTTCTTTTTAGGACCATTTCAATATTTGATGATGGAAAACTATCCTCTCTTTTTTTCTCCCTTCTAGCATCATCATTTCTATTTACCTCCATTATTGTTGTTTTTTGAGGCCCATTTGCACATTCAATATTATTAAATAAATTAAATAAAGCTAAGTCAAAAAAAAAAAAAAAAAAAAAAATTTCAAAAACTACTTGTTATATTTGGTCTCCTATGATGAAATTCTGTCACTAATTGATGGAGATATTCTCTATCTCTCCTCATCTCCCCACTTTTTGTAAAGCAAAATGGACATTCACTTGAAAAAAAAAGAAAAGAAAAGATATTTGCTCCTTAAACATTTTTTTGTGCTAGTTTGTCTTGGACCCACACAAAAAATTGATTAAGATTTGAGTTAGATAGATAAACATTAAATCAACCGTTGATGGAGGATCAATCAGAGGGCGTACATATCATTAGGAGGATGCTTGCAATAATGCAAGGTTTGAGGGTAGTTTAGGTACTCAATTTTGGCATGGATTTGGATTCTTTTTGTAATGAATTAATGTGGTGGCATATATAATTAATCAACTAGGATTGTGTTGCATGTTATTCGATTACGATCTATGTTACATCTTAATCATGTATTGAAATCCATTCTTTATTATGCTTCAACATTTTTTTGGGAGATTGTATTTTTCTATGCTATATTGCTATTATTATTATTATTATTATTTTTGAAGAATGCTTTGATAAAAAGATTGTTTTGTCAAAAGGTGTTTTTGTAAAATTGGCTATATCCTATGTCTTTTGGAGGAAGAACTCCATGTTAGTCTTGAAATATATATATTTAGAAGTTCAAGCATCTATGGGTATCTAATGAGATCAAACACTACATACGAACATGGCTAGATATACACTTGAACAATTGCACTATTGGGATATATATCTCCACAACTTATGTTAGGGGAAATTTCACGTAAGTCCTTGTTTTTTCATAAAATGCCATCATTTTAAACGTCTTTATCATATTAATAACCTTAGTCTCTCAATTTTTTTTTTTTTTGAAAATTCATCAGTTTAGTCCCTCCGTTAGTCGGCCGTTAATTTTGACTAACAATGTTAAGGGTATTTTTGACTTTAAATATATCACTTTTTAAAACGTGCCATATGTTAGAAAAAAATAATAATCAAAATAAAAAAAAATAATAAAAAAGTATTCAATAAATAAAAAAATTAAGAAAATAAACATTAAATAAACATAGGAGATCACACCACTAGACTTGGGTTTTGTTTGTTTGGAATTTAGGGGTACCAAATTTCCAAATCATAATGTTTTAATTTTATAATTTTTTTTAGGGTTTATGTTGTTGATTTGGTGATGGATTTGGAGATGAGATGAAGTTGGAAATGGGGATTGAGTAGAAGATGTGGTTTGTGATGGTGTTGGAGATGAGAATGGAGTTGTGATGGTGTGGGTGGAGAATTGGAGACCTACTTTCCTCCCATCCATTTTTTTTCCCATTTTTGATTTGTTTTTTAAAAATATATTTTATTTAATTGTAAAATGTATTTTTAATTATATATAATTATAGAATATATAAGCTAAAAACGTTATTTTATTTATTAAAATTAAGCTGTAATTAAAATAAAGGGTAAAATTGTTATTGTAGCTTAATTTAATGATAACAAGGGCAAAATTGTATTTTAATATGTTCTATCACAGTTGACCGTTAGTAATTTAGTCAAATTGACTAAAGTGATAAATTTTGAAAAAACAAGGACTAAGGTTACTAACATACCAAAGATGTTTAAAAATGTGACATTTCGTAAAAAAGCAAGGACTTATGTGACATTTCTCCCTTATGTTATTATTAGGATTAAGGCTATGTTTGGTAAGAGGGAGAGATGGATGGAGGGAGGGAGGGAGGGAGGGAGGGATAGGGTTAGAGGGGAGAGGGTTGAAGGGGAGAGCTCTAATCCATTGTTTAGTTGAAGAGACAAGAGAGAGGAGATGAGAAGATGAGGGATCTCAACTCCTCTCGGGTCCACCAAAATCAATCCTTCCATCATTGGATGGATGAGAAGAGGAGGGATCTCATAGGCAGAAAATGACAATATTACCTTCCAATTTACAAAAAGGATAATATAGTAAATTTATAATTATATGTCAATCTATCTGAATAGATGTTATCTTCTCCATCCCTCCTACTCTCTCCCCTTCCCACCAAATTCAAACCCACCAAATAGTCAATAGTTATAATGAGTTGGTTAGCCGGTTAGGAGACATCATGACTGATGATGCCAACTAACTGTTGTCATTTATTTATCTATCTCTTTGATGAACTTGAACACAACCATATAATTTTACATTAAAGTCTTCAGTTTTGCTCAACAAGCCCAAAAACTAGATTCTTTCAAACTCAAACACAAACTCAAACATAAACAAATGAAATATCATCAACAACAACAACAGTGGAATCTACTATCATTTTCATAAAGTTCAAGCCCCAACTTTACTTTATCCATACACTATTGTATCGATTTTATATTAATATATACAACCAAGGAACCAACCCACCTCGAGAAAACGATGGCCACTCAACCTTGCCTAGAAAATCCAGCGACGGTCCACAAAAGCAATCAAAGTAACAGACACCAAGAACCCCATTTGAAAATAAAAGTTAAATTTTTTTGAGAGAGACAGGGAGAGAGAATAGTACTATAGTAGTAGGCGTGCTTGCTTGATCATTTTGAAAGTATTTTGAGAGCAAATACAGAACAGAGACCCACCAAAGAAATATCATCATCAAAAGCACACGCACACAGAGACACAGAGTGAGCGGTAAAGTAAAGGAGAAGAGCATAAAACAATCAGTCACTTCTTTCTTTTCTTTACTTTTTATTTTTCACTTTAATGGGGTTTTTCTTTACTAGATAAAAGAGACACTTCACTCTTTATTTTTCTCCAGCAAAGTGATATGTTCTCTGGTTCCCTGGATGCTTCACACCATACCTCTCATTCAATCATTTTAGGCATTTGTGTGAGCTTAGAAAATAAGAGATAAGAAAAGAGTCAAGCAGTGAAGTTTTCTATACAGTACAACCAGGTTTTGGTGAGTGTTTTTTACTCTACTTTGTTTCTTTATGTTTCTGGGGTTTCATGATTCTCTTTGATAAGTTTAAAGAAGACCCTTTTCACTTTTCATTATTGTCTGTGGTTGTAAGTATATAAATATTTTCTCTTGTTGCTGGTTTCTGTCTAGGAGTTGATCTGTGTTTAGTTATGGAAGGGATATGAGAGGTAATTTGATTATTATTTTTTTGTGCAATTGAAGAAATTTTAGGTAGTCTTGTTGATGAGAAAGTTATTTTCTTTTTTGAATTGAGGGTTTTCAGGTTCAATTTAAGAAGTCTAGTATTTATTTTCAATGCTTTGAAACCTTTTATGGAATATTTAGCAGTCCACAACCTTGCTTTCGTTGTAAATGCCATATCTTGATTGGATTATAGTGTAAATTCTTGTTAATCATGGCTGAAATTAGACTTGCTACGGTAGAACAAGGTCGAACCAAGATTAGAAATGTTCCAATTGCAGTGACTCCTGAAGGTTTTTGGTGTTGCCCATCTCCTGTTGTGTTTCAGAAGACTCATAAAGCAAAAAATCCACTAAACAAACCCAAACCCTCCTCACCACCACCCCCTAAAACTACTTCCCAGAAGAAAGAAACCACCCAATTGATTGAGAAAAAAACAGCATCCACCCCATTAAGACCAGGGGTTGCTTCTGATGGTCAGCGAAATTTGCGCTCTGATACATCTGGTATGAGTGCAACAAATGTAGTTCCCGAGAGAACTTCAAGACATAAGATAGAAAATCCGCCTAGGAAAGTGGCAATTGAGTTTGGTGAACCTGGAACTAGCAATATGAAGGTAGTTTTACTAGGAAAGCAAGGTTTCTGTGTGAAGCTGAGTGTGCACAAGAATGTTCTTGTGGATAATAGCAGTTTTTTTGCCGATAAGCTTTTGGAAGAGCAGTCTGGTTTGTCTTGTCTCGAGATTGATGACTGCGAGGACATTGAAATTTATGTTGAAACTGTGGGACTAATGTATTGCAAGGATATGAAGCAAAGGCTAATCAAGCAAAGTGTTTCTCGTGTACTGCGTATCCTAAAGGTAATTTGCAGATTTATGCAACTTTCTCCATATTTGAGTTTGCTGCATCATTTATGTCGTATATGTTTTATGTTTTGCTGGTATTTGTACCCTAGGAAACAGTTACCTTAGTATTTGTACCCTAGGAAACAGTTACCTTAGCATTTGGTATTTATGTTTTATGTTTCTGTCTTTGTTCAGATGTTAAAATTTTGATCAGAGTATTCTTTATCTTTTTAATGTAACTCACATCTTTTCCCCTTAGGCCAGCGTTGAAGGGGGCGGGGTGGGATGGGTTTGAGTCAGTCTTAGGTTTGATCTTGTGTGGCCCCTTTCTTTACTGGAGTAATCTTCATTTCATTACAAAGAGTAACTATTGTAGTTTGAACTCATGTATGCCGATGATCTGGTCTATGATTAAATCTAGCAGAATATTATGTTCCTTCTGTATGTAGATGATAATAGACATTGCAATAGCATTTTTTGAATAGTGACAATGCGATATTTTCGTATCTAGTGATTTTCCAATCCAAAACTAGTACCAGTCATTCAGAACACTTGGCTAAGAAGTAAGAACCATGTCTTTAATGCTGACATAAGATATACTTATAATTTCATATTTTGGTGGTTCTGTTGGGAATATAGTAAGATATTAGTGACCACTAAACTATTAGGAAATGGTCTAACAATAGCATTTAAGCACTCTAACACACCGCATCATGTGCAAGACCAATAGACATGCCACATGGCCCAAGCCCAAACACAACGACAAATTCTTATAACAAATGACGAATTCAAACATAATCACGTGGGGGACTTGAACTCAAGCACTCCTGGTAAAACCAAATTCTGATCCCATAAGAAGAATTGAGATAACATTTATTCCACTTCTCTTATTTTGAATTACAGCAAAATACAAAGCTATATAGGGTTTTATAGAAACATAAGCAGAAAAGGTAGTTTAATTACTAGCCTAAACACATGGTAAACCTCAGGAAATCAAGGAGTCTAGTCTACAAGAAAGGAATAGAAGGAAGATAACTTAAGCTGTTCTTCTACCAGGAAAATATTGTCAGATGTAACTATTGAGGATTTCATTGTTTTCATTTTATTTTCCAAAGTTCTTTGTTGAGTGGTTTTTGACCACTTTCAAAAATTTAGGACCAATGACTACTAACCACTGATAGATTGATTGTTTCTTTCTCCATTTATAAATTTAGTTCCTAGAGCACTTATACATTGGATCAATCCACATGTTACGCAAGGAATAGGAAAAGTTATGTCATAGCGATTCAAAGTTGCATATCATTCCACTTTGAGTAACTTGAATGTGTTGTCACTAAGTGAAGTTTTAAGTCCAAAAGACATCTACTTGCATAGGTTTTCCACCACAGTAGTTATTGGTCTTTAAGGTTTGTGGATACCCAAAACTTGGGATTTTGTATTGCTCTATTCAATTTTCCTATCACTTCACAATTGTCATTAGAATTAAGTTACTGTCCTTTTAAGTATCAAATGTATTATTTTATCATTAAGGAGAACTAAATGCTTTTTGAACTTATCTTATTGTTATGTAACTGGTAGACCTTAAAACTTAAGCTTGTAGGTAAGGGCCTAAACCAATAGCATTCTTCACTAACACAACCTTTCATGTGTAAAAGATTAATGAGCTTGTCTCGTGGATCAAGCCAAAATACAAATACAAGTTCAACTGTTGGAGTTGGACAAACAACTGCTAATACAAATACAAAATGCATGTGGTGGGATTCAAATCCATGACCTTTTGACATAACGGGCTCTCATATGATGTAGTATCATCAAACAATCAAACCCCATGTTGGTTGTATACTGTTTAGAGTACTCAAATACAAATACAAGTAATCAAACCCCATGTGGGTTTTTGGAACTAGTGATTATTAATATGATATAAGAGCCCGTTGTTAGGGAGTACTAGGTTCGAATCTACCTATCATTTGTATTTGTTAGCTAAATTTATGTTGCATCTATGTATTTGTGCTTTTTATTTTTTCTTCATGATAACCTCATTGGTCTTGTATGTGAAAAGAGGTGTATTAGAGTACTTATATGCTATTGTTTGAGCTCTTACTTACAATGTTAAGTTTTTGGGTTGAGTAGTTACCAACACCCATCTCACCTCACACACAGATTAAATCGATACTTGGCAGACTTGCAATCTTTTGTAGGTATTTCAGTCTGCTTTTGTTTGTGCTCAACGTAGATAAACAGTTCATGCTTCACTGTATTCTTAAATTGTATTTGTAATGAGCTTTATGTGAAGCAACTGTGGCATTTCTATAAGCATGGAATGATACATTTTATTTTTCTTAATACGAAATAAAACAAAATTTTATTGTAAAAAGAGCATTTACAAGCAAACCCTACAAAAACAGCACTGCCTGTAGTCAAAACATCCCCTATACACACTAGTGAACAAGTATCTTTATACTTTTGCCGAATGGAAAGAAAGCAAAAGTCCTATGAAACTGTGTTGTCCTTGCTTTGTTGTGAAAGGAAGATTGAGGAGAATATAGATAGCTTGCGGGTTTGTGTTCGTTCCTTTGCTTCCTTATGGGATTTTGTCTCCAAAGAATTCAAAGATATTTTTGCTTTATTCATTTGAATTGGTAGATGTTATGGTATAATTTTGTTTTTTGGGGGTTTGGTTTTGTCCATGAAGACTATTTTTGATAGGTAATTCACTTGCCAATGTTTGTAAAATAATTTTATATACATTAACTTGTATGGAACTTTTGTGCAGGTTGCTGAACTACTTGGCTTCAGCTTGTGCATTAAGTCATGCTTGGAATATTTGGAAGCAGTTCCGTGGGTTGGGGAAGAGGAAGAAGAAAAGGTTGTTTCATCAGTCTTACGACTCCAAGGTGAGGGTATTGGGGTCACCCCAGTATTGAAACGAGTCTCATCTGAAGTCTCAAACCCACCGAAAGACACACTTTCCCACATAATGGACCTAGTTCTCAAAAGCAATGAGGAGAGAGGTCGAAGGGAAATGAAAACTATAGTTCTGAAGCTCCTAAGGGAAAATAACAGTGTCCCAAACTATGCAGGTTCAGCAGACATCTGCAATGAAACTATCTATGCTTCATGCAGAAGCTGCTTCAATTCACTATTGTCTCTATTTAGGCAAGCTACTGAACCAGAGTTTGCTGATAAATCTATGGACATCAAGGATCCTGTGGTGAAGAAAATATCGCTTGAGGCTGATAACCTCTCATGGTTGCTTGACATTTTAGCTGACAGGCAAGCGGCAGATGAGTTTGCTCTAATATGGGCTAGCCAGCAAGAGTTAGCGGCCCTGCATACAAAGATGCCTATCGTGTCTCGTTACCATGTGAGCTGCATTACAGCGAGGCTATTTGTTGGAATTGGAAGAGGGGAACTGCTACCGCCAAAGGAAGCTCGTCAAATGCTGTTACAAACTTGGTTACAGCCATTGATCAATGACTACAGTTGGTTGCAACATGGTTGTAGGTCATTTGATCGAAAGGTTGTGGAGGAAGGAATTGGTAGGACAATTCTCACGTTGCCTCTTGAAGACCAACAGAGTATTCTGCTTTCTTGGTTGGGAAGTTTCTTGAAGGCCGGTGACAATTGCCCAAATCTTCAAAGAGCCTTCGAGGTCTGGTGGCGCAGGACTTTCATCAGACCTTATGTCGATGCTCAAGGTAACCTAGAACAGTCAGATAACCCAGTGACATCTAAGGAGTAGCCGAGTAGGCCGAAATAAATACTGATATGTGAGAGTGATGATCTTATGTAAAACTATAGAAAAATTTCACAGTTTGCAGAGAACTTCCAACTTCTAACATGAAGGGACTCAAAAGAAACTACTTAATGGAGCGTTTCTTGTCTATTAAGAGCTAACATGATGAATCCTGCTGGAGTCATAACAGTGTCCGAGCAGACTACTTCATGCAATTGTCTCTCTGTCGATATGCAAAATATGGAGTGCAAGTATGAAATAATTTTCGGATTGATGAATTTGGATTTGATTGCCTTGATGTAGAAATTCTTAAAATGATAATGCAATTTGAGTGGTTGCTTCATGTGGGTTTATATTAGCCTTTTTATTCACAAAACACATAAACTTCTCAGTAGACTTTAGTTACTCATTCTGGTTATTGTCAAGTTAGCTGCTTCGTTATGAGAGAAATCATCTCTCGATGATCATACTTAACGATGGATGATCATTTTAATTCCTGTTAGCAATCTTCCTGATCATGTATTAGCAGAATTGGGAGTGTTGTTCACCAGAGTAGTAATTGCTGCCCATGTGACCAGACCAAACAACATTCAAACTGTATAATTTTGTCACAAACCTTATTGAATGAAGATGTTTAGATTTTCCTATTGTCTGAAAAAAAAATTACAGCAACTTCCTACTTCTTTAATGTGTCTGCAGGTACAAAGAAGATTATACCTCCCAAGCAATAAAGTCTGTAAACAGGACAATAACGTTCATTTCGGGAAGTGATATTTCATCAGGATATTAATGTTTGCAATTAAAGTCTGTAAGCATAAATCTTCGATTTGTCAACCTGTTAACATATCATAAATCTCATCGATTTATGTCTTCAATACTATAATTGAGCCATTACATATTAGTTTTAACTTTTTTTGGGGGTCTTGCGATTACCGACACAAGGTATCAAAGTTGGGAGGTTTTCGGTTCGAATCCCTCCTCCCCCTTTATTTGATCTTCGGTTCGAATCCCTCCACGATACACATTCATATAGCAGGTTATTGACACAACCTACCCACCCCATGAATCATTAAGGATTTAAGATTCATTTTCAATAAAAAATCTTATGCATTCATAAATTACATTACATGGTTTCCATTACTTGTAAATGTAATTTCTTCTTTTTGAGTCAATTTTCACCATCTTTATTGGCACAAGGCTCCAAAATAAAACCACATTTTCGATAGCAACTATATCTATAATCCGATCCATGCAAATTCTTAATTGTTAGATTTGCTTTACTTGTACGAATTTCAGCAGTTTGACACTCTTATTACAATGGCCAATGGGTTAATTTCAGTCAAGGTCCCCCTATCTAGTTGTATCTACTACTACATGCTACACTCTCGGCGGATAATTTCAGTGCAAATCATTATATCGCCGTAGAAATCTGCAGCAGTGACTTCAATGGCCACTGGTCCACCATTCTCATTTAATATTTTTTGGGTCTGGTCATTTCTTCTTCTACTACTACTACTAATATGTATTTGCAAGACAGAAAAGTTTGTTTTGTTTTTTTAACGATTACAATTTGGAGATTCGGGGAGGGAGATAAAAACTTGAACATTACAATCTTATTGTTCAATTGTGAGAGTTATACCACTCGATCAACCTTGAATTGTCACTTTTTTGGTCTCATTTTTTAAGGGTTGGATTAAAAGCTCATACACCATTGGTGGTGCAAAGTTTAGAAGTTTATTTAAATTTTACCATAATGTTTTTGTTATTTACATTTGTGTATTACAATTTTATCAATTTTTAAAATTGGTCCCTCTAGGGTCTAGATCCTCTAAATTTGACGAAGCTTGCTTCGCTCCTATATACCACAATCGGCCCACACTATTATTACCCACATGGGCTATCCCCACATGTGATTCTATCTATAGTCTGCACTCTCAATCAATAATATTTATTTATTTATATGTATTTTTGAATATTTGGATATATATTGTTGTTTGGTATGATATATTAATATTGTCACTGAAAATTAAAACTAGCCCACCAGGGATGGGGGCCCCAATCTCAAAAATCTGATCATTAAGTCACCATCCCAATTTCCCAAAAAAAAAATTAAAAAATTGGTGAGGCCCACGTACAGGTATCTGGTTGGTCGACAGTCCTTGGATGGTATCCCATCCGACGGGTAGCTTTCCATCTATCAAGTTGAGGTAGGGACCACCCACGTTAATAGTACTCCTTTTCCTTCTTCTTCTTCTACTACTGCTACTACTCTTCTTTGTTGCGGGTCCCTCAAGTCTTTAATTATTACAAAACCCCCCCTCCTCTCTCACTCATATCAACATTTCGTCTCTTTCTTCACATTAAATGTTGCAATTTATGTAACCAAACAAGACAAAGAAACCATTCTGCTACATTTTCCTTGCCCCCATTTTAATATTATTAAATTTTGAAATCCATGATGTGAATATATAGTTGTAGTAATTAGCAGTGCTAGTAGGGTTTGTAGCAGCTCAATTTCAGCCCAGGTGATACAAAAAATAATAAATTATATAAAAATGGACCACCCAAGACATTAATTGATTGTGCTAATAAAACAACAAAACTCACATTTAAGATCCATCAAACAAATGGAGTCTTTTTTTTTTCTTTTTGATAAAAAAAACTTTACAGTGAGAGATCGATATATGAGAATGCTCTTACATCAAGACAAGTGCAGTCTACAATTTGAATGTAGTTTTCAGAATTCTTTATAGGTTGTATTATGAATCTGTGATGTCTATTGTCTCTCCACTGGATGGTACTGCAAAAACCCTACATCAATCCCTGCAGAATATATAAATTGCAGAAATATACATTTTTGCTGTTTGGTTTACCTTTTGGCCATCTAATAAGCATCTATTCTAGCCCATCAAAGAATGGAATAATTATACAATTGAAAGTGACACTGGTTGATAACTTGATATATATATATATATATATATATATATATATACACTCAAATGTGGTGTGAAAATGGAATCACTTGATGAGCTTGAAAGGGTTTTTGTATTTTTGCTTAAAAACTACTGCAATACATCAATATCATTACACCCAAAAACATGGAAGAAAAAGAAAACTTATATGTGATGCCAATTAATTAATAGTTTCTCTCCACATGGATGGATTACATATATATATATATATACGTGTATGTATGTATGTAGCTTGATGAAGAATTGAAAAGGGATTGATGGCAGCAGGAGAACTACTTAGTAAAATCCAAATGTGGGGCATGTTTGTTTGTTTTTTCGTTTAGTAGTTAAATTGTATAGTGGTTTTGTAAGAGGAAATTAAAAGCAACATATATATTAGGTAACAAGTACTTGTTGCTTATTTACAAGTTATTGTTTTGGATTTTAAGGAACCTGCTTGCTGTTTTGATGTATATATTTAATTATATCGATCAAATTGCTCACAAAACGAAACCTACCAGAGCTCTAGCTATGAGAGACACTGTATATTACAGAGACTAATAATCTTCGCTAGCTAACAGACAAATTACATGTTCATGATGTTTTAGGTATATATATATATAAAAAGATCCATGGATCTTCCTCTACTTTTACTTCACTCATGGATAGCTAATTCCATTCAACAAACCTAGAAAAATGATCATATCATGTAATGATTTATTTTGTCACACTGACTTCTTTAAGATTTCACATTTTTTTTAACCTCGAATGATGTAATAATTTAGTTGTAGTTGTTGTCGTATCCGGGCCGGGTTTGCATTCTTAAAATTTTTAAATCCACATGTATATACCATAATTAATATTATATTATTCATATGATACTTGCAAATTATTTATGATATCATTAATTTTTTAACTATTATTAATTTGTCACTTTATTGAGAATAAGAAATTTTAGATTTTTTTTTTTTTTTTAAAGTAACTGTTATATTAGTAGAGAAAAACGGGGTTCATTCATGTTAATAGATTTCAGAAGACTGGAGGAAATTAAACAATCTAAATTTAAGGTTGCAAGAAAATTATTAACACGTGTAACTACTAATTAACTAATAATAGGAAGAAGAATAAGATCTAATATTATATATCTTCATTATTCATCCATTTTAATTATCAATTGCAAGCTTAATTACTACTCATAACAAAATTTAAATAAGAATTATATATGTTGCAAGTTCTTTTATCTTTTTTTTTTAATATATATTTCACATATATCGAGTACATTAACTCGAACCTAGAATATAGTGGATCAAACTAAATGAGTAACATTTATCATTAATTCACATTGTGCAGTAGTTTGGTGATCACAATTGAACATGCACACTTTGATAAAAAAAAAAAGGTTTTTCCCCTTCTCTTTTTTCTAGTTCCATGCATCATATAAAGCAGCATTTCCACAATATTCTCCATAAAACTGTAATATATTTCCCTACTACTTGTCACTTGTCAACATTAATTTATGAATTTGTGCAGCCCTGGTGAAAGTGAAATTCACAGGTTTTGGCTAAGATTTAAAGAAAGCTAGTAATAAATTAGATACCCTATGTTCATACCTAATAAAATGCCAAAATTGACATGTCTTAAAGTCAAGTTCATCGTCTGTCTACAGTTCCACCTAGTGATTTTTAATACATTTATCAACAATGTGTCGATAGCTTTCAATATGTACTCAATCATAGTCACAAAGGGTATATATAATATTGAAGATGGTTATAAATAGCTTGTCTCTTGAGTTTTTTTCATTATTTATTAAATGATAGAGATATATGATAATAAAATCCTTGATTACCCATGCAATAGCTAGCATATATAGAGAGTCATCATTCTCTCTAGTTTATGTGTCCACATTTTAAACTATGAATTTAACTATAATTCAACCTCAATTATTTGTCCTTTAAACCGCCAAATGTATGGATACATCCCTCTCCCCGTAGGCCCGTAATGAAAGTTGTATTCCAAATTATGTTTGTAGAATCTAATCAACAGATATTGGTAGAACAAAATAAAAAACTCGTTTCCCAATTTCACGTTTTAAAGTAATTTTGCATAGAATTATAATTGATTATATACTTAAAAAATGTGGGACAGTGGATAGCGGAAAATTTATAGCATAATACTTTGGTTATTAACTCTCTTTTCTCTCTTATTTTATATTTGACTAATCACAACCTGATTTGTTTTAATTTCCTTGGATGATTCTCTGATGCTGGATCCCGTAAATAATATAACCGGAATCTCAATTTAACATAGTTAGAAAACGATTTCGTAACAACATAACAAAATTGGATCCCCACCTAAGAATTTTATTCTGGTCATTAATATAAAAAAGGTACAAAACCTCAAGCACATAAAATAACATAAGATCATCCAAAAACAATGTTCTACTATACAATTACATTAACATATAGTCCCCCAACATCTACCTAATTTAACATTTATATAAGCTACGGTTTTCATTATATGTATTTTCTTCTTAATAGAATGGAGAAAAAGGAATATTAACTGAATAAGAAAGCATTAAAACGGGGATGAGTAATTCTTTTTTTTTTTTTTTTTTTTTTTTTTCCTTTTTCTTTTGTTTAATTTTTCCCCTTAAAAAAAGGTAAAAAAATTAATACTTATAAATGACTAAGAAGAGAGAAATTCGATGATGATGAATTCAACAGCCTCCAAAATCTCTAAGTGAGAAGGAAGCTTGAGAATTATCTGGCATATTTCCAGCGTGTCGTAGCCCTAGAGTGAGTGACACGTCACCAGTCGTTGTGGTCCCAAACCTTATTAGAGTAGACCCCATGTGGTCATGACCACCACCAGAAGTGGTCCCGTAATCGTCGACGACAATGTGGGTGACCGGAAACGATGATCCGGAGATGGGTATTGGTGGTGGTTGTTGCTGTGCCACCGCGGCCACCGCCACCACCTCGTTGGTGTTGGAATTACCAGAGTGTTGTTGTTTTGCGTGGCTTTCCGAGAAGCATTGTGTATTGATTGCGATGAGTGAAGGGTCGTTTTCAGAGTCATTGATTTGTGATCTTTTGTTGCCTGTTGTTGTTGTCGTCGTCGTTGTTGCAGCTGCAGCTGATGCTGGTGCAGCTGTTGTTGTTGTTGCTGTTGTTGTCGTAGTAGTTGTTGTCGTGGTGGTGGAAGGCGTTGGTGTTTGTGCAATGTTATTGTGATTGCTCATCTCTCTTTCTTGCCCTATTATTACTTCTTCTTGCTCATGATCTTTTGCTTCTTGTTGGTACATTTCTTCCACCATGGGTTTCCACAATCGAACTCTCGCATTTATGAACCAATTTGAAACCTGAATAAAACACCATTAACACCATTAACATAATAACCTACATATATACATGCAACGTGTCTGAACATGGAAGAAAATACGTTGAAATATGAATAGTTAGCTGATTAGACAATATTGATTGATATTCAAGTACAATGATTAATTTAAATAATTATAAAAATTAATGACATGCTACATATTGACTGTGTTACTGCTAGCTAACAGCTGGACAAACATTAAACATGATTGATTTCTCATATTTCCATTGAAATCCAGAAAACCAATTAAATTTAAGATTTCCTTTTAAAAAAAAAAATTTAATTTAAGAGTACGTTAGTTAGCAAAAAAGCAAAAAAGTTAAACCAACCACGGCTTTCAAGTTTCAACTCAACTAACAAATTAACATAAATGATAACGATGCAACAACAAAGCTGATGATTTGAGTTTGACTTATAATAAGAGAAAGATTTGACCAGTATAGTATTGAGTTGATAATAATTATAAGACACACACACGACTATGATGATTAAATATTGAAAGAAAAATCATCAATACCAACATGTTCATGCAATGTAAGCTTTTAAAAGCAAAAGGTAAAATATATGACACAGTAAAAAAAAAAAAAACACATATAACAGATATTATTTATTTGTTTGAGTGGGAACCCTAACTATGTAATTTTGAAGTAGGCAATAAATTTGATTGACTATCATTATGGTTGTTTTCGTGTGGTTGGAGTTGTGTCATATTGAAACTGTCATTGACATGAGAGAGAGATGAGTCAAAGCTGCAAACTCTCATGTCTCATCTCTTTGCGTACTTGCACCCTGCTCTTAAATATTAGAAGACACTCTTCTCACTCATGAGTCATGACTCACCATTAGTATTTACGTCTTTCTAATCTATGATCAGAATCTATGTTCTCCTGAGCTGAGAGAGTAAAAGAATCCAAAGGAAAGATAAAAAAAAAGTGGTACAAAATCTAATGGTTTTTTTCTTACAGAAAAAACCATACACCCAAAACCATGCAAGTTTATTATCTGAGCTTTATAACTTACGGTTTTTTTTTTTTTTTTTTTTTTTTCTCTTTTTTCGTGAGAATCAGATTTTAATGTATATAATTACTATATAGTGAAAGAGAAATAGAGAGAGAGAAGATTTTAACCTGACTTCTCGATAAACCAGTCTGGCGAGCCAACAGATGCTTATCTGCATCACTTGGATACCTGAGAGAGAGAGACCAAGAAAATGACATCAGAGTCCTTGCATATATATATATATAAACCCCATATATATATATAAAGAAAACAGCTTTTTTTATTATGTATGATGAGGTTCAACTTTCTTTCTCTGCATGGGCGTGAGAATCTAAGAGAAGAAAAGATCATCAGCCCATCTGCTGCATTTTGCAGAAGTAAAGAGGACAACTGCTACACTGATCATTATCATCTCTCTCTCTCACTCACTCATTATTCAGTATTCACATACACTAGCTACTTCTTTTTCTATCTTTATTACATAAATTTAAAATAAAAATAAAAGACAAAGTGTTGTATGAATTGAAGAGAACAATAAGAGAGATGATAGAGAGGTGGTCAGTGAAATTATTATATATATATATACTTTAACAAAGTTGTTTTTTAATGAAACTAATTTATGGGGTGGTCTGCAAATGGACTAAGTAAAGCTATAATAATGTATATCAGAGCTAGAGAGGAAAATGAATCTCTTTTCACAGCTTTTGGCTGACCAGACAAACATTGATCCAAGGACACTGTATCACTGTTTCTCTAATATACACAAAACAAAAAGCTGGACAAACAAAAAAAAAATTTGAATTTGGTGCCATTTAGATATAATTTCAAAATTATTATTATTATTATTATTTGCTTTTAACTTTCTTCTTCATTTTCGTTAAAAGGGTTAAAGATTAGAGTACTAAAGAGTAATAATAATATAAATATATAGATAAAAGGTAATTTAAGTCAGCGAAACGTACGGGTGAAGAAAATGCTCGAAAAGCCAAGCTCTTAAAATGTTGACAGATCGTTCAGGCAAGCCTCGTTGTGGTCTCCAAGCTTCTTGTTCCATCATACCCATTTGATGAAATGTTCTTTGTTGTCTCAGGCTTTGTTCAAGCATTTTAAGTCTCGGTGTCTCTCCTTTTGTTATGCCTGAATTTCCTGCAGCATCCTTTTCACCAAGCACTTCACAACTGTGCCTCAATTGGGCAGCTATTGCATCTTTTAGGCACCTAAAATGTCTTGACATTGCCTTCTGTGCTAGGGCAGTGTATGGAACTGCCGACCCGAAACCCATCACTACATCGAATGAATTCACCACCATTTGCATTTGTTCACAGTAATGGTTGTATCTTCTCTCCACCTGTGTAACCAAAACAAACAAACAAACAAAAAACTCAATTAGTCTTTTTTTTATTTTTAAATATTTTTATTTTACTAGCTTACCAACCAAAAGAGGAAGTAATCAATGAGAAAGACAGCTTAACAAGAACATGATTTGATATTCATGAAAGGGTCTGTATAGAATCTTGTATCGATCTCCAAAAATAATTTGAAAAGACTTTGTGTTGCTCATAAAAGGAAAAAAAAATTCAGAAGTATATGAGAATATAAATGCTTTGGATCAAAGCTCTGGTATATATATATATGTGTGTGTGTGAAATGATTGTTCATGAGAAATAAAGAAATAATGAATATATAATATGGTTTTTCTTTCCCGGTCTCCCCACTATAGCCAATTGACAGAGAACTGTTTGTTTTAAATAGCACCACCAAATAGAGAAAAGGATATATAAAACATATCCATGACTTTCTGCGGTTTCACTGAAATATTTCCATATATCTTTATCTATGAGCAGTAGTAGTAGCTTCGAAATCAAACGTGTTTACGTAATATATGGTGTATTGATTAAACGTCGCGTCTGTCTCCTAATAATAGTAGTTTTTCATGTTGTTGTTGTTGTTTGTTCTCTCACCAAACGAAAAATTCTCAACACTACTACTCTTTGGCTTTTGGACACACCATCCACCAATCCAATCACTGTAACAGTGCTTGCTTGCCTTATCAAAACAAAACAAAAAAAAAATTAAAAAAAAATTTGTGTAATCAAATTCTACCAACTAGATCCTATAGAACAGAAACCTATTGCACCAGCCGGCTTTTGGGTTGTTAAAATAATCACTAAAAAACTGGCCGGAATTTTCTATTCGTTGCAGTGGTTTCTGAAAAGTATGTATATATATAAAATAAAATAAAAAAGATTGGAGTCTTTACTATTAGAGAGAGAGAGAGAGAGAGATTACATGCCTCATCAAGCATGGACAGTAGTTTGACCTTCCTTCTTTGATGTTCAATTCTATCAGCAGCTGATAAAGGAGGGAGATCTTTGGTAGATGAAGAAGAACCGCCTCCGCCGCCGCCACCGTTACTACTACCGGGATTAGAACTAGGGTTTATTGTGTTTTGTCTACTGAACTTGTTCTTCTTGAACTGTCCTCTTCCAACACTACAAAATTCTTCTAACAAGTCTTGGGCAGCTTTCACATACTTTGAGTTCCTTAAAGCGTTCACAGTTCCTAGTGAAGAAGATGACCCGTACCCTACACGAATCTGGTGTTGGTTTTGATGACCCGGTCCAGCTTGCAAATGCAATGGCTGCTGCTGATGAAGACTAACCAAATTCTTGTAATGGTACTGAGCAGCAGCTGAAGAAGAAGAAGAACCTCCTCCTCCTCCTTGATTAAAATACAATAAACCACCATCTCCAATCCTGAATTCTTCAGCTTTTGCTGCTTCCAAGTGTTGTAATGATGACAATGAAAGTGAAAGTCCTTGGCTTTCCACTATTCCACCACCAATTTCATGACTTGTGTTGTTTTCATGGCCACTACTAGTATGATGATCAGGAACCCAAGTGAATTGTGGTGGAGGAATCACAGTATTATTGGTGCCAAAAGGCTGTCCATTAAAAGTAGTAGATGGGTTTGGTAACAACATGTGAAGTGTAGAAGAAGAAGTTGAAGGAGGTGGAGTTGGAGATGGTGATCTTGGTTGTGGATTCATCAAGAAAAGTTGCATGGCTGCAGCTGAATCTGCATTGATGCTTGAAATTTGGTGGTGTTGTTGATGATGATGATGATGATGATGATGATGTTGTGGTGGTAAACTGTCACGGTCATTGTGATTCTTTGAATTATCACCTAACAAATTACCCATACCTTGTCTGTTGTTCCCATACCACTCACCACCACCGGCGGTGGCTGCCGCCGTTGGTTGCCGTGGACTTCGATAGCTCGACGGGTCCAACAATTCAGTGGAAGAAGCAGCTCCACCACCGGGAGCAAAATTGAACATTTCTGATAACATACCGTCATAGACAGGCAGACCACTAGATTCTTCCTCTTCGATACCAACTAACGGTGGTGGCGGTACTGGCGGTGGTTCGAAGCCGTGAAGCCTCAGTTTATCTCTCCGGATCTGCTGTGCTATGTGTTGCTGCTGCTGCTGCTGCTGTTGGTCTTGATGATGAGTCACGGCTGATCTCTCGAAGCTTCCATTCGAGAAAGCACTAAAGATGCCTTGGTGGTGATGATAATCTTGGGACATAGAATTAGAATTCTCAGAATTATTTGACCTTATAATTTCTTGATGATTCAAAATTAATGGTTGATGATGGTTCGAGTGAATCGGTAAAGCTTGTGGTGTTGCTAATATTCCCATATCATCAATATCTTCTTCTTCATGATCATCTCCCTCTCTAATTCTCTAAATTTTCTCTGCAGATCGGCAAGTCGAACCAAAAAAGCAAAACAAACAACGGACAACATCTAGTAAATTAAACCAAACAATTCATATACATATATATACAAGTAAAAGAAATCAAATTAGTCCTTGTTTGTTAATTTGTGAGTACCCTTCTTATCAGTTTCAGCTTGCTTAATATATATGCGAACATGTAATATATATATATATAGGCCTACCTCTCTTAGTAGTAGAGTTGCAGAGCATGTAAGGAAGCAAAGCTCTCAGACATCGTTTTCTCTTGTGTGGTATTGAAAGCTTCTTCAATGAATTCTTCTTCTCTCTCTCTCTCTCTTTCTCTCTTGCTTGCTATGTGTTGTCTTCTGTCGTCTCTTTCTTTCCTTTTCTTTCTCTCTTTTGTTGCAGTAGTGATGAGTAGTGTGTGTGTTCTTTCTTTGCAAATCACCTTGTGAAAAGAGAGAGCTGGTTTTTAAATATTTATTTTTAAAATAAAAAGAAGAGAAATGGAGGCTTTTAGAGAGGACACTGATATCTCTCTCTCTCTCTCTCTCTCTCTTTCAACTCTCTCAACAACAACACTGCTTACTACACACAACTACACAACACAGCACAGCAAAGAGAGAGAGAGAAGAGGTCGCTATTCTTTCTTCTTCACCTCCTCTTTTTACTCACCATTATTTTTATATTCATTGAATCATTTCTTCTTTTTTATTTTATTTTATTTTTTAAATATTTTTTTTCAATTTGACAACAAAAATAATTTTAAAAAAAAACCCAAATATAATAACCGAAAAAAAACAAAAAACAAAGACTTGAGTTTTTAGTATTATATTATAAAATGACTGAATTGCCCTGATCTAGAATTCAAAGATTGAGGGTGTATTAGTCCATTCAAATTTCCACCACCTATTAATTTATGTAAACTGACATTTTCGTAGAAATTGTCTTCCGAGGTCTGTGGTTTACTGGTTTATAAACAAATTAATACATATTATTAGATTAATTTTTTTTGTTTTGCTATGTGTGAAATGACTAAAATGTACTTGGAAGTGTCGGCTTTTATTGTCATTTTATACACATCCTTTGGAAACCAACGCAAACTACGGAATAAAATAAAGATAAGGTCGGTACAAAGTCATCTCAATGATCCAAACTACCACCATCTTTCGATTTTTTTTTTCCTAAAATGACGATATTGCCCTAGCTAATCATTGTTTTTGTGATGCACTGATGCCCAAACCATATCAGTTGGTATGGTCGTTTTAGTCAATTCATGCACTTTATATAAACTCTCTCTTTGCATTAATAACACAACCATAGCTAGACAGGGGAGAGTTATTTTACAAGAAAAGCAGGCACGTGTGGGATGGTTGCCCGCACGTGCTATATCTCAGGTTTGGCTCCGAACCAAGTTAGGTTTGTTTTTGGGCGGGTATTGTTTGAAAAGCACGCGTAACCGCTTACCGGTTTGCCAATATCAAGATTGGGCATGTTTGATTTACTCTTTTCAAGTGTTTAATTATGGTTTCTAAATTAAACAAAATTAAAAACTTAAAAAAAATCTAACATACAATTGGGTCAAGAGTCTACTGAAATTTAACCAAATCAATTGTTCTAAATAGAGTCTAAAATACCACGGTTCAACGTCTTGGTGTGTATATATATATATTTATATATTATTTGTCCCTCCTTGGCCATTAATCCCAAGTGTGGGTGCTCTCTCCCCAATTATGGGAGTAGTATTCCGGAGTGTGCTAGCAGTGTCTTTTCTCGCCAGGTTCCGACAGTTATTGTAAATTCAAAAAAAATAGAGTCCAAAATACAACTGTCATTACAGAGTAGAAGTTTTCTTGCTCGAAACCTTATGTTACCCTACATCATAAGTGAAGGGGAAAATGCACTAATACACTTTAATAACAGTAGATGTATTTTATCTTTTTTTATTATTATTATTTTTTTAACTTCATGCCTAACTGACTTTTAACCTAATCATCACTTTTTGTAATCACATGTCGATTGGTGTTTTAAGGTTACATTAATGGATCGATATTGGTGCAACAGTTCTAACAAAAAATGTTTGTTTTCACTTTTACTTTCATTAATATTTTGACATTTAAATTCTTTATAATTATAAATTATGTTATATAAAAATCCAATTAAGGAGTTTATAAGTAGTAGTGGTACGGTACAATGAGAGAGATTATCAAAATTCTCAAAAAATAATGAATACCCTGATTTTTATAATTAATCATAAACATAATAATCATAAGATATGATAAGTACCAAGTAGTATTGTACATGTTCAAGGTATTATTATTTATTACACGTTCTGAATTAAATTAGTGGCCAAATTTATTAAACGGGTTACCATATTTCATATTTGATGCTTATAGATGTATTAATTAATTTATCTTGATAGATGATCTATTTCTATAGTTTTGATTTAATTCATTAAGTTCTAAGTTTCTTTTAATTAATAGTAGGAATTGGTTGCCCATTAACAACATAAATAGGTTTTGCCATGAAATTGTTTAGAATATTGTACTCAAATCATAGATGGTGATTATATTCATTCTTCCCATTTTATTACGTGAAAGGAAAACGACTCGAATCTTACAACCTCTCGGTGTAAGTGTGAGAGGCATACCATCGAGTCAACGTCATCTCGTCATTATCTTTCGATCCCCATTTTAAAACTTCATACTAATTGATGGTATATATGAAAGAAACATACATAATAATATGAATTGAACAAGTTTAATAGATACATCTATTATAATAATAATAAAGATACATCTGTTATAATATAAATGTGCAACAAGACATGAACTCATGAAGACACATGAAACATGATCCTCGTAACCACACATATTTAGTGCATGTTCTAATAAAACCTTTCAATTTGATATAGAGATTCCTATTGATATACAATATATATATATATATATATATATATATATATTCGAAATATTTAATTGAAAAGATCTATTTTCCACATTGTTGCTAAAAAGCGACAGGTAATTATATCTTTCTTTTAAAAGAAAAACAGGTTTGCAATCTTGCTGTTTCGACATGTGAGATTGCTTTTTCATTGATGTTGCCATCTAAATGTGTATCAATTTGGATGTGATTCTTTTTCAGAAAAGAAAAGAAAAAAAAAAAACCATCTAAAACATAGTTTAATGGATTGAAGATAAATTAATTTCAACAAATATTATTTTTTTCCAAAAAGCTAGGAGTCCAGATCCCAATAATTCCTTCAATTTTCAGCACTTAGAAACTATAATTTTTGATTTAGAATCCAACCCCAAACAGTCCCAGTACACGTGCGTGCATATATATTTAACTAATCATATCATAATATATACTAGGGCCAGGGAAAGCAATAATTGAAGAACCGATAATCAATCATTTACCTTTGTAGTAACTCTATATATTTTTTATAATATAATTGAACAATGTTTAAACATGATTAATTTCCCAATAAATCCGTACAATATCGGTCCATATATTTAATTTACATAATATTAATGTAATATGCATAAGGTTGACATTATCTTATTAATTAATGAAATGCTTTTAAGCTCCCGATCCCACTTGGTGTTTTTTTTTTTTTTTTTCCTTGTGTATATGTTAATGTAGGCGTTAAAAAAAAGGGACAGACTTGGATTTGATAGGTTCTGTTAAATCTAGTATATACAAATTTGTAGGAAAAAAAAAATTATCTATCATGATGTACCGTGCATCTTCTACTGTAACTTTTCCGTATAAAAAATCCATAGGGTCCATGGTCCATGGTGGTTTATTTCGTATTGAGGTTTTTTTCTCATAATTTCTCGTATATTGATTCATATATAGCTTGGGGTAATCTATATATTTATGGAGGGGTAGGAGGGTTCTTCTTTGAAATTGATTGAGATAAATGAAGGCCTAAGTACAGCCGGTTTGTTAGCTTTTTTTTTTTTTTATCCATTTTAGATTTATTTTTTTGGTACCTTAGAGTAAAATTTTGTTGATGACTGTCACATTAAATCTACAATTTAAATGTTAATGATTGTTACATTAATTAAATTCAAACATGAATTGAAAAATGAACCACATTAATTAACTAATAATTAAATGTTTGTAACTTGCAAATATAAGTTCAATTCATTCTTATCAGTACTAAAAGGCAGCCATACACATTTTAGTCTTCATTGGTTCTTATATAATATTAGCGTTGTATTTAATATTTAATAGAACAATAAGATTTCTTACTAATAATTGCAAATCAATAACGATTTTTTTAGAGAAAATTTTATACTAAATTATGATGCTGTACGGTTTAAAGATTTGTCGGAATTATACGTGCGATTTGGATATATATCTACTCTCATAGTACTGAGAAAAAACTCTCCCACATATTTTATAAATACGCTCTATGAGATTCCAATTATCTTCGAATTCAAGATTAATTTTATTTTTTAAGAAAAAAAAAAAAAGGTTAGTGAATTATGAGAGGAAGATAAAAGTTTGATTTTTTTTCAACTGCAAACAGTACTATTGATAGTTGACAGGCCAACTTTCTGCTTCACCCATCTGTCGTCTCTTTAGGTAATACTCACGTGAATCCCACCCTCTTTCTCTCTCTCTCTGTTTCACACGCTTGCATACACACACGCTTGGCAGTCCATGCTCACGTGCCAAAGTCGGCTCATACGCACGTGTCCAAGCTTTACAAATTTATTAATTAATTATTACCACACGTCCACACCACACCACAACACAAAGCTCAACAACATATATGTCTTTGGTTTCCATGCACACCCATGTACACGATTTTTGTCTCCTTTATTATTTTCTCATGATCATCATATTCATCACGTATATATATATATATGAGAATTTTCAGTACAAAAACAGGTTAAAAATATAGGTGCCACCCCTTATAAAATAGGTGGTTGGCTTGTTGGCAACAATTTTATTTTGTTTATTTAAAAATAAATAATAATTAATTTCAAGCAACCACCGTGAAAACCCCATCGCCACCTTTTTCACTAACTACACACACTTACATTACATCAAACACACCTACATAAAAATCTTTATCAACTACTTAAGGGTTAAAAAATTAAATAACACTATTTGAGGCTCTTTTTCGAGAACATGCACCAACTTACTAACTTAAGTTTAAAAGGCACCATTTATGGTGAACGGACAAAATTGCCCCCCACAGTAACCTTCTTCACCATAATATATTGATAGTTAAAAAGGTTCGAAAATGTTTAAAAAGGTTCGAAAAAGGCTCGAAAAAGGTTCGAAAAAAGTTCGGAAAAGGCTCGAAATGATTTCGTGCCTTTTTACACTGTCATCGTGCCTTTTGAAGTTGTTATCAAGCCTTTTGGAAAAGTTATCGAGCCTTTTAGAAAGGTTATCGAGCTTTTTAGAAAGGTTATCGAGCCCACACCCCCACGAGCTGACCGGGCAGCTCGACCACCGCGAGCTCAGCGGGGAACTCGACCCCCGAATGCGTTTGCGTAGAGCCACAAAACTAATTATCCATTGGAGGTCTGTTTTAAATCTCAGAAAACTTCAAAGTAAGAAAAGAATGTGTAAAGTAAGGGTATTTTTGTCCGTTCACCATAATAGGTGCCTTTTAAACTTAACTTATTAAAGCAGTGACATTGTCACCAAATCAGTTTAAAAAGGTGACATTTCTCACCAATTCGACACTACTTAATTATATCAACAATTAACGGGACCAAATAATTGGGTTCTGAATATATGATCATGAGAGAAGCTTCCTGCTAGTTGCATGCGAAGCCAAGCTAATATTGATGGCACGATTGTGATCATCATCATCATCAAATTTGTTGCGCACAAGTTCATCGTGTGTGCTCCCTCCCTCTCTCTATCTGTTTTCTCTGAAAGTGATCATTGATAAGAAGGTGCATGTACCTCCTTCATGAATGTTTATCGATCACAGAAAAACACACACATGTTGTTCGTGCCGCCATTTGTATGCACAAGTTGATCAATCAATTAAGCTCACATTGAGCTTTCTCATCACAATGAAAACAAATTAATTATATACATATTGATCTACATGCATGATTGTCCGATGAGTGTGACATTTTTCTCACATTTTTCTCTCTTCTTGAGAAACGATGATCTATGATAGTATAAATCATAATAAGTATGATCTCATCAACTAGCTAGTCTGAGTTGATATCATCGATTTCATTTGCTTCTACGTACGTGGCCGCCATTTTCGCCAAGTTTTATTAGTGTACATTTCTCAATATCCCATCACGAGTAGCTGATAGAAACTGCAGTAGAGAGCAGAAAATGATGGCTGTGTCGGTCACTGTAGTACGTACCTTCACGAGTACTGTGTAATATTTCATGATATCTGTGGAAGAAGCAGAGAAGAAATATGTCATGTAACTATTTTTGCTTCGTGTTAAAGCACTTTATATTACACAACTTTTTTTTAGGGTTTCTCATGAAAATATATAAAGGCAAAAATTAAATGGCACTTTTTCAAGGTGTAATTTTAAGAGTATCACTGTTTTAATAACTTAAGTTTAAATAGCACCTAAAGTGTGGATCCGACAAAAATACCTTTAAAAAACACTCACAAAAATAAGTCTCACGCTTTTTTATGTTTCCGAGACTTATTTTGTATTTCCATGACTTATTTTCTAATTTTTGACACTTTTCAAGTAGTTTCCAAAACTTTTTGGTAATTTCCAATACTTTTTTGTAGTTTCCGAGATTTTTTTTTATATTTTTCGAGACTTTTTACAATTTCCAAGACTTTCTGGACAAAAATAAAATTTTCCAATATATATATATATATATTTTTCATCTTCTCCTTTGAAACCTCCATTGGAGGCCGATTTCAACCTCTAATGGAGGTCTTTCAACACCATTGATGGAGGTCCTCCATCAATGGAGGACCTCCATCAATGGAGGATTTTGAAAATAAAATAAATAATAAAAAATAACAATGGCATAAACGTAATAAAAGAAGGAGATGAGGGTATTTCAATCCTTTTGTGCCATTTAAACTTATTAAAAGGATGCTTCTCCTTATAATCCATAAATTATCTATTCACACTCCAATTTTTTTTTTTTTTTATTAATGACAATTTTAACCTAAATTAAAATTACTAAACAAGACAACAAAATTTAAGGACATTCCAAACTAATTAAATTATTAAATAAAAAATCCTCTCTCCTAAATCATTAGATTAAATATTACGTATTAAACTCTTCCTCCTAAATATGTTATTACCATTTTAAACACTCTCTCCTAATTAATCTCTCTCCATTTTTCAAAAATAAAAAATAATAAAAATCATATTTCCATACTTTCTCCATCAATCTCTTATTAATAGTTAAAAAATAATAATAAAAAAAAAAACAAAAAAAAAAAACCTTATGAATATTTTAGTTTTTTACTAACATAATATATATATATATATACACTCACACATATATATAATAAAAAGTCAATTAAAAAAATATATATATATATATGAAAGCTTGAATTGTTTCAACTAGATTCGATTAAACTCGGAATTTCTAAGACTAATGAAAGAATTAAAGTTCTACGGACAATCAAATACCTACAAGATTAACAAAAATCATTTTCATATTTCATTTTTTTTTTTTAAATATATACGTACATATGGTTCCTAAAAATTAAGCTTATTAGTATTTTTTTTTTTTTTCTTAACTGTTAGTCTTGCTTGAGAAATGATGGAGATAGAAAATTAAAGATATATATCGGAGGAGAGAGTTTAATATGGTAATTAAAAATTTAGGAGAGAGTATTTAATATGTAATAATTAATTTAATGATTTAGTAGATATGATTTCTTTTTTTAATAATTTAATTCAAAAAAGATAAAAAAAGATAATCTTGTAATAACATGAAGTGTCTTTAGAATTTTTTAAAATTTAAATTTTGAGAATGGAGTGTTTTTAGAAAAGAAGTGTAAAAAGAAAAAATTGGATTGTTAAAAAAAACTCTCTTATTAAAATTGTGATACTTTTAAAATTCAACATAACAAGAGTGCTATTTTATATTATTTCCACAAAATATATATATATATATACCGATCATTATCGGATTTTTCCATATGCAAATATGCAATTGTGTATGTATTTAGCAAAGCGAAAATGATAATTAATAATCGAATCTACAAGAAGAATTTTAATTCAAATTAACCGATTTTTGGACCCTGACTTAAATAAAAAAACAAAACACTATTCCTAAATGGACTAAAACACAAAATCTCTAAAACAAAAATCTTAAACAAACTTAAAGAAATAAACCTTGCTGAAAACGAAAATTCCTAATATCTTATATACGGATCAAAAATACGGTCAAAAAAGGAAAATACTAAAAAACGAAAGACAAACTACCCTTTTTTTGGGGGGAAATCGTGATGAACATAGTTTGTCCCTCCAAATGGGCTCCCAAACTGTCCTACATCAATATCTAACCAAGCAACCATTTCATGTTATTAATTTTTTATTTTGGCACATCTCGACAGCATGAGAGAAAAATTTATCAAACCAAAGCTGTATATATAAAAACATCCCAATCAAATTACTGTCAATGTATCCCAATATGAGTGCAACTTTATTGATCGATCCATGACAGCTACAATACATTCCTCTAAAATAAATTCTCGAAATTCCTCCTCTCACTGCTCATTTACAACAACTGAAAAAAAAAATGTCATTGTAATGGGGAAATAGAAATCATCTGTCATCGAGAGCAATCAAAATCGATATATATTTTTATCATTGCAAATTGCAATTATAGATTGTGACACTGCTATAAAAAAAGATGGCTCACATCTTAAATTGCCACCAAATTCATTTTTTGGCTCCTTCTTACTATGAATTACAAATCTGACATATTCATGTCATATTGCGAAATTTCATTCATTATATCTACATTTAATTATCTCATTCAATGAATTTGTTGATCGTTAACCTGTAGCAATCTTTATTCCTTAACTTGTACACGTTTAATTGAGGTTGCCGATGACGCGTTGTTATATATTTTTTTATGTTTTCATATAGTTTTTTTTTTTTTTTTTCGTCAAATGGATAAGGAACCTGATTAAACATGTCGAAATTAAATAATACATATGCAATCTAAACAGTGAAAGGAGAGTTGCACTACCACCTGTACTAAGAGATGATTTCCCATGTAGTCATGTGTTTAGATCTATTATCACAGTGGAGTAAGAGATATGGATCAATTCCCCTTGTACTAAATTTAGAGAGAGATTTGGTTTAATTTGTAATTATCATGTATGATGTGATGGGGATGGATGTGTGGTAAAATAAATGAATTATTTGAGTATGATGACGTGAACGGATCGAGACCAAAATAATCTATAAAGCATTAATGAAAATAATTGTTAGCATGGATATATCAAAGTTTCATAAATGATGGTTATTGGTTGATTTATGATCCAGATATGATTTATTACAGTTTCAAACATTAAAATTACAGTATAATATAGAAGAAGTAAATGTCTCTTACTTCAGTTTTGACTCCATGCTTAATTACTATAATTGCGCTACAACCCAAAAATTTAGTCTAAATTTCAACCTAAATGATGTGACTAATGGTTTTTTTATTAACCACATCATCTTATGTTGTGTATGGAGATGACAACTCACTTGCCACATCATTTAGGTTAAAATTTGGGTTTCATTATTATTATTATTATTATTATTATTATTATTATTAATTATTTGGGTTGTATAGCATTACTCAAAAAATAAATAGGTCTACAATTAGTATTACAATATATATGCCGAGACATGTGACTTGAACCCCACCATTAACATGGAAGGAGATGTGCACTACGACCTGTGACAGAGGTGATATATACAGCTTTTCCTTGACTTTTTAATTTTATTTATTTATTTATTTTTTTTTTTTGCATAATATACAACTTTTTTCCTTGTTGAGACTTGAGACTTGAGAGATGTCTTGAGTTAATAATTAGGTTTATGTGATGATAAATTAAAAAAAAAAAAAAAAACAGTTAATGATTTATGCCTGTTCAATATTATCTTTATACATAACAAAAAAGTTTGAAGATCCCCAGGAAAATGCCTGCAAGTAATATCATAGGAACATTTTTATACATTCTTGACTGTTCGATCAGCTTTTATTTCATAGAAGCTTTCAAAGGCAGGAACCGTTTATTCATTTTCCAACAGATAGTGCTAATAATAATTAATAATAATATTGTCAATAAAGCAAGCAAAATGAGCTCATGAGAGTGAATGTGGAGCTATTCTTTTATTAAATTCAATAAGTATGTATTAAAATTTTAATTATATTCATTTTTCAAAATCTACCATGGTATAGTAATTTTTTCGAAACTATAAATATTAGTCATTATTTAATTGTATGGAAATAATCCAAGGCTAAACTCATTGTGAAAAAAATAAAATAAAATAAAATTGAACTTTACGTTTTATAACTAGATAATTGTTAAATAATTATGAACCAAATGGACCTCAAATTGTTATGCAATAAATTCATTTATTCAATTCAAATGTTTTGAATTTCCTTTTTTCTCATAAGTGAAATCAAAAATTGAATTCCAATAAATGTGTTTCTAGATTAGATAGGATTTCATTAAATGATGAAAGTATCAGATTAAAAACGAAAGGCTTTGATTTAATGATAGGTACCATCACATTCAAAATTAGAGGAGTACATTGGAGTGCTACTAGAGGAACTGTGGTCTGCTAGCTTTTGGCTCTTCCGCAACTCTTTCATTTTTTGTCGTTTAATTTCGAACGAGATTAATAATATCTTCAGTCACGTTAGTTGTATGTAACCATTCTAAAATAAAGTCAAATTTTAATAGTGAAGTTCTTCCTGCTATTTATCAATAGAATAAATAACAACATGTTTACTAATCAGAAATCTAACGAGGAAAAAAAAAAACTTAATTAACAAATCAGAATTCAGTTCTTACTGAAAGGGGAATTTGATTCCCGCCCTCCAATATAAGGAATCAAGTTATTTTTCCTGATTCCCTTTTCCATAGAGAACTTTCATTTCCATCGGTAAACGCGTCTTAAAAACAATTACAAAGGAAGGAAAAAAAAAAGATAGAAAGAAAATAAGAAATTTATAAGAAATTAACAAGAAAAGTTGACATATGGTAAAAATAAAGAAAGATAAATAGGTATCTATATATAGGGCAATTAGTTTGTACGAGGAAGCGTCAACGCCAATTTGTTTAACTGTCTCTATACATAAAATTATGTATACTGGAAAAAAGGAGATATTGAAATTATACATGCAAAGAAAAATAAAAGAGATTAATAATGGCAACATCGACAAAATGGGGTGGTCACTGCTTCTGCTTCTGCTTCTGCTTGGTCTCACTTTAATTTCCAAAGCATACATTTTCTCTCCATCACAATGAAAGAAAAAAAGAAGAAAAGAAAAAAATTAATGGTCCCAAGGCTTAGTTTCTCTTTGTCTTTGTCACTTTAGAAATTTGATGTCAATCAAATTATTCAATTCCTTTTCCTTTTGAGGATGCTTCCTCTTTTTTTTTTTTTTTTTTCTTTTTTTTTTCTCTCTCACTTTTACAATTTTAACATGACATTGTCTTCTTTGTGTGTTGTGACCACAACTTCACTACTGTTAGTGCCTTCCATGCTTTAATTAATTTCTTGTTATGTCATATATGTATGTATATCATTAACCTACCAATTTATTGGGATTTAATTCATCCTTTTAATGATCTTCAATAATTAATTAATTACCTTCCACATATATAAAGCTATGCTACTAGCTCTCTTGTCAATTTTTAGAGTTTTTTTTTACATGTTTTTTTAAACAGGTATTTTAATTATATAAAAATAAAAATAAATAAATAAATAAATAAAGAAAAACATTCTAGCTATATATATGGAATATGAATTTTTATTTGAGTATCAAGCTTTTTTCTCTAAAAAGCACCCAATTCCCTATTATCCCTCTAACTTCACTAGTTATATATATGTGTGTGTGTGTGGAATTGGATTTAATCCCTTTTGTTGTTGTTGTTGTTGTTGTTATTGTTGTTGTGTGTGGATTCTAATCGATTTAGATTGCATTTATAAAAAAAAAAAAAATTGTTTTTTTTTTCTGTAAAATACTTGAAAACACTCTTCTACATTGTTTTTCAATTTTCAAATTATTTTTTGTTTAATTTCAGTCAAACATTACAAAATCTAGGAAAACTATTTGTTTGAAAATATGGATCGATATTCAGATGAAACAACTCACATGCATTAATTCTTAATTTTTCCTTTTTCATTGAGCTTTATCTATGAATATCGAATCATTAAAAAGGAAAATTAAAACAAGTAATGAGAGAGATCATGAGCTGGGTCCAATCTAGGGTTTTGATACACCGCTTTAATAAGAAATAGTGATTTCATGCTGCTGGCATTCAAATTTCTTGTGATAATTGGTCAACTTTGATAATTAAGTTGCCTAGGTTTGAATCATTCCAATTGATAGATAAATTAATTGGGGTCCTAATTAAACTAATGATGACTTGTGTAATTAGAACTCCTCAATAAAAAACTAAAACACAAAATCATAACCTTCAAATAAAATAATATGAATTATGAAGGGTTGGTCAAATTTTAGAAATAGAATTTAACAAATATATACGTAATTTTTATTTTTATTTTTTAAGGGAAATTTTGAAACTGGCTTTTCGAAGAAATTCAAGAAATAAATGGAAAATGGAAATCTTGAAAAAAAAAAAAAAAAAAAAAAAACTCAGGAATTTTAATTTTATAACTACAAAACTAAAGATTCTATAAATTTTTTTTGTCAGGACCTCCGCAACAAAGAAGCACCCTAAATGTATGTATGTAATACTTCAAATTTTGAAGAAAAAAAGAAATGTTTAGTGGGGTGACGATTTAAATCCGCATTTAATTCGGAATGCATTTCTACACGTAATTCAGTTGAAAAGAAAAAATTAAATCTTATAAAAATATATATATATATATTACAAGTTAATTACAACTATTACAATAGGGCTATCACCTACCGGGACCTATCAAGATAAGACAATACATATGTGACTATGATCCGAATAACTACTCTCACAATACAAGTGAAAAAAAAATTAAATCTTGTTTAAATTAAACTTTTAAAAAAAATTGTTTAATTTATTCAAACTTTAGTTTTTATAACATTTAGAGCCACCATAATTTTTCTAACACCATATATTTTGTTTGTGCTGATAAGAAAATCGTGATCCCAGATTCCCAATTCGAGTAACTAATAATGATTTATGCACACAACAATGTTGTCTAGTTGATAACTCAACGTCTGATTGACTAATTTAAAATTAACTTGATGATGGTGGCCCAATGCCCAGTAATGATGTCTATACAAAATTATCAAGTACTCCAAGGACAAATTTTTGTTTGGTCTAGAAAAGAATTTCAATCTCTAAATTTTGTAAGTTTGTAAACATTTATGATCGATCAAAATTGATTGATTAATTTACATTAGTCAATGAGTCCGAGACTCCGATGCATATCGATCACTTCTAGGTAGTTAGTTTGTAACATTATTTTTACACGTCATGTATGAAAGTTGATTGAATATTTGTCTATATCAAATAATACAAACATGATTCAAATAACTACAACAATTTGGTTTCTATGAGATAATTAAGGAAATTTGTTGCCTTAAGTAAACTCTAATAAAAATATTAGAAATAAAGTTTTAAGTTAAAATTTTGAATTATTTATAATGAAAGAAATTTACCCTTATAGTTAAATTATTCAAATTAGTTTAATATACGTGTTCGTCCAATTATGTCTTATAAGATTATTGTTTCAAACACTTTTATATAGAATAGAAACAAGAAATTTTATTTTATTTGATTAATATCTAAGAACATGTTTTTAACTTAATTTGAGAACAATTTTTAATAATAAAAGTTATGAAATATACCTTTGATACCATTATTTTTCAAATCATGTTCTCTTAATATGCAATCAAATATATTTTATTTTCTTTTAGTATGATTGGTTAAAAATAGTTAACTAAATGAACAAAATTATTAGGTGCAGGGTCTTGTATGATTTTCGTACAAGATTCCAACACTTGATAACGTTATAAAATCGAAACTCGTACGAATAAATTTGCATTATTTCTGTTCTATGTGCCACTCTTACTCTCCTATAGCCTAGGAAGTCTAGGTGTTATTGTGTTACAATATACAGCTAACAAAACAAAACACTAGAGTGAAAAAAAAAATTATATTAATTTGGATAAGAAAATGAAGCTAATATTTCTTTAAAATGTCAATCATATCCTAATTGCTTGTTTGTACGTGAAATAATCAACAACAAAAATTATTTTAAAAAATGGTAACCTTTACCTAATGATGTTAAGCTTTAACCAACATAGAAATCCAAAGTGAGGTACCTTTATTAGATACTATTTGTGATGTTAAGCAACCAATTTTTTTTTAATAATTTTTTTTTTAATGTTTTATTACTTAAAAATTAAGCCTCGTGACCCTCTTGTGCGCTCCCACCAAACCCTAGATTTTTTTTATAAATAAAATAAAATAATTAATGATTCAGTCTTCTTTTTCATTGGTTGCAAAAGTTGAAGTCCATCCATGTTGAAGCTTATAATATTATTGGAAAAACCATTAAAATAATTTATCGATGTTGTCTATTTCAAAGGTGCCATTCATGTCATATAAGAGTCATTCAAGATTGCGTTTATTTTAGATAAACAAATCATTAAATATATTTTAATTAACAGGAGAAATTAAGCAAGACAATAACATAATAAATTCACTTGTATGTGGCCAATTAGTCAGAAGTTATATAATATTAGCTAGCTATTCACCTTAGCTTATATGGTCGTATTAAGTTTTGATGAGGTATTTAACATATCATGATATTATGATTGTATTATGATAAATACAGTGGAGAGACTTCACTATTTTTTAAATTAAAGATATTTTAATTTCTTCTTTAAAAATTAAAATTCAATCTATAATTAATATATTTATAGTTATATATAACCTATAACTTAACACCAAACTACATTAGATGGTGTATTATTGTCCAATATCTTAAACAACAGATAATGAAAATTTGTAAATTATAGTATATATTATATTTTAAAGCAAGTTTAACATGACATAGAAAAAAAAATTGAGTTATTAATTCGGGATTTAGGTGAGTAAGAGTGTAAGACACGACTCAAACTCTCAAATCTCAATATAGTGTAAATGTGAAGGGTATATTATTAAGTCAATCTCATTTTGTCATAAATAAATAAATTGAAATAAGTCGGATCATAGTTAATAAATACAAAAAAAATCATAAAATTGGTTTTTTTATTTTTATTTTTAATAAGAAGTAAACTTGTGAGGATTAATATATTAAAATGTTTTTGTTTGAAAACTCTTCTAATACACCTTGATTATAAGATGCTTCACTTTTTTTATTTTCCAATGTGAAAAAAGGCAACAATATGATATATGTATACATGGAAGTCACTACAGATGGTGCTCCTAAAATGATCACTTTTAATCAATGACCCCTAAAGATGCAAAGCTATACGACCATTTTTATAGACCCACTAACTAGCTAGTCTGTCATGAGAAGATACCAAAAGCTCACCTCCAAGACTTTTTGACAATAATATCTCACAAGTCATAGCCTAACTCACATTGAAATAAAAACACACTTCTATATACATATATACCTAAGCTCCCATGGCCGGACATTTCTCTAACGTTGCATTTGCAAAAATTACGAGAGTTCATTCTGTAATTATATTATAACATCTAAACTTATAATTAGATTAAGATGGAAATTATAATCGGTTGATTTATGGTTCTTGGGACTTGGGAAGCAAACAGCCATGTCTTCCTCATCAAGTGGGTCACTGTCCTCTGAGATGATCTCATTAATGTAGGAACCAACATTCTCATGGTCTGCCTCCACCCTTTTCCAGACAATTTTACTGTCTTTAACTCCTTTTTTTCTTTTTCTTTTTTCAATTTTTTTTTAAATATATATTATATATATTTATATAGAGATAGATCAAGTGTATACAGTCTTTCTATTATCAGTTCGAACTGACAAAAGTTATATCAGTTCCTTGTATATGGACCACTGGATTTAAATACTTTGACTGACAAGTGCATACAGCCAAGTCAAAGTATTTACATCCAGTGACCCACATGTAAGGAACTGATATAACTTTTATCAGTTCGAACTGATAATAGAATTTTTAGAAGTATATATATATATGAGTGAATGTGCATGGATATAGCTTGCTAGTATATTTGAAATAATTAAAAGAGATAGAAAGTTGGAAGAGAAAGAAAGGTTTTTTTTTTTTTTTTTTAAAATAAAATAAAATAAATAATAATAATAATGGGTGGTGATTGTTGTGGGTTTTGGAGGGGCCATGTAGAAAACGACCTGAAATTATTGAAAGCAAACACAGTAGCACTATCTAGTTGTTCTAAAAAAAAAAAAGGGGCTGATAAATGTAAAAACAGAGTTTCCGTATAATTTATATAAAATTATATTAAAGGTGGTCCTGGACTTGGTGTTATATATATATATATATGTAAGAGAGGGGGTCCACGTGGCACGGCCGGCAAGGGGTGGTCAGAGCCACGTGGGCACCGTGGTCCAAGCTTCATATTACGACACGTGTCACATAAAGGAGGAGGTGACAGCCTGTTCATCAACAGGCATGGGAGAGCGATCTTTGATCAATTGTGAACTGTGATCACATTTTCCTCTACAAATAAATAATTTTTATTTTTATTTTTATTTTATTTTTTTGCAGCTTTGTGGAGGTGGGCCATATATATATATTTTGACCAAAAACTAGAAACAGAAAAAAAAAAAATAATAATAAAATAAAATTCCGTGTCGATTTTCAGTTGGCTCCTTACAACAACCTCCCAGTAGTACCATCTCTGATCTCCCTAGCTCCTAGTAAACAGTCACTATTTTCAGTGACATTTTCTCGGACTGTGACAATTACCCCTCTTATCCGAAAATACAACATCATAGCTTTATATAATTTTGAGCTTTTTTTTTTTATATATTTTATTTATTTATTCTTTTTTGAATTCAAATATTCAATTATATACGGATTCGTCTATTTCGAAAACTTATAACAGTAGTTTTATTTTTTTGACAAACCATCTGTGGTGGTCGACTCGAACTTAAGTAATTATCAAATTAATCGAGCGTCTTTTAAATGCATATTATATGTCGAGTTGATGTTTGAGAGAATTATTTTCTTTATTATTGGTTGTTGATGAACTTACAAGCCGGCCCATCACAGGCCCATCACGTAGCCCGTAAGAAACTTAATGATGTAACCCAACTTTACAATTTCAGGCCCAAACCTCTACAATTTATGTCGGTCTGTCTTGCAAATACATCCCATGTAATTTCTAAGTGCCCCATTTTGTTTGTTAAGAAAATTTTGTACATAAATCGAGCGTGGGATCTAGCACGATACATAATTTAGATTTGGATTCTCTACTGATCTGGTATTTTTCCTGACTTTTTAAAGCATGTGATTAGTTGTTGATAAAGTGATTATGGAAACCAATCACATTGTAACCGCACATTTATTGCAATATTTATGTATCATGAGATTAGATAGGGTAAAAAAAAGATTATATCAGTAGATGATCCAAATTCAATCTTGACTTAGTAACGTTAGAGAGCGATTTTGAATAACTTTGTAACGTAACGATGTAACATGTACTAACTACCTTTCCATTTTCTAATGGTTGAAAATTAAGGCATCTCAAGCTTAATATTTTGCAATATATAATGGGGGTTCTTTTTCTTGTCCATAAATTAAACAAAAGAAAATATTATTTTCACTAAAAAAAAAAAAAAAAAACCATTATCATTCATGTTTCAACAAAGATAATACAATCTATAAAGTACGGGCAACTAATTATACTAACATCAAACTGATCAAAGTATGATTACACATTGCAAAATTATAAAAGTTGTATTTCTTTTTCACTTAAATGCTAACAGATTCTAAATCCAAAAAGAAAAAGCTAATATTTAACTTTAATAACATTCATGGTTTCTTCATATCAGTGCCCACTGATGTCAAGGATCCAATAATTAGACCAGTTTATGAGTTTGATTCAAGCTCTGTGCTTGATCTTTTGCCTGAACTTCCTCTGTGGGTGAAGCAACCCGAGTATGCATGAGCGAATTGACTGGTTGAACGATTTTTTATCTGATATGTGGCCTTACCTAGACAAGGCAATATGTGGTATTATAAGAAGCAATGTGGAGCAAAACGTTTCAGAGTATGGTAGCAAGTTTTTCGTAAATTCAGTAGATTTTAAGAGTCTGAGTCTTGGAACTCTTCCTCCGAGAGTTCATGGTTAGTACATCTCCTAAAGAATGGATTTAAAAAAAAGTTAGTCCTGCAAAATCTATTGAATTATGTTTGAGATTGTTATGGTTTATCGGCATCACTGCAACTTATCCTTTGGATGAATTGCGACTGCTAACTTGTGTACTTTTGACAATAAATTTAAGAATGAATAAAGTTGTATAGTTTGTCAATCATTCATATCAGTGTCCATGAAGGCATCAAGCATGAACGTCGACCCGAGCAGCACAGGAGAGCAAGAAATAGAAACATTGTCTCGCAAGAGAAGAACAAGTCCTCTCTCTTTTTTCACCAGCTGCTTTAATGTTGTTGTTGTTGTTGTTGTTGTTATTCTTGATCTTCTTGTTCTTTTGAAGCAACTTGTTTATAATCTTCTTCATGGCGGTCTCTTTCGAATTCTCTTCTTCCCGGACAAAAGTGTAGCTTTTGAGAAATATCTGTCTGGCAGTGAACCGGTCAGGGGTTTCTTCTTCTTGATAACTCTTCTTCGTCTGATGATCATTATCTTTTTTCATGCTCAATTGTAAGAGGAATCTGGCGAGTGATTCATCCCACTCTTGTAGTCTTTTCACTGTAACTGGGTCGTAAAAGTCTTTACAACCTTTTGCATCACAACCAGAGACATAGTTCACCATCTTCTTTTTCTTCGTAAACTTTTTTCGTGTGTAACAAGAAAAAACTGATGATGTTCTTGTACTATTCGATTGCTGGGAAAATATGGGATTGTGCTTGTCTATTGCATGTGTATATATATGAAAAATTGAGTGTCCTAGTCCTAGTCCTACTAAGAAAAGGTTTCCAAATACACAGACGATATAGTAAGTGAATAGGAAACTATTTTCCTTATTAAACAAGTTTAACAATAATGATTTAATTTTCCTTTTTTTTGGAAGAATTATAAACAATTCGAAATTGATAATAACACTGTCCCACTTTGTTCTAACTATCTGTGATTTATCCTTTCAAAACCCTCTCCAATATAAGATTATAATTAAGTTGCCTCGTTGAGTGCCATACTAGTTGGCTCTAGCTGGGCATTATGCTCTTGAGCGTCGACCATGATGGATATATTGGTAATTTGAGGAACTAGCAATCTATATGACTATATCATGATTATTTGATGTGTAATACAATTTGAGAGGAAGAAAACAACGTGACAGAACCTAACAAAGATCGAATAAGGACAGACATTCTGTGGAAAAAGTTGATCAAACCAATTTTCTTTTTTATTTCTCTCAGAGAGACTTTGGTTCTTGTGCTTTTATTATTATTATTATTATTATTATTTTCTCCTTCTCTCATTTGGTCTTCTCACTCTATCTCTGCACTCTGCAGATTTTTTTTGTTGTTGTTGTTGTTAATATTATTATTTTCTTGCCTTTGTCTTCATTCAACATTGGTAACCAAAACTGCAAGAAATTCGAACTTCCCTCCATGAAAAAAAAAAAAAAGGAGGGTGCTCTCAGCACTCCCCCTATATTGTGACCTAATATTATGCAAGTAGTTATCCTGAATTCTGATCACACGGATTATATTTAATTTCGATAGATTATGTTGTTAAAAACCAAAAAAAAAAAAAGTTAATCAAGTCCTAATTGGACTTGGGTAGTGAAAATAAAAAAAAACTAGATAACCCAATCGTAGGCCCATTTATCATGACAACCAAAAGGGACCATGACTAAATTGGACCAAGGCCCGATAGTGTAAAGAATCTATACAATTCATCATCTTCGTCGATAAAATTATTGAAAAAATAATAATACTAATTGAAATTTACATCCTATTATCACTACATAAGGATTAAGGAGGTCTATAAATTCAATTTCAAACAGTAAAAAGGTGTGGTTATCTCCAGACTATTGATTTCTACAGCTTCTCAATCTTATCTTTCGATATCTTCAGTAAAATCTTGTTAGCGAGTCATATTTTTTCTAAAAATGCAACTGAATTATAGTTTGATTGTGATTAATCAAATGTTTTGAACGTCAAAGGATGAGAACACCACAAAAATAGAAAGATATGACAAATTTGGTGGTAGGCAAAAGATCAGCATCATTGAAAAAAATTTAATTAATTAAATGCATGTGCTTGAGGTGAGGCCAAATTTTGATGTTGGTTTTCTAGCAATGCTGATGCAATTGTATGCTGTAGACAAGAGATATGTCCCAACTAGTTGTCATTTTAATGTTGATTAATAATTTGTTAGCTTTTCATTTATTTTAAATTAAAATATACCCAATCTATTTTGATTACAATTATATTGATTAATTAAATTGGACAAATTATATTTATTATGAACAAGAAATAATAATTCAACATGTTAAGCAAAGGGTAATATTAGATTGTTTTTTTTTTTTTTTTTGGGTTCAAATATGATGGGCCATGTGAATTGTATTCATAGTGTAGATCATGAGATGAATGATGTGTTGGTTACAATTCTCATGTCACATTATTTTGGTAGAAATTTTGAAAAAATAATAATAAATCTAAACATTCTAACATTACCCTTTAATGAAAACAATCAAGTTATTGCTATGGGTAATACTAGACATCCTACATTTGTATATCACCTCCATATCTATTAATGACGTGTTAATTAAACTCAATGATATTTGGCAACTAAATTAATCATCATCAATGTCCATCGGTTAATTAGCAATTGATATATCATTGGTTGGGATCAAGGTGTCATAATGTCTAGCATTACACTCTTTATATATATATATATATATATATAAATGTTTAAGTCAGTGCGTACTGATATAACTTCATCAGTGCGTTGGATGTAGACCATTAGATTTATATATTTTGACTCAAAGTGTATTATGCACTTGTTAAAACTTCTCCATAATCAGTGATCTACATGATTGGTACTGATGTAGTTACATCAATGCGTACTGATGTGAATGAGACCGTATATATATATATATATATATATTCAATTCAATTTATCAACATAATCAAATTCAATTAATATTAGCTAGTCCAAATTAAAACAATGATATTGAATTAAATAAAATAAATTAGCAAAAGATGACAAATCCTGTTCCTGTGGATGTGGTCAAGTTCAACTTGTATTTTCTGCATAAAAACAACTCAATTAAAGTTGGATTTAGGTACTCTATAAAGGGCAAAATTATAGACTCTTCCACTCAGTCAAATCATCTCCTATTTATTGTTTAATCCATTGAAGCATACTATTTTTTTCAAATATGATGTTTTCATATGAATATAAACAAATACATTTAGGGTTCGGATAATTACTGATATGTCTGCTTATAAAATACATGATGTTTTCGGATTATTAATTTTTAACTTTTGAATCAAAATCCAAGGTCCCTTGTATACTCTCTCTCTTGATCCACCACTTACACAAAGAATACACAGTAACCCTTAGATTTTGATTCAAAAGCTAAAAATTTGATTTGTACATAGTGTTATGTCAAAGAGTTTGTAGATGAGAAGGACTATATATATATATATATTTAAACATATAAATTTTCTTATGTTTGGGATTCCGATCATATAATTATATACATAGGATAACGAGTTGTAGCTAGAACAGTTAAATGTATTTTATTTTTTTCATTTGTGAAATAAAATCACAAACTTTTAAATGATGGTATGTTGAGAATTTCATCACTGTGGAAAGTTTATAAATAAATATGAAAATGATGAGGAATGATACAATTTTTATTTTGCCCCTTTCGGCAGAAAAACCGCTATATATCCCATCTTCAAATATCTTCCATTATGTACTTGTTTTGTGACTTTTGTCTTTATTCTAGGTGTGGTTGATACTCAATATCTGTGTTTTAGTAGGCGTGAGACGCCAGTCGTACAGTAGAGTGGCGTCTAGTGTCTAGGCGGCACATATGTGCCGTCTAAACGGTGAAACCGAATTAATTAAAACAATGCCGTTTTACGTTTTGGACTAAAATAGCGTTGTTTTGAAAGAAAAAAAAATTATATAAAAAAAATGCTGAACTCCGCCTAGGAGCCTGTGCGAGCGGTCTAGACCGATTGCTAGAACCATGCTTTATACCTACTCCAATCACATTTTTTTTCTTAACAATTACAAATAATTTGGTGTTAGGGTCTTTCCGTCTTTAGGAGAGAGGGATACAATTGAACTCACGATCTCAATAGTACAAATGTGAAAAACATATTACTGGATCACTCACATCTTGTTTAATGACAATTTTTATTTTTTACACCAAGCTTAATGTGTAATTGAAATAAAATAATCAGATTTTATAACTTATCATACATCTATTATTTTATCACTTGATCATCGGTCATCAGTCATCACCCCTTAACATTTTATGTGCAATAAAATTAGTAAAAATCAAAAGTGACAAAATCTTTTTCTTTTCGTTTTTTCAAAATCCGACATGCCAAATGGGTAATCTGAATTCTGAACCCTACTCTTACCAAACAAACAAGAGGTGTGTCCACATTTTTTTGTTAAATGTATAAGATAACACTTAAACCCCACCACAAAATTAACAAACGTGTTTTGTTTTAAATAAAACAAAATACTAGTATACGATAGACACGACACGAATTTAATTTAATTAATCAATTGGAAACTAATGTAGCTCATATGTCATTGTCAACTTCAACATAAGATTTATTAATCGGTTGGTAAATAGGAGTTGTACAGTCTTTCTCAATAATCATCCACACTAGCTAGGACTACTGGCTAATAAATACATACCACCATGAGTATTCATAATACCAGCTTTGAATTAATTAATTTGATTAATGAAAATGAAAGAGCACCACATAGTATTATATCTATCAGTGGGACTTTTAATAGTAGGCTCTTCACTCTTGACATTATATGAAATGGTCGGCAGATAAAGGTATTTTGTTTTTTCTTTTCTAAAATCATCCTCTTTTGATCAAGATTGTAGAAAGATATGTTAAGGTTACTTTTACTTTTTATGAAAAAAAAAATCATTTATATATATATATATATATTAACTATTACAATAATTTAATAGTTGAGATATTAAATCGCATAATGTAGTTTGATAGTAAAAATCGCTCATATTTCAACATGATACTATCTCATATTCGAATTGAAGCACCGTAAGTGGTATACTATATAAAAAAATAGTTGGAAAATACAAAGAATCATATTACATTATCATGTGGTAAACAATTTGTAACAACTATGTTGATTATAGAATGATGTGACGGTATAAACTAAATTATCAAATTTTAAAATACCCTAAATTATATATCTTTTGATATATAGTTGGAAAACCAATTACTTGTAGCTTATTTTTTCTAAATTCAAAATTGCTTTTGATGTTATGTAAAGCACTCTTGAATATATATATATATATATAGTAAAAATTAGATACAAGCAATTAAAAAATGGGTTTTAAAAAATAGTAGTCAAGGAGAATGTTACTATTACATATGGAGATGGATATTGTAGCAGAATAATTTTTTTTTGTTTTTTTTAATGTTTTTTTTATGTTTTTGTTGTGTTTGGTTAGATAAACAAGTGGGAGAACAAAGATTATGATTATTTAGCCCACCAATGTCGTCTGGATACCTCTGATATATAAGATGGTGGGATCGAAGTATCGAACACCATACAATATGATTTGATGATAAAAGAACGCTCATTCAGTTTAACAATATCTCAGATTCGATTCGCCATATTAAATATTACATATATATATATTTTCTATTATCAGTTCGTCATGACAATAAATATATTAGAACGAAGAACGTGGGACCACTAGATTTACATACTTTGACTCAAAGTGTATGTACTTGTCAAAACTTCTTCATAATCTATGGTTCACATTCTTTGTCATGATATATTTATTGTCAGTACGAGCTGACAATAGAAAAAATATATATATATTTGAAAAAAAAAGTGGTGGGATGGGAAGCACAGTTCCAGATACTGAATCTGGGTTTAAATGAATTATGCTGTTCACACAAAATATAATATATTTCTTTTAAGATGAAGGTCATTTAAAGAAAAGTGTATGTGTTACTGTGTAATGTGCATTGCAAATTTCTATAGCTATATCACAAGTTCCAGATCATACATTAATGTTTATGAATAGTGAATTTTGTAAAACTTGTAAAATCATTCGTTACCGTAAATTATGGAATGAAAAAATAAAAAAATATCACAAAAAAATTCTTCCACACCATAAATACTTTCATTTTAATTAATAATATACTATGTATTGACATTGGAAAAAAATCATTCATAAATAGGGATGGGAATAATTTTCATCCCCATTTCTAGATGGCCTCGTTTTCCTGCTCTCCCAAAAATATTTTTATACATTTTTCTAAAATTTTAGATCTATATTTTCAATCACACATTTTAACCTTAACTATATATATATATATTCTTAAATTATTTTTGAGATTATTTTAAGGATGCTTGAGTAAATTTTATTAAATTTGATTATTTTTAAATTTTAAATCAAATGGGGAAATGAAATCAAACACGAACAAATATGATATTGAAGATTAGAGGAAACAAAGGATAATGAGAGAGGATGAAAATATCTCCCCCAAACTCCGCATCCCCATTTTTTCAAATGCGGACGGGATTACGTAATGAAGATGGGGATGGGGATGAGAGAAGAGACCCATATCCATCAATTTTCCTCCTATTGACATATCTATTACCCATCTTTCCTTTTCTAATTTGTTCATACATGAATCATGATACAGTACTATGGTCTTTTTTCAAAATGTTGACCTCACATGTCATCACCAAATATCAATTTAATTAAATAAAAACAATTTTTTTTGTATAGAATAATAATAATAATAATAAAACAAGTGTTATTTGTTACGTTAATTTGAAGCCAAGCATACAAATACAATTATTACTCAAAACAAGATCTCCCTCATTTGTCATGCTTCCACTATCAACAACCACTTCACTCATATTAGTTGTCACAAAAATATGGTGATGTCTTTCATGTATCTTGTTTCAATTTTAACAAATTAGTCACCCACTAAACTTTTCACATTTTATATTTATGTATTATTATATATCTAGTTATTTAACGTTACATAATTACTTAACGTGTCTGCACCGGAAACATCTCGGTGACAAAATCTCATTGTGGGTCAGTAGTAGTTGAGGTTGGGACTTGGGGGTTGTTAAACTCAAAGAGGAAACTGGAAAGCCAACGAAGACAAGAACTTGTAGTGACTAGGAGTAACTGAGTAACAGAGAAATATCACACTAGCAGTCAAAACAACTCTACTGAACATCAATTTTGACAATTTCAAAGAAACAACTGCTCATGATAATTTTTCCAACAAATAAGATTTATTGGCTCTTTTTTTATTTTTTCTTGACATTTAGTGGAAGTGTGGTGGAGAATGGAGAAAGAGAACAGTGAAAGGACCCACTTTCAAAAGCAGAGTTTTTTTAAATTTTTTTTCATTAGAATTCAACAAACGAAAAAACCAACTGGGGTGGCTGACTGGCTGGCTTGGTGGGTGAGATTGCTTGGGAGGTGTCTGATTCTCTTTTTCTCTTTCAAAGTTCAAAACTTTCCTTTTGATTTTGAATTTTTTTTTATTTTTTTTTAATGTTAAAATAAAAACTCAACCTGCAATTCAGATTCTTAAAAAAAGCCTCCCATTTCTTTTGCAATTTCATTACTTTCTAGTCTGGATTTGCGTAGGATTCAAGTACTCTTTTTAAGATATTCATTTCCAGCTCTCTTTCTCTTTCTCTTTCTCTGTCTCTCTGCTCATCTTATGAAAAGAAAAGAAAAAAGCAGAGTGATTTTTCAGGATTGATTTTGATGGCAGTTGGTGGACTGAGAGAGAGATTCTTACTGATTCTTCTTCTTTTGTGATTACTATGCTTTCATGGGAATTTGATGTTGTTGTTGTATCTGATTCTGGATTCATTAGATTCTATTTTTGTTTCTGCAGATTCTTCTTGACTTGTTTCTGGTGAGTCTCTGACTCTGACTCTGAATCTCCTATCTAGATCACTGTTCATAACTGTTACATATCATCTCAATAATTATCAAAGCTTGAAAGTTCTTGATTATCAATACCAATTGAGTTGATTGTTTGGATTCTTTATTGGAACTAATGTTTTATAACCGGGATTTATTTGCCAAATCAAGACATGATCATGATTTTCTACTTCTTCTGGTGCACTTGTGATGACACTTATTGTTCTGTCTTTTTAGATTTTCCAGAATTCATCACATTTGTCATTGATTTTCTAAAACCCTCTTAGACATTGCTTGTTTTCTGCCACTGAATTTGTTTTTCTAACATTCAATTGAATGACTTAGGTGGTGCAGGCAAATAATTTGTCATCATGGGATGGCTGACCAAAATTCTCAAAGGTTCTTCTAGTTTTAAAGGGCAATATCATGGCAGATATGGAGATGATATAGTTTGGAATGAGCCTCGTCGCCCTTCGGTAATCAATCATCTTTTTTGTTTTCATTTTTAGGATAATGGAATGAAATTTACATTTTTCGAGTTCATCGAATGGACCTGTGCTTTGAAATTTATGATTCTTGCATACATTTTATCCGGGCATTTTCCTGTCAAGTTTTTTCATGTGAAAATTTTTCGATGTAGGATGCTTCATCATCAGGCTTTGACATTGAAGAAATTGATCACGCTATTGCACTTTCCCTCTCCGAAGAAGACCATAAAGGGAAAAAGGTGATTGGTAAGGTTGCATACTAATAACCAGTGTTGATTTATCGATGGTTCGAAATTCTAAAGAATATAGAATGAAGAGAAACTAATGCTGTTAGCTAGTACTGTTTTCTGTGTGCACCGATTTTTGTTTGCCTTCGTTAAATCTTTAATTTGTTTCATAAGAGTCTCTTTGTTCTCATTTACTTGTATTATGCTTGCAACTAATGGGTAAGACATAAGTAATGTAGCTGTCATTGTTTTACATCGTTAGTAAGCTATTTCCTGTCAAATTATGTACTCGTACTGAGTCTCGTTATTTTATTTGTGTATTAGAAAATGAATCCGAGTCAGAGGAAGAGGAATTACAATGTATTAAATCTGACTCGGAGGATGATGAACCATATGTTAGAGCTCAACTAGAGGAAGACGAAAGACGTGCTATAGCTCAACTAGAGGAAAATGAACGGCTTGCGAAAGCTCAATTAGAGGAAAATGAACGGCATGAGAAAGCTGAATTAGAGGAAAATGAACGACGTGCAAAAGCTCAATTAGAGGAAGATGAACAACTTGCTAAGGCTCTTCAGGAAAGTTTGAGCGTGGGTTCTCCTCCTCGATATGACAATGCAAGTCCATTCCAGCCTTTTCCATACTTCTTTCCATCAAGTTACAGGTAAATGTCATGTCGTTGTATGAAATCTCCATTTCAGTAGTGAGTAGTCTACAAAACTATCGAATTTGATTTGACGAAACTCGTTTAAGGCACAGGTCTTGTTTACTTCATTGTTATTTTCCTTTTAAACTCAATCTTGTTGTAGCTTGTATGCTAATCAAATGAATATCACTTAGCAGAGTTAGTGGTTACCAGATCCTGCAAATGAAGTCATTCTTTCCAAATATTCAATAATTTGATATGTCCCGTAGATATGAAATTTTATTCTGACAAGCATTCTGATTTTTCATATTAGTTTTATTTCAAGTATTACTAGAACTGATGACAAAGCTGGCATAAAGCTCGCGTAGTTGGAACTTTGTAACTATTTGAGGTTGACATTGCAATTCCTAAATTTCAACTTCCTATCTTATTTTCTGTGACTTCTCTGCAAATGAATATAAGTAATTTAGAATTGTAAGACTATGTGATATAATTTTCATGTTACAATGCTTGGTCATGTAGAGTAGAGGAAAAATTTGACATTGCATTGGGTTGTTTTCTTGACATTGTTTAAACAAGTATGCAACAAAGTTATTTTTTGTGTTTTATATTTACTTCTCAGACATCATATGAATCCTGACATTGTTGTTAAAAACATATTGCTCGTAGGACCTGTGCCGGTTGCAATGCTGAGATTGGTCATGGAAGATATTTGAGTTGCATGGGTGCTACTTGGCATCCTGAATGTTTCCGTTGCCAAGCTTGCAATCTACCGATTACAGATATTGAGGTTTAAATCTTATTCAACTTGAATGATATCTTTTTTCGAAGTTAGTTTAACACATTGCAAGTCTTTGCTAATTTGTAATTATGGTTGGTTTTTAAAGACCATGTGAATGGTTTTATACGCTCTAATTTCATATTCCCGTTCTGTGATAGTTTTCAATGTCAGGGAATCGCCCCTATCACAAACACTGCTATAAGGAGTTCCACCACCCAAGATGTGATGTCTGCCACAATTTTGTAAGTGTTTGTGCCACAGCATTTGAATATTAACTTTTCTTCATTACTAGTTCTTATCATTTTTCGTTTTACTTTTTTCGTCAAATACTATGCTTGATTATTAAGGAGTTAGACCAACAGAAACATCAGAATTCTGTTAACTGAATGTATGCTGATAGTCACTTATAATTTCTGAAACCAAAATTTAAGAGGCGGTCTGGCATTATTGTAAACTTGATCGATCAGTTATCTGTTTTAGACAGAGGAAAAAAAAAAAAAAGAGCTCCGTATGTGGAAAAGAGAGATATCGAAGAACGGTGGTGCATTTGTTGACAAAAACTTGGAAAAATTTGAAATTTGATCTTGCTATTCTAGTAAGCATGTTCTAGTGTCATTATCACTTGTGTGTTTGGTAACTTTATTTGGACGTTTAAAATCATTGCAACAGAATCCTAGTATATTTTTCCTTGTGTAATCAGACTAATTGTATGATAACATTGAAACTCTTTCTTTACGTTCCTTCCTACAGATTCCAACCAATTCAGCTGGCCTTATTGAGTATAGGGCACATCCTTTCTGGCTACAAAAATACTGTCCATCACATGAGCGCGATGGTACTCCTAGGTGTTGCAGTTGTGAAAGAATGGAGGTCAGTCTCTCTCTCTCTCTTTCTTTTGATACAAACGATAATACAAATTTTCAATCATTGGATCAAAATGCTGCCAATGGTCGATGCAATCTCAACCATTCAAAGTGTATCATTGATTTTAATCCATATATATACATATTGTACTTAGAAAAATTGATATATGGATATGTCATTACATGATATTGTGGCTGATGTGATATCTTGGAATCCATGCAGTCGAGGGACACAATGTATCTATCACTTGATGATGGTCGGAAACTATGTCTGGAGTGTCTAGACTCTGCAATAATGGATACTCATGAATGCCAACCCCTGTACCTTGAAATACAAGACTTTTACGAAGGCTTAAATATGAAAGTGGAACAACAGGTTCCTTTGCTCTTGGTTGAGAGATCAGCACTGAATGAGGCCATGGAGGGAGAAAAGAATGTAAGATTGATCCTCTTAAAGCTTTTTATACTTTATGAGATATGCACCTTCTCTTCGTCGGTTTTAACTTTTCATTTTATGCTTGATTGTGTGTAGGGTCATCATCACTTACCTGAAACCAGAGGGCTATGTTTATCGGAAGAACAGACTATCACCACGGTAAGATTTCTTCTCAAAATGTTCACTTATAAACTGTTTTCTTGAGTTGGAACTCTGTAGTAAGTACTAACTATGTCCAAATTGCCAGGTTTCGAGGAGGCCAAAAATTGGGGCTGGCTACCGATTTATAGACATGATCACAGAGCCTCGTAGGCTAGTTCGTCGTTGTGAAGTGACAGCGATTCTTATTTTGTTTGGCCTTCCCAGGTATCCTCTATGTTCACCACTTTATGTCTCTTTTGGAGTCACATTTCACACTCAATAATTCCAACAGATATATGACCTGAGACTTTTGTAAACACAACAGGTTGTTGACAGGATCAATCCTGGCTCATGAGATGATGCACGCGTGGCTTCGTCTTAAAGGTTATCCGAATTTGAGGCCAGAAGTTGAAGAAGGTATATGCCAAGTTATGGCTCATATGTGGTTGGATTCCGAGATGTATTCCGGGTCTGGAAGCGATGCTGCTTCATCGTCATCCTCGTCCTCATCCGCCTCCTCGTCCTCATCATCATCTTCTTCCTCCTCATCCTCATCGTCTACAACATCATCCAAGAAGGGTAAACGCTCAGACTTTGAGAAGGAACTTGGTAAATTTTTTAAACACCAGATTGAGGCGGATACATCATCAGCATATGGAGATGGATTCAGAGAAGGTATCAAGGCAGTGAACCAATTCGGCCTCAGAAGGACTCTGGATCACATCAGATTGACTGGTTGCTTTCCTTGATCAACCATTGCCTATAAGATCGCAAAATACGCCATACAAATGTAGCTTTATAGGAACAAAAACCACCCATGTCCATTGGAATGAAATTAAATACACACCACCACCACCACACAACTAAAAATAAGTGATGGAAATTGCTCTTTTATGTGCACAGTTTTACTGTATTTTTTTATCAACAATGGACACAACAACATAGCAAGCATATATCATAGCATTGTATTAACTCCTTTAAAAGAAAGTTAATACAAATGAGTGTATATATACATGTTTTCCTCTGTCTATAGCATCATTTTTATTTCTTTTTCTAACTAGAGGTAGCAATTCTTGATACAAACGCTCCCAATACGAAACAATTCCGTAAGCAGCAACTCGAACCTGAACATTATCGGGGACAAAAAGGCTCAAATTTATTGACCCTTTTCGTCTACTACTGCTACTCCATCTAGTTAGAGTGTTAAACAAAAACAGTGTTGCAGTTCCATGCCCACCACATGTTTGTTGTTTTGACAAACCCAAAATTTTAAACCATTTTTTCACAATTCATCATGTCTTAACAACGTTGGAGTCTTTACTTCTTTACTTGTTACAAATGTTGTTTAAGCGCCTCTTGCCTGCTATAACTCTAACTCGGTTGCAAGCTCGTTCCTTTGTCCGTGCCCCATTTGCTAACAAGCTCACTCACTATCTCCGCCGAGCTCAACTCATTGACTCAATACGACTTGCTCTCCGTTCCAACTCACCGGCCTTGGTCTCCTCTTTGGTAAACGATCGCCTTGTAGACCCCTTCATTGTCACTCACGCGCTTCGCTCTGCTCCCAATGCTGACTCTGCGATCTCCATCGTCCAAACACTGGAAACCAACCACCTGTTTTCGCATTCTCAAGCTACCCTCCACGCGTTGGCCACGGTTTTAGCTAAGTCTCAGAGAGCCGATGAACTCAAAACCCTGATTGATGGAATTAGGTGTGGTACGTTTATGAATGTTAGTGTTAGTTTCATGAACCTTATGCAGTGGTACATTGCGATTGGAGACCTTGAATTGGTTGTAAATACTTGGAATGAGTATAGAAAAACCGAGACCCGTGTGTGTACTGAGTCTTATAACATTGTGATGAACATTTACGCGAAGACGGGTAAGGATTTTGAAGCTGTAGAGACATTTAAGGGATTGATTGATGAAGGGGCGATACCGAATTCTAGAACTTACACTGTCATGATTGAGCACCTTGTGAATTCAGGGAAATTGGATTTGGCAATGGAGGTTTTCACTATATTGCCTTTGATGAGGATCAAGAGGACTTCAAGACAGTATTTGGTGTTGATGGAGGGATTTGTTGGGATTGAGAGGTTTGATGAGGTTAAGACTTTGCTGAATGAGATGCGGGATGATGGGAAGTTTCCCGGTAGAGCTATGCGCGTGTCTTTGCAACGAATGCAGGAGGCGGGATTTGTTGAGGAGACTGATGAGTTTCTGAGGGAAATGCTGCCAGATGAGAGAATAAAGAATGTCGGGTATGGTGAGGATGGTAGTGACGATGAGGGTGAGGGTGAGGATGAGAATGTTAATAACGATACTGGTGATGGAAATGTGGAAGGGATTCAGCTGAAACGATGGTTGGATCCGAAAGCATTGGCAAATGCATTGAATGAATGGACCCCTGAGGTGGTATCTGAACTGGAGGATGCTAAATTCGTGTGGACGACTAGGTTGGTTTGCAAGGTTCTTAGGAATTTGAGTTCGCCGGAAACAGCCTGGCATTTCTTCTGTTGGGTTGCTTATCAGCCAGGTTACACTCATGATATTTATGCAGTGGAAAGGATGATGGCCATTTTAGCACGACATGGACATGATGAATTGGTTGACAGGCTCATATCTAAATTACAAAAAGAGGGAATGAGATTGCCATTTAGCACCATCAGGTTAATCATTGAATTTTATGGCATTTCGAAGAAAGCTGATGCTGCTTTAAGGATCTTCCATGATGACAGAACACTCTGCGGTCCAATTTCAAAATTTAATCTGATGATTTTGTATTCATCTCTCTTACGAACTCTGACCAAGTGTAAGAGGAATTTTGATGCCATAAATGTGCTTGAAGAGATGATTACAAGTGGGGTTTTTCCAGATATTCAAACATTTTCGGGGTTGATGTATCATTTTGGACTGCAGGGTGATATTAAAACTGTGCAGAGACTATTTACAATGGTTAGGCAAAGTGGCGTGGAACCGGATGCTTATATGTTTAAGGTACTGATTCAAGCTTACTGCAAATGTGAGAGAGCTGCTCTTGCATATAGGGTTTTCGAAGACATGACTAATTCAAGTTTGATGCCTGATGCTGCCACCAAAGAATTTCTTGTGAAGAGTCTTTGGAAGGAAGGCAAGCGAAAAGAGGCTGCTCTTGTAGAAGAGAAATGCGAGGAGATGAATGATGTCCTTCCGCTGGCACTACGTGGTCATCTATGGACAGTCAACTCTGCAGATCTCACAAGAGTTTATAATATTTATTCAAATAGCTTTACACCGACATGTGGTTAAACTTTTGAATCAAATGATCTCTTTCAAAGCAAAATATTAGCAATTGTCTCAATGTTTTTTCTTTCTGAACTTACTTTTTTTTCTGTACTGGGCATTATTTCTATAATTGTTATAAATTGATGACACCAAGTTAACATATTTATCTTTGTCTAGCCGGAGTTACATATCCATGGAATTTTCTTGTACTGCATATGAATCTGCTTTTACATTTCTTTACAATGGCTTCTCTTGATCTTGCTTTGAAAGTGCAAGTAAAATCATCCATCACAAAACTTAAGGTGGGCTTCTGTCTTTTTCTCCATTGTATTATTGTAACCTGAGGTTCTCATAGGCTTAAACGGCGGACACATTCCTTTTTTCTTTAATTTTATCTCTCCTTGTAAGGTTTATACAGTTTATTTGTTTGATTACAGAGTTAGATCAGACAACGGAAGATCCATTCAATTTGACACATTGGATGTTTCCAACCAGCCAAACTTGCAGCCGTTCTGGTGGTCAGTACAGTCCTACTACTGTAAGAATTTACGCAAGCATGCTGCTCACCTTTGTTCTAGGTAATATTTTTATCAACTTTTGTCATTGAGTGATGGTTCCACCGTGTAGGAACAATCAAAATATTCTCTTAGCTCTATTATAAAATCTTGATGTAGCTATCAAATTAGTTGAGGTTCGCTGACTTAGGAATATAAAATTTGTGAGATGCCGTCCCAACTAGGTTTGTTGTATTAAACTAATAAGATGATTATCTAAGATATTTAACAGAAAAGGAACTTTAATTCAGAAAAATTAGAAATAATAGAAGTTTTGTCAGCCTTTGATTTTCGTTTCCGTGTGATTGTATTTTGAAAATGATATTCTAAGTAGTTTCTGCATAATGTCAGTATATGTCATAGGGGAGGGAGAAGAAAACTATGAGAAGCATTCCAATTCAATGCTACAGACAAAGTTGCCCTTTAGTGGTTTAATTAATAAAATTCTATTTTATTAGAATTGAAAGATTCACATTAGCTAAGATGCTTAGCTTCTCTATTAACTTTAAGTGAGACTCCGTAAACAACTTCATAAGTATCTAATAATTGAAAGATTAGATACTCAACATCACAACCAACGGAGCTCGTATCAATGGAAGTTTCTCTGCATTCCTGGTTGGGTCTGTTTTTCCTGTTATTCTTTTTCTTCATCACCCAGATCACAGCTCAATCACCATCTTTGAATGATACAGACTTTTCCTGCTCTGCAGATTCATTCAATTCATGCCCAACTTATGTCATATACCGTGCCCAGTCACCAGGATTCTTGAACCTGGGTAACATATCTAGCTTGTTCGGGGTCAATCGTTCATCGGTTGCAGAAGCTAGTAACCTGGTCTCGGATGATACACCATTAAGTCCTAACCAACTCCTGCTAGTACCTATCACCTGTGGTTGCAATGGAAGCCAGTATTTTGCCAACATAACTTATCAGATCAAGAAAGATGATAACTACTACTTTGTTTCAACCACTTCATTCGAGAATCTCACGAACTGGCATGTAGTGCAACAAATGAACCCCAGTCTAATTCCAAGTCTCTTGCATATCGGTGACAATGTGACCTTTCCTTTGTTCTGTAAGTGCCCTTCAAAGACGGATCAGGATAATGGAATTCGATATCTAATTACTTATGTATGGCAACCTAGTGATGATGTTTCGCAAGTAGGTGCTAAGCTAAAAGTATCGCCATTTGATATCGAAAAGGAAAACAACCACAGGAACTTCAGAGATGCGGTGAATTATCCAGTTTTGATTCCGGTGTCAGAACGGCCAACTCTCCCCCAATTTTATCCTTCTTCACATAGAATTGAATCCAAAGTTAGTCGGATTTTGATCATAGCTATAAGCATAGCAGGTACACTTTTGATTTTAATTTTTATAGCTTTGGTTGTTTACGCTCACCATTTATGCAAGAGAAGGAAGGTATATAATCGCAATGGTTCCTCTTTCGAGAGCACTGGATTGATTCCAGTGACGGAATTTGCGAGATGTGGAACACTCGAGAAAAAGATTAACCAGGATAAGCTACTTACAGGAGTTTCAGGCTATCTAGACAAGCCAATCATGTATGAGATTAAAGAGATTATGGAGGCAACCATGAACTTAAGTGAACATTTCAGGATTGGAAGATCAGTATACAGGGCCACTATTAATGAGAAGGTCTTGGCTGTAAAGCAAATCAAGGACGATGCCACGGAGGAACTAAAGATTTTACAGAAGGTTAACCATGCCAATCTGGTGAAGTTGATGGGTCTTTCATCAGATTCTGAAGGGAATCGCTTCTTGGTTTACGAATATGCTGAAAACGGGTCGTTGGATAAGTGGTTGCACCCGAAATCTTCATCCTCTTCGAGCTCTTCGGCTTTCCTCACTTGGAGACAGAGGTTACATGTAGCACTAGATGTGGCCAGTGGTCTGCAATACATGCATGAACATACTCAACCAAGTATTGTTCACAGGGATATCAGAACAACCAATATACTTCTAGACTCCAGGTTCAAGGCCAAGATAGCGAATTTCTCATTGGCTGCACCTGCTACGAATGATGTGATGCCGAAAGTTGATGTGTTTGCTTTCGGGCTCATTCTGTTGGAGTTGCTTTCGGGAAAGAAAGCCATGGGAGCGAAAGTAAATGGTAAAACTTCTTTGTTGTGGAAGGAGGAGATATGTGAGGTTTTGGAAAATGAAGACAAGAGAGAGGAGAGGCTGAGAAATTGGATGGATCCTAACTTGGAGAGCTTTTATCCGATTGATGGTGCTCTGAGCTTGGCAACATTGGCGAGGGTTTGCACATTGGAGAATTCTTTGTTGAGACCAAGCATGGGAGAAATCGCCTTTAACCTCTCTGTTTTCGCTCAATCTTCAGAAACACTACATAGGTCTTGGACTTCTGGGTTAGACTCAGAAGTTCACTCGATCATCAATCCTGTCGAACCTCGCTAATTGTACCGAATTAATGATGTTTCATGTAATAAAATTGTATATATATTTTCGATTTATTCAGTTTTGGTTGCTGTTTCTTTTTTATTACAGAAGAACTAAAGATTATTGCATTATTCTGAAGTTAAGTTCACAGGATTTTATACATGTTTTATCATACAAAACCATTCCAAAAAAAGGGTTCTGTTCTCTGCACATCTAATTGAATCTTCAACAACGATGAAACTACTTCAGCCATGCTCGGTCTGCTTTCTGGTTCTTGTGACAAGCAGGCTAGGCTTAACTTTATTATACGAAGAGCAAATTCCATCTTGTTCTTTGCTTGCAGATTAGGATCTATAAGACAACCAAGCTTAGCTTCTACATTTCCACCTTCCATAGCTGAAAACACGGCTTCTGCTAGAAGTACTTCTTCTCCGTCCTGCTTATATACAGCTTCTTTTCCTGTAACCAGTTCTATCAGAACAACTCCAAAGGAATATGTATCCATCTCTGGTGTAACCAAACCATATTCTATATATTCAGGTGCCATGTAACCTTTTGTTCCCAAAGCAGTCTTTGTAGATACATTTCCACTTTCTCCTCTCACTGCTGAACGCGCCAGACTAAAATTTGCAATCTTAGCTCGTAAATGTTTATCGAGTAGAACATTGCTGCTGCTGATGTCCTTGTGCACATATCCAGTGTCAGTGAAGTTGTGAAGATAAAGAAGGCCATGAGCTACATCCACTGCTATCTGAATTCTACAATTCCAACTCTCAACTTCAGGAGCGCTCTTTTTGTGTAGCAAATCCTTCAGGGAACCATTCTCCATGAATTCATAGACGAGGTAAAAGACCTCATGATGCTCACATGCTCCATAAAGGCTGATGATATTGAAGTGGTTGATCTTCTTCAGTAAATTCACTTCCTTGCATACATTTTTGATCATTTTTTTTATGGCTACCGTTTCTCCATTGAGAATTCCGCAATATACAGAACTACCTATCATGTTTTTGGTGCTGAAATTTTCAGTAGCAGCATTTATTTCTTCATATTTGTAGAATTTCAACCCTTGATCAATGTTAGCAATGCGAAGTAAGAATTCCTCAGGTAGATCCTCTTTCCCTTTCCCTTTTCTGATCTTTTGAGCAGCTTCGTTTCTTTTCTTCTTGTAATGCAGTAGAACTATAGACAGAACAAAGAAGATGACTAGCAGAGAAATTCCAATTCCAGTCCAAACATAAAGTCTATTGCTTGACCTTATGTTGTACCTAGAAAGTGGAATCAATGGAGAAGAATATGGTGGTGGGGGATAATGGATTGTCGTTTGAGAACTCAAAGGTTCAGTTGACAGTGGAATAAGAATTGTAGTGAAGGGAAATAGAACCGGTCCATCCAGAACATTTTCGGTGAATCCATTTGCATGAACTACACTTCTTATACTTACATTAAATCTCTCACAAATATCGTAAACATTGTCCACTGAACCAACCGAGTATGTTAAAAGAAATTTGGTTCCATTTACAGCTTGGTTGCTTGTGGGACAAGCACATCTAAGTGGTATTTGTAATATCAGACCAGGATTCAAGCTTGTGGCACTATAATTGTTCTCTCTCAGAAGGATATCACAACTGGTTAAACCCTGGTATGTATTTTGTGCGATAGTGAAATAGGTATCATCATTTGTAGGAATGGTGAAAGAGGTGTTGGCTTGATAGTACTGACCTGAACAAGAACAAATTACAGGAACAATCACTTCTTTATCTGGAGGCAAGACTTCTGCAGAATTTGTGATATTGTTGATGTGGGCAACTTCTGATGGGTCTGAAGATGTGAGATTTGATATGCTGGTGACTGTGTCATAAGGAGGTTGAGATTTGAAGATCAGAAAAGCTTGACAGGATTGCTTTCTACCATTGCAGGTGTAAAGAAAAGCTGGAGATGGACCTGTTTCATCGTTGTTGTCACAATTCGTAACTGAGTTTCCCGAATAATTTTGTTGAGCATAGAAGTTTGGTATTGAAAGGCAGAAAATTATGAAAAGGATTAGCAGAATCTGATCCATGAAGAACTACTGTTTATTTAAGAACTTGTTGGAAGATTAGAAAGTTGAAGATGAGTTGATATATAGTTCTGCAAATTGGTGATCTCTTCAATGTCCAGGTGATTTTGTATTCTAACATAGCATTTGTTGACGAAATGTAATTGCCAGGAACCAAGTATATGCTTATTAACCAATCAATTTTACAAGTTTTTATAAGAAGATTGACCAAATCAAGTATTAAATATTTGACTGCACCAACTTTATATGAATGAAAATGACATACAATTAAAAATAAAATAAAAAAACAAGAGGGAATTTTCATTCATTTCTTCCTCCCTATGATGTGCCATTTGCTTGGTTTCGTCTGATGCCTTGTTGCGGACAGCTACTGACCGGTTGTTGATACTGAATTAACGATCTCTCTGATCATTCTCAGACAGGATTAATGATCCTTATGATAATTCTCAATATGAATAAACCATTTATTTTGTATGTTTCATATACCTTAAAAGCTTCTCTCTAGGAAAGTTATTAATCATAGTTTGAGAAAAAAGTGCCGTAACAGGCACTATTAAGGCAACCATTAGTTTCCTCTAATACCTCAAATACTTTATATAATTAAATATGCAATTTATTAAGGACATGTTATATATCTATTCAATAAACACACCAATAAGTATTATATTTTAAATAATATTTACTATTTGTCTGGTGTTATATATAAGTTGATAAAGATCATGCAAATGATACTGGCTTCAATATTATGTGAATCAGAATCACATATATATAATGTGTATAACCATATATTAAATTATTAGTCATACTTTTCAAAATGCTTTCTGATTTTCATTTTTATCGGAAGAAAAAATAATATAATAAATTGAAAAGGATAACTAATGATAAAAGTGCCAAACCTCGAGGTCCAGGCCCAGTGTACACCTGTTATGGATCAAGTCATCACAAACAAAATTTTCCATTCATCAATTTATTTCTTAGAAAAAAGTGTCATCTAATGCCTCATCGCAGATGGCTGGTCGCTGCTGCTGCTGATCTTTCTTATTTGAGAAGTCAGCAGAGTATTTTATGTTTCATGTTCCTTGAAAGCTTCTCCCTAGATAATTAGTAGCAGAATTCTAGTAAAACAATGCTGTTTATGATAGACTAAAAATCATAGCAAGAATTCTTATGAGATAGCAATAGTTATATGCTTGCAATTGCAAAAGAATCACATTACAATCTAAGTTGACATAACTCATCATACAACAAAACGAAAAGCAGAAAAAATGGAAGCAGATTTACTAAAACTTTTACGATTTATCTGAAGGATTTGCTATTACGAGCTCCTGCTGAAACACTAGTAGCTTGAGATGTTGTTGGATAACTCCCATGTCAGTGAAGCATTCAAGATCCTTGAGAGAGACTTCGCTATTTCCTCCGTGGCTGGGCGGCTTGAGGGATCTTTCTTTAAGCAACTATCAATTAATCTGATCACAATTACCGCGAGTTCCAAAGGATAGTTCTCTTGCATAGAACTATGAGACACCAATAGTTATACTTGCAATTGCAAGAGTATGATCACATTACAATCTAAGTTGACATAAATCATCATACAACAAAAGGGAAAAGCAGAAAAATGTTCAGATTTTCTATTACATGCTCCTACTGAAACTCTAATAACATGAGATGTTGGATAACTCCCGTGTCAGTGAAGCGTTCAAGATTCTTGAGAGAGACTTCACTATGTCATCCGTGGCTGGGCGGCTAGAGGGATCTTTCTTTAAGCAACTATCAATTAATCTGAGCATGATTACTGCGAGTTCCAAAGGATAGTTCTCTTGCATAGAAGGGTCTATGAAGTGTCTCAAGCTCTCCGGTCCATCTTCTCTGTTAAGCACAGCATTTAAAACATTGGACAAGTGCATATTTTCCTCTCCATTTAATGCAGCCGCTTCTTTCCCAGTAAGCATTTCCAGCATGAGAACTCCAAATGCATAGACATCAAGCTTTGTAGAGACCAAACCATTTTCCAAGTACTCAGGAGCCATGTAACCTTTAGTCCCAACAATGTGCCTTGTCAATGCAAATTCACCTTCCTGTCCTTGTGCTGCCCTAGCTAGAGCAAGATTTGCTATCTTAGCTCTGAATTCACTATCGAGCAGAACATTACTGCTCTTTACGTCTTTGTGAACGTGAGGAGGGTTCGCGAAGCTATGCAGATAGTTGAGACCTGTTGCCACATCCAACGCAATCTGTATTCTCTGTGCCCAATTCAAGAACTTTCCTTCGTTGTTGTTGACGTAAATCCAATCACTCAAAGGTCCATTGGCAGCATATTCATAAACCAAATACCAACTTCCATCATTGAAACAAACACCAGAGAGGCTTATAAGATTGAAATGGTTGATCTTGTTTAATAAATTTATCTCATTCGACACATCTCCATTCACTTTCTTTATAGCAGCAAAATCACCGTTTATTGTTCCACGATAAATAGATCCTTTGATCCAAATACTAGGGCTGAAATTATCCGTTGCAGCCTGCAATTCTTTGAAACTGTACACTTTAAGTGATTGAGCTATGTCAGACATACTCTCCAAGAAATCCTGAGATTCTTCATCAATCTTTTTGTTTGAAGGTTTCTCATAGGCCTCTAAACTATCTGTGACGATAACTGGATCAGGGTTCTTCTTACTCTTACGAAAGAACATACAGAAAATAACAGTGCCTAAGATCAATATAATTGCACCTAGAACACATACAACGGCGTAAATCCATGTTTTCTTTGAGCCTTTATTGGATGAAGAGTTAGGAGATGGAGAAGCCGAAGATGGAGATGGTGGTGGTGGTGGTGGTGCTATTGTTTGAGAACTATTAGGCTGGTTTTCTAGAGGAACTAGCAGTGTAGTGAAAGGATAAATATTAGGTACTTCTTCAGGAATCCTGTTAGCTTCAAGAGTCCTCCCAGTATTCACACCAAATCTCCTACTAATGTCAAAAATTGTGTCACCCTGAGTGACTAGATAGCTCAACAGATACCGGACACCAACATCAGACTGGTTTTTCGTAGGACAGGCACATCGAAGAGGGACAGTGATTCTAGTACCGGTAAATGAATTCAGGGTAGTAAGATTACTGTTCTGATCCTGGAGAGCATGACAGGTTGATAGGCCTTGATATGTATTATTTGCAATCGAGAAATAAGTATTGCCATGCTCAATAACATAAGATGTGTTTGCCTGGTAATACTGACCTGAACAGGAGCAATTTACAGGAACTATCACCAGCTTGCTTGTTTCAAAAGTTTCAGTTTCCGAAACTGAATTGATCTTGGAGAGCTGAGATGGGTCGGAGCCTAACAGTGTAGAGATGGAATCAACAGTGTTGAAAGGAGGCAAGGATCTGAAAACAAGATAAGATTGGCAACTGATTTTGTTGAGGCCATTACAGGAATATCCGAGAACAGAATTCGAATTCGAAGCATCTGTGGTGTCACAATTTGTTGTGGCCTCACCAACATAAGGCTGCTGAGCATGAATCAAAGAACAGAAACACACAACAGATAAAATGGAAACAAAAATGAGAGACAATAAACCCATGTTGAAGATGAAAATGTGATGCAAAAGTGTTGCTTTTTTAGAGGGTGAGAATATTTATCGAGGCACCATACATACAGAGATTTAACTTTCTGAGAAGAATTGTAATCAGAAGCACTCAATATTGAATTTGCAATGTGAAATTTCCTGGAAGATTGTAACGTTGACTGTATCCCTATTTGCCTGGTTGACCGTCACCACTTTCTTTAAACATGGTTGAAGTTGAAGTGTTGAACTACCACATAATTATTGGATAGAGAATAATATTCAATGAATTATTTTTTTTGGTAAGAAGGGGCGCAACACGCCCATTCAAACAACTCATGCTGGGTTGAAATTTGTCATCACAGCTCATTCAAACATTTCTGTGATTGCACAGCTACTGTTAGATATATGGAAGACACAATCAAAAGCAGCCATCAAGTTTGACTTTGTGTACGTCAAGATCCACATGAACATTTCATACTTTCTCTGAGTTTAGATAAACTGGTACAATTTTTATTTTAATTTTTTTCACCTATGTGATTTTGACTTTTGAGACGCTTTTTTTTTTTTTTTTTTTTTTTTTTTTCCAAAGAAAATCATGGAGAGAGACGATACACAGCCAATCTGGGGAAATGTTTTAAGGATTGGTGCCATAAGCATTAACAATGAAAAAATGATTAAGAGAAATAAAATTTCTAATCCGGAAAGGTTTTCGAAAGAAAATGTTTGCTACAACAACACTGAGAAATGCATTTGATTTGGAGAGAATGATGATTGTAAATGGTTAATGAAATTATCATGCAAGTGTAAGCAATAATATAAACCACTATAATTTTAAGAATTATGTGGGGAGTCGGTCTAGACTTTAAATTTTGATTTATTAATGAACACTTTTTACATGGTGTTGAACACTTTCCCTTAAAATATGACTTGTCCTTACGGTGTGAGTTGTATTTCAAGTGATGTTGTAGCATTGATTTTGCCGATTATTGATAGATACTTACGGGAGTTGCACTACGGATATTATTTATAGCGGCTAATCTTATCAAATTTAGAACCATACAAAAGTTGTATCCATATTTCATTGTAGTTGATATCATGTGCCTTGACCCCAATTCAATTGGTGGTGTTAGATTATTATTATTATTATTATTATTTTTAAGAAATGTTTTCTTAATTAATAAAAAAAATACAAATTCGAAATTTATTATTTTTTTTAGAAAAAAAAAAAATTAAATCTCAAAAAGAAAATAGCCCTAAGACACTGATCTTTTTTCGCGGAATTTTTGACAAACAAGATTATTTTTTTTGGTTTTAATAAAAAAAAAAACCATAGAAAAAAATCTGTGATTGGTCCAATGATGTTGTAAATTGTAATGAACCCTTACTAAAGTGTACGGCTGCACGCGACTAGCACGTGGTTCCAACTCTTCGCATTTTTTCTTCTTCTTCTTGAATCTTCCAAGGTTTTTTCACTGCTTGCGTTTACGTTATCGACTCATCAAAGCACAACCCGAGAACCCCATCGGAGCTCTACTTTTTTCGCTCGACAAGTCTCTTTTCACACTCAAGGTCGCTTTCTCAGATCCAATTCACTCTCTCCTTTTTTTTTATATCTCTATTTATATATATATATATAGTATTTTGCATTTCGTTTTTGTGATTTGTTTGATCTTGATCTGTTGCGTTTCTTATTGTTATACGTTTTTGAACATTAATTTTCATTCTAAAATATTGTCTGGTTTCTTAGTGAAAAGGGTTTCTGGGGAGATTGAATTTTAGTAATCAGAATCTGAAATAATTGAATCACTTGTGTGAATTTTGATGATGTACTGAGTTTTAAGCTAATTTTCGAACTGGGTGTTTGTTAATTTCGGTTCCTAAAAAGAAGGAATGTGGGTTTCTGTTTTGACAAGTTATGCATTTGGTGAAGTGCATTGATTACTGATTCATATATACATGATGAAAAAGGGTTGAAAGTTATTCATTTCGTATGGAGTTGAATGGTATCTTGTCACCTTTTAATGTCCAAGGAAGCTTAGTGAAGTTAAGTTTGATTTTGCTTGAGAATGCTTGACTGAGTTTTTTAAATTGATTTGCTCTGTGAATGTATTTAGAGTTTATATTCTGGACAGCAATAGCATCTTGTTAGTGACAGTGACAGGATGCCACTTGACTATAAAAGCTAGTTTATGATGTAGTGTGCATATGTGTATGCTTCTTCTGTGTCCGTGTGTGTGCATATAATGCATGCTTGATATTATGTTTAGGTAATTTTGAGAATGAATATGTGTTGGATATACAGTTAGGATTGAAATTATTTTGATAATGGATATCTATTCTGCATGCTATACTAATGAAAGCAGTTGAGATTAATTGAGATGAGAAGTTAACCTTTTATGTATTCAGCATGCTATGCTAAGAGGTTAGTGTTTTTTTTTATGGAATCGTGGAGAGAATGGAAGATGAATTTAGTTATCATTGGGTTTATAGATTTGGATTTTTTTCACGGGAAAGTTTGGATTATAAAGCTAATAGGCTTTTTTAATAGAGCGTAGATTCTAAAAATCTTCTCATTAAGCAACCTGTTCTGACTTTTTTTTTTTTTTTTTTTGTTACAGAAATGTATAATAATGTAGGAGCGCAGCCTGGGGTGCCATTGCCAAGACCAACAACAACGACAAACCCACAGCCTAATCCATTTGGGAATTCATTTTACGGAGCTGGTTCAGGACTTATCCGAGGTGGACTGGGTGCATATGGGGGAAAAATATTAGGATCAAGCTCTGAGTATGTGCAAAGCAATGTAAGCAGCTTGCCAAGTCTATTACTGAAATACTGTTCTGGTTTAAGATGTAAAAAATAGCCTGAATGGTGTTACTATAGATTGAACTGGAATGCAAGTTTCATTTGCATATGCATGTGCACACACAGTTCATTTGTGCCATCTGTTGGAATGTTGTTGAGGAATACTTCACTGCAGCTCACTGAACTTTTCACGTAGACCACCAGTCCCACAAAAAAAAATCATTTGGAAATTCAAAAGGTTCTCTTTTGCACAGTACAGGAGAAGCCTTATGGCCTGAAGTACACATGTTTTCAACATTTGTTATGCAAGAGTTAGTTTATTGCCTGAATACATGCTATAATTACCAAAACTATTAAAATTGAGTTTTTTTCATTGGAGAAAGTACTAAATTCACAAACAAATATTCAGAAAAATGTTATATAATGAGGTAAAACGTATTGAAGTGATCTTTGATATATATTATGTAAGCACATTGGACTATTATCATTTCCATGGAACATGATAATACCCTTGCAAGAATGTCTTTTATTTGTGTTTGGATTATCTGAAATGCTCCCTTATATCTCTGGTTCTACTGTGTAAAAGCTTTTCTTTTCAGCTATGTTTTTGTAGTATGGTTTTAAGGTTTGTGCTTATGACTGACATTTGTTTTAAAATGAACAGATAAGTAGGTACTTTTCTGACCCCCAGTACTATTTCCAAGTGAATGACCAATATGTGAAGAACAAACTAAAGGTTGTCCTCTTTCCATTCCTGCACAGGGTAAGCACTAATTCTTGCTTTTGTTTGTCATGTTATTATTATTATTATTATTATTATTATTATTATTACTTTTCTCATTCATGGTAGTTATGATTTCTTGCCCAATTATTCCTTCCATCAGGGCCATTGGACACGGATAACTGAGCCAGTGGGAGGCAGGCTCTCTTACAAGCCTCCAATATATGATATAAACGCACCAGACTTGTACATTCCGTTTATGGCGTTCGGTACCTATGTTGTTCTAGCTGGCTTTATGCTGGGTCTTCAAGGAAAGTGAGTGTGATTTTGTTTTTCACTATTAAATTCTTTTTATTTATTGTAGAAGTTTTTTTGGTCCCCATACCTTCATATGTTTAGCATCTTTTGAACGCTTTCCCTTTATTCAATATCTTCTATCCTTATGATGTACGTTTCTGAAGGAACCATAAGTTTTTCTAAATTATTAATTAAGAAAGTGACCACGGCACGTATTTTCGAGCTCTGTGTCATTACTATTAAGAGTTAAAATGAGCACATGTTCTATTTATATGTTTAGGATATATAGCCATATATTCTTGTAATTTTATTTTTAGTTTTACTGCTGTGTAGTAAAAAGACTGTGACTTTTGAGGGAAGAAGAGTACTATCCAAGAGTAATTCTAGATATCGCAATTTTTTATCCCAAATTATGTGGCAAGTAATTTGTAGCTACCTTGATCATGGAATAATGTGATAAATGTTTTAGTAGACAAATCACTTGTAACTTGTAAGGTCATATGTGATAAGTTTTATAATGTCTAGCATTACATATTATCTAATGACTGAAAATTTTACTCTTTATCAAGAAAAAAATCAAAGACTGGAATGTGTATACCAGCCTTCATGTTGCTGGCAATGGCACTGTTATCCAACACTTAGAGAACTATGGCGTTTCCATTTTTTTTCTTCCCATTTCTGCTTAATTAATATCTAGCAAATGCTTCAAAGTTGTCGTTAGTTGTTATATAAAGTTGTCATTGTGTAATCTAATTTTCCTTGGGGCATAGAAGCATCTGAAGGACCTATAAATTGGGTTAGCACTGTAATTGTGTGCTCTGTTTCCTCAACTGTTTTCATTTTTTGCCAGATTTAGCCCAGAAGCTCTTAACTGGCTGTTCATAAAGGGATTGCTTGGATGGTTTACGCAAGTCATGCTGTTGAAGTTAACCTTGCTTTCATTGGGTAGTGGGGAGGCACCCTTGTTGGATATTGTAGCATATGCTGGGTATACTTTCACCGGAACATGTCTGGCCGTCCTTGGGAGTATTGTGTTTAGTTACTCTTACTACTTCGTAATCCTGTGGACGTGTATGTGTATGGGAATCTTCTTGGTGAAGACAATGAAGAGAGTCCTCTTCTCAGAGATGCGGACACATGATTCGAGCAGGCATCACTATCTCTTGATCTTTATTGCTTTTGCCCAGCTCCCACTTTCCTTGTGGCTTGGCAACGTTACTGTTAATTGGTTTCTCTAAAGGAAATCCTATTATTTTGTTGTAGTGAGATACATTACTGTTTATAACAGTTTAAATATCACAAGCAATTCGGCTCATTGTTGATTATCTGGTTATGTTTCATTTATTGTAACCACATATTGTTACTGATCACAGAGGTTTTCTCTTCCGATTTGAGGCTTTTCTAAACAACTTGGGTTGGCAGTTGTTTGCAAGACTGCCTCTAATCGTCATGTTAATACTAAACTATGACAGGAGATTTCCTTTTAGATTCGCCTCTTATTTCACTTCCGGAGAAAATAACCTAGTTGACACTCTTCCTTATTCCAGCTATTGAGAGCAAACAATACATGCCTGAGAGCAAACAATACATGCCGTTTGAGAGGACTCCGATGCTGTTAGATTTTGGCACATAGTCATCTTTCATTTGTACGTTTAATTAGGGGTGGGTATGAATTGGTTTGGTTTTCGGCTTAAATCGTTCATGATTCACTAATATTAGGTTTTTATTTTTGAGAGCTTCTCGTTACAATCCACAAATTATCTATATACTCTATTTTTTTTTTATTAATGACAATTTTAACCTGAATTAAAATTACTAAATAAGACAAAAAAAATTCTAAAGACACTCCAAACTAATTAAATTATAAAAAAAAAAAATCTCTCATAAATCATTAGATTAAATATTACGTACTAAATTCTCTCTCCTAAATATGTTATTACCATATTAAACACCCTCTCCTAATTACCTTCTCTCCATTTAAAAAAAAAAAAAAAAAATCATATACTTTCTCCATCAATCTCTGATTAATAGTAAAAAAAAAAAACTTATGAATATTTTTTGGTTTTTTAATAACAGAAATATATATATATTAAAAATTAATACAAATACATTGAAAAAACAGCTTTCCCACCAAGTACGATCAGCCTCACGCTGACTTCATCATTAAACAAGTGATTGCCTAACTCTCTAACTTAGGGGGGGTGTATTCAATTAGGATTAATTAGAATTCTTGAAGACATTTAAAGACATTTTTTAAGTGACAGATTTTCATGGATTTCTACAGACTTTTATAAATCCACATGGACTTTCATTGATTTGTTTAGACATCCATCTCAGACTTTTATGGATTTGTTTAGACATCTATCTCAGACTTTTATGGATTTGTTTAGACATCCAAGGATTTTCATGGATTTGTTATCTCTAACTTATATATCAATAGTAAACTAATTATAGCTAATTATAAAAAAAAAAACCTTTGAAGTTGGAATGAGCAAAATTTGACACACCAGTCAATCTATATTTGCGTATATATATATTTTGAGGTTGTTGCTGATGAAAACAAAGCGATTGAATTGAATCCAAAATTGGCTAAGGCTTTCATGAATTTGTTATCTCTGACTTATCAATAGTAAGCTAATTATAGCTAATTATCAAAAAAACCTCTGAAGTTAGAATGAGCAAAATTTGATACACCAGTCAATCTATATTTGTGTATATATATAGTCTGAGGTTGTTGCTGATGCAAACAAAGCGATTGAATTGAACCCAAAATTGGCTAACGCTTATCTGCGTAAAGGCACTGCTTGCATGAAGTGTAGATGAGTTATTTTTCTTTAAAATAAAATGCTAATAAAGAGTTTTTCAAAAAAAAAAAAAAAACTAATAAAGAGTGAGCATTTTGGTGTTTGATTGAAGACTCTACAGATTAATTTGGTGTTGTTTTGTGCAATTCTGGCACGTAGTGAGTTTTGTACTTGTTATACTGTATATAATTATGTGACTGTAACATATTCTTACATATATAATTATGTGCAGTTTTTTTTTTTTTTTTTTTTGCTTTTTAATTCACAGAACATACTGGGGAGATTATTCTCACATGCATCGGTTTTTTTAATTTTTACATATTAGTGCTTTTCATTTCTGATTTGAGAGAGAGAGGGAAAGCAAAATCCACCAAAATCTTTGGGGAGAAAGCTGAACATGTTATGACATTTGATATTTATATCTTTCACCATCAAGTCCACCAAAATCCATCAAAATCCATGACTTAAGAAAATCCTTGAAAATCCAGTTCTAATTGAATACACCTTGATTCTTGTAGACATTTTTAAAATCTCAATTCAATACACCTGGATTTGGAAGGATTCTTTAAAAGTCCATATAAATCCTAATTGAATACCACTGGATTCATATGGACTCTTTTAAAGTCTTTAAATATCCAAATTGAATACACCAGGATTTATAATATCTTTAAATGTCCTCAAGAATCCTAATTGAATACACCCCCCTTAGAGAAAAACTTGGGTGGACCCGGTGCACCAATCACCACTACTGATTGGTGCACCGAGCCATTCATAATGAGGCATGTGGCAATTTTTATTTGAAAAAATATTTAAAAAATATTGAAAGGAGAGAGAAAATATTATATTTAAGGGTAAATTACACTGCACCCCTTGAGGTTTGGCCTTAAGACACTTAGATAGAAAAGTTTCGTTATTCTACACTAGCATCCCTTTTTGACCATTGTAAGGTCCAAAATGCCCTTGGGTGTGAGTGTAAAAAAACTTTTATTTTTATTATTATACAAGGGTATTTTCGACAATACAAGGGTGTTAGCGTAGAATAACAAAACTTTTCCATCTTAATGTCTTAAGGTCAAACCTCAAGGGGTGCAGTGTAATTTACCCTATATTTAATTAAAAGTTAGCACATGTCAATTTTTTAGTGGCTCGGTGCAACACTCAACTGCTGCACCAGGTACTTGATCCAATTGATTCAATCCACTTGATACACCCACGTGGAAGCTTGGTTTGCTTTTTTGCTTTTTGACGTAGGAAGTCTTTAGATTCAAGCCAAATCCATGGCAACAAGAAGAAGAGAGCTCTGCTCTTCGAATTTCAATATCATAAATATCAGAAGTATTCAACTGCCCATTACAAAAGCTATAGACCAAGCATATATAGCTATTTCACAAACATAAAATAAGGCCCAATATAAAACTTAATATAAGCCCAAGCCCAACATAAAATCTTCCTACATCAGTTCACTCATTCTTTAAAAAGAACTTGACCTCGAGTTCGGTTGAAGCACGCGGAAATGAACTAGTTGAACCACAATGGAGCGAAGTTCCATATTTGACTTGTGGGAGTGGTAGACCCCAACCGAAAATTCTCTTCGTAGTTTATCCCAAATCCAAAGTGGAACCGAAACGATCGTCCAACGGAATGCTGAAATTGCCCAAGCTATTTGCCATTGGCACCGCCTTGCTCTTTTAGTCTTGACATTCTCGAATCCCATGCATAATGTACCAACAATTTGGTGAACAACAGAACTTGCATCTCCAAGATCAATTGCCTCCACCATTGGTCGGGTAAAAATTCCAATAATTGAAAACACAATTTTATCATCCTCCTCCACATTTTTAACATTCTCCCCTACATTTTTAACAACTTCAAAACAATCCACAAGCTGCCCTTGAACACTATTCCCACTCTTCAAAACAACTTCAGTACTTTCATCCACCACAATCTCCCCACAATCACATAATGGACGACCATCTTCTTCATTTTTGTTTGCTTCAATAATCTCATTATCACGTTCACTTTTCGAAACAACTATCTCTTCACTTTTATACACACCCACTTCATATTTGATCAAATCTTTCTCATTTTTATCATTCTCCTCCTCATTTTTAACCATATCAAAGCAATCCACAACCTTTTCTTGAACACTGTTAACACAATCAACAACCCCGTCTCCCAATTCATCACAACAATCATTTTCACCTTTCTCAAAATCGAACCAATCGGATACAAATTGCATCATCTCAATGAGGGTTGTGGATCGACCTTGAGGCAAAGTAGGCTTGACCTTCTTAACAGAATTGAGTGGCCAAAATAGAGGTGTGTTGATCTGTTTTGGGCACAAATCCTCTTGGGCCGAAACTGATGTGTCCAGCTCATTTGAGCCAATTCTCCCTTTGGCCTCTCTGGTTCGTTTATGAAGAACACTCGATGCACCCAAAATTCCTTCGTGATAGTGATGATCGAAATCACCTTTAAATGCCATCTTCGAATCTGTGTTGAGTTGAGTGTGGTGCAATTGTGTTTCTATTTTTGTGAATTGGGTTTCACGGGTAGAAGTGATTGAATCTTGGTGGTTTTGCGGCGAATCGATTTGGGTGTTGGCGAATTGGTGGAGTTGGGATTTGTGGGTTTCACGGTACTTGCGATTTGTGGGTTTCATGGGATTTGCAATTTGTGGGATTTGTTGAACATGGATTTTAGTGGGTTGGGTTTCATAGGTAGGGAATTGATTTGGTGAGTGTGAATGGGTGCGTGAATGGGTTGAAAGAGATGGAGGTGGAGGGTTTGAGATGTATTTGGTGATGGGTTTGTTGCAGAGAAGGGAGGTCATCGGTTTGGTGTGAATGTGATCAACTGTGTGAAAATAGTGATGTGAAGAAAATGATGGAGATGGAGATGGAGGTTGGAGATGATGAAGATACCTTGGTTGAGCAGCAAACCTGGGTTCCCCTAAAATCCATTGTTCAACTTCTTCATCTGTACTTGAATCATGACCACGATACCTCCGATGACGAATTCCTCCTTCATCGGACTCAGAGAGCTCAGGTGGAGCAGGGATTTCATGTCGTCGGGCTCTCCTCAGATCATGATCTCCCTTCTTTGAAAGTCAAGCTTCCCGGTCTGGTCGAGCTCGAGCTCGAGCTTCACAGTCTCTGAGATTCTCATTTGTGCTGCCTAGAACCTCAAGGATCCGACGAATATCCTGCGACACTCCATCGACCTTTTGCTCCAAGTTCGCATGTGCAGTCTGCAACTTTTCTAGACTTCGGTTTCCACCTCTGTGCCGGACGTTACCATCGCCATCGTTGGCCATAACCCAGGAGTTAACCGAGGCTCTGATACCACTTGACGTAGGAAGTCTTTAGATTCAAGCCAAATCCATGGCAACAAGAAGAAGAGAGCTCTGCTCTTCAAATTTCACTATCATAAATATAAAAAGTATTCAACTGCCCATTACAAAAGCTACAGACCAAGCATATATAGCTATTTCACAAACATAAAATAAGGCCCAATATAAAACTTAATATAAGCCCAAACCAACATAAAATCTTCCTACATCACTTTTGCTTCATGCTTAAGTTAATTAGGTGAAAATTACAACAATTATCCCTCGTATCATTTGCCTCTATATATCATATATGGTATTCTATTGTAAATGTTTGGTGGTTGAATGTGAGCTCTCAGAAATCAATAAAAGCAAATCGTGTCTCGCTGTTCTCTCGTCTCTTTCTCTCATCTTTATTTCTTATTTGTTATTTATTTTATTCATTTCACAACAGTTTTTTATATATATATAAAAAATAGATATATGAAAACTAATATATTCCAACTAGATTTGATTAAACTTAGAATTTCTAAAACTAATGAAAGAAAAGTTCACTAGGCAATAATATACCTACAAAAGTAACAAAAAACATTTTCATATTTCGATTTTTTTATAAAAAAAACGGGGTACTTGTTTTTGAGTTTTTTTTTTTAATATATACATATATACAGTTCATAAAAATCAAGTTTATTTGTAAGTTTTTTTTTTTTCTTAACTATTATTCTTGCTTGAGAAAGAATGGAGATAGAAAATTAGATATATGTATTAGAGGAAAGAGAGCTTAATATGGTAATTAAAAATTTAGGAGAGAATGTTTAATATGTAATATTTAATCTAAAGATTTAAGAGAGATAATTTCTTTTTTTAATAATTTAATTCAAAAAAGATTACTCATCGGATGAATCCAAAGGCTACGATGGTTCGTCCTAACTTTTATTAAAAGAAAATGAAGTGTCTTTAGAAATTTATTATTTAAAATGAAGTGCCTTTAAAATATGAGTGCCAAAAGATAAAAAGGATAATCTTGAAACAAAAAGAAGTGTTTTTAGAATTTTTTTTAATTTAAATTTTGAGAATGGAGTGAGTTTCGAAAAAAAGTGTAAAAAGAAAAAAATTGAATTGTCAAAAGAAGCTCTCTTTATTTTTTTGAATCGGATTGACCCGTTTCAACAAGGTGGCTCAACTTGACTCAAATTTGCTTTATCTAGTTTGAGTCGGTTCGATTTAATACGGTTTTGGGTCTGATGGGTTGATGGGCCTAATGAAAAATCTAACTACATGTTTAACTGTACTTCATAATATAAGCAAAAGTCTAAATAATTTATAATACATTCCATTATAATTCAAAATATAGCCTATAATAATAATAACAATCACGACATAATGTTAATAGCATGGTCGAAATCACGATTGAATGTGTTTTTCTATTTATATTTTAGTTTTTTTTAATAGATTTATATGTTATTTAATACTTAATATATATATATACAGTCTTTTTACTATTAGTTCGTTTTGATATAAAATATATCAGGATGAAAAATGTGGACCATAGATTATGGAGAAGTTTTGACAAGTGCATACACTTTGAGTCAAAGTATGTAAATCTAATGGTCCACATTCTTCGTCCGGATATATTTTATATCAGGACGAACTAACAATAGAAAAATTGTATATATATATATATATATATATATATTGGTTCTCTCATAAATGATCCCTTATTTTAATTTCGGTAAGAACCTTGATAAAATCACATCAATTTCTATAAATTTTGATCTAAATTTTTGTGTAGATGATAAGTTCAATAAAATCTACCTATCAATAAAGTTTAAGAATTTTTCAAGCACTACAACTATTTATTCTGATTTTGTTAAATATGAAAGCATAGAAAAATGGGCGAAATATAGGAAAATTCAAGAAAAATAGTTGTAGTGTTTGAAAAAATCTCAAATTTTATTCATAAGTAGATTTCAATGAACATATCATCCACACAAAAATTCAGATCAAAATTCAAAAAAATGAATGTGATTTCATCAAAGTCCCTACCGAAATTAAAATAAAAGATCCCTTATGAGAGAACCATTATATATAAAACAATATTCATTAACTTAAATCAATATATATCTAATATTTAATAAAATAATATATAAATGCGTATAATTACTTAAAATAAACCTTATATTTATTTATATTTAGTTTTATAATATATATATATATATATATTTAAAATTTACTCGGTTTAGTCGGATCGGTTCGGTTTTTGTTAAGGCAAAACCATCCATGACTCACTTAAACTCGGTATTCAGTTTTTTGAATCGGATTGACTCGTCTCAACAGGGTGACTCGACTCGAACACGTATTTTTGGCTTGGTTCAGTTCGGTTAGCCACGGATTGTAAAATCGTATTCACCCCTACACTTAACTACAAATGCGAATATGAAGATTTAAAAAAAAAAAAAAAAAAAAAAAAAATTGGTTTCAACAAAAGTTTGACAACAATGGAATGGATTTATAAATACCACTTGCAGTAGCAGCAACTCAAACCTCGAACATTAGATATTGTCGGACTGAATGAGTGTTCTTACCATTTAACCACATTGTTTTCTTTTTAATTAAAGACATTCACTTCACTTCTATTTTTTTTTTCAGCTACTCTAGTGTTGACACAATTTTCTTAGCAAAAAGCCAAAAATGATTGTGTATTTTCTCTTCATTTATGTGGTGGGGTTCAAATCTCAAATTTACTCATTAAATCGTAAAGTATGGAGAGTATAATTTGTAGCGGTAGATCTCACTTGATCCTATCATACCCTTAACAAAATTTGAATGCTTTCTCTAAATTTGAATTCTCATTAAAATTTTGTTTACATTTTCTCTAATTTAGAAGATATCATAAATTCAAAATGGTTTAGACATATGTAAACAAAATTTTGACAGTGATAGAACAAATAATAAAGAATCAAATATTGTGTCATGGTTTGAGTATTCTCGTTTATAGATGACAATATTTATGATGTGTTGCCATTGTGAATGTGCAAAGAAGTTGCATTGCACCCACAAGACAAGATGAAAATAGATTATAAAAGATGTCAAAATGAGCAGTGTCCAAACCCAAAATTTACAAATAGATTGTAATAAAGAAGAGGGAAAGTTGAGTATTTTTGTTAATATGAGTGAGTAACTATTAAGCAGAAGCTAGATGATTAGCTAATATTAATATAGCTTTAAGAAATTACAAAACAAACATTTGTTTCTATCAAGCAACCTTGTATTAATTGTAAATTTTGTAGATTCAAGCAACCTGCAAAGGTATCAGTTTTGGGATTAAACATGACAATAGATTTGCAAAGTGGTCAATGTTGCAAAACTTGAATAGTTGAAATACCGTGTTGTCTTGAGAGTCTTCAAAGTTTGATATTGAAAAAGGATTTGAGGAAAGGTGGTGTCAACCATATCAGTATCAAGCTCTTCAAATCCATGAGATATTGCATACTCAAAAACTAAACTCGTAATTTTGTGACGGGTGGTTGTATTCCAGCAATCTAACTTGAGTTTAAGAAGCTTCAAGTGGTTGATACGGTGTAGGACATTAGAGATAAAATCACAGAAAACAAGAGTATTAGTGAAGCTATGGCGACAAAAACTGAGAGTGTGGATGTTAGTCCAATGATAGCTCCGATTCTTTGACAAAACACAGGTCCTAACCGCACACTTGGTGTTCATAAGAGAGAGAATGTGATGGATTATAGGGTCCGGTAAATTACTAAGCCTATCACTCCTCTGTATTTCATCACTAATCTTCACTTTCTTACACGGCCTCTCCATGATCTTCAACCTCTGAATTCTCTACTGAAAACTGATTATTAAACAAGGAATATCAAAGATTATTTATATATACTAGTTTTAGTCCTAATCCTAATTTAAAAAGGAAAATAAGCTAAACTTAATCTAGGAATTATCAAAATCACCCGAAAAAAGGATTTATTATTATTATTAAAATATTAACATAAAAATATTTTATTAAGGCCGGTTTCATGAATGAGAAGGATTTATTATTAATATTATTGATGTAGGACACTTTCTTTTGGAAATTAATTTGTTTTAGAGTTTCTTTCTCAGCAAGATTTCTTTTTTTAGTTTCTTTAGGAATCAAGTCTAGGGTTTAGAAAATAAATCAAAATTTACTTACCTACCAAGTTTAGGACTAGGAATTAAATCATGTAATTTTCTATGCTTTCTTTTCAATCAAGTTAGGAGTCCCGAATCAATTTTTTGCTGGATTTCTTTTTCCAGCTTGTTTAGGAATCAAGTTTAGGTTTATGAAATAAATAAATTAATTAATCAAGCTAGGAGTCCAGTTTGTTTAGGAACCAAGTTTAGGTTTAGGAAATAAATCAAAAATTACATGGTAATATTTGATGCTTTCTTCCCAATCAAGTTTGGAGTCTCGAATCCTAAAGGTTTCAGTTTTGTTTGTAACTTTTCTTCAATATTAATAAAACCGTTCTTTTTGAATAAAATCTATTCGCTTTTGTTTCATCAATTATTTACAAAAATTGGGAAGTTGTAGTTTTAGTAGGCTAGCTAGCTAGTAAAATTGCAATTCTTGATAAGTACTATCAGAAAAGAAGAGGAGATAACAAGTATATTTGATTCCAAATAAAAAACTTGACATTATCATAGATTTTATCAATTTCTCTCTTCTTTTTTTCAAAAAACTTCATAATAGCTTGTTACATAACTAGTCCAACGTGACTAATCTTCATTTATAACCAGTTGCAGTTAGACCAAATTTTATGAAGTGTTGCCATTGTGAATGTGCAAATAAGTTGCATTGCATGAGGGGCGGACCGACGTTAAGAATAATTTTCAGAAGAAAAAAAATTGATTTAGTTAACTAGTCCAACGTGACTAATCTTCATTGAATAATTTTCATTTAGATTGTATTAGATTTGTTTGATTTAAATGAATGGATAAGAGTGTTGCCACGTCATTTAAGTACCAGATTTAGGCAAAGTAGCATTATCTCTTAATTTGGATTTGTTAGCTACTTGATTTATTATTTTTATTTAATTATAGTTTTTGTGTTTCAGGTGAGTTAGCATGAAACTTGGAAAATAATCAATTTTAAGAATAAACAAAGTCATGTGGGCTCAATTCAATTGTTGAATATTTGAAGACTTCCAAGCCCAAGAGTTAAAAGCCTAATCAAGAGAAGTGGTGTTAAGAGGAAGATTTTAGTTTTGAAAAGAAATAAAAAATCTTCACTATCAAATAAATGAGAATCAATAAAAACAAGATAAAAGGTGATTTAAGGGTAGCAATTGTTAATACCAACGCGACATAAAATCAGTGGGTCGGGTGACTTGGGTTACTACCTGATTAACATATTTTACCCAATAAATGAATGGGTTGTGTTTGAGTTGATTTCTTTCTGATCGGTTAAATAGTTTGACACATTATTTTCAAAATATAAGATTTTATATGGGAAAATTGTTTTAATTTTTCATGAGATTTATATATATATATATTGGATGAAAATTGTATTACAGTTGTTTGTTTTCATTTGACAAATGTGTTTAGTGAATTCAAATTGTATAATTGAGTTAAATGTTATAACATTTAAAAATAAAAAGAATAGTGCTAGACGTCCCATTTTTATTTATTTTTTTCTAAATGGTGTAGCATATAAGGTGTCAACATCACATTAAATGATATATCATCGACTCACAAGTTGGGATGTTTAGACTCTAGCATTACTCTTTGGGAATTTTTTTGATATCAATCCCTCTAAAATATAGAAAATAATGGAGATATTTGGAAAATATTATTGATATTTAACTACTTGATCTTTTTTTTTTTTTTTTTTTTGACACAAGAAGAACAAAACAAAGCAAAGAAAACTAGCCAAAGGCTTCAATCTGGACAAGACGCTCCACGCAAGGAGGGCAAGAGTCCAACCAAAAGCAATCATGCTCAACCGAGAGAGCCATCTTAGCTAACTTATGAGCAACTAAATTCCCCGATCTCGGGGTATGGGAGATACTACAGCCAGGATTAGAGCCCAAGGAGGCAACAATCAAGTTGATGAGAGGACCAACCTCCGCAGAGGAGGACACGCCTTTGCAAACCATATCAACAACCTGCAGACAGTCAGAATCAATTTGGAAGGGAACAAGACCAGCTTCAATAGCCAAGCCAACACCCCCGCCAGACAGCCATAGCCTCCGCAACAATAGGAGAGAACATTGCCCTGACTTTGACAGCAGTAGCCGAAAAAACCTTCCCCACCTTATCCCGAATGATAATACCCAGACCAATAACTCCCCTAGCATAATCCATAGCAGCATCCGAATTGATTTTCCAAGCAGCACCCTCCGGAGGTCTCCAACCATGAATATTAGAGGCCGAAACAAAACTAGGATTATTCACCACATGAACTGAATTCCACTCCTCAAAAAAGTTCGAAGCCCACCCCAACACATCCCCATAGTCATCAGTACCAAGATTATGCACCAGCTGATTCCTACAAAACCACACTCTCCAGAAACTCACGCAAAGAAGGGCCAATTGATGGGAATTCAGATACCGAAGACAATTAAGCATAAAGTCATGGAAGTGCATCCCATCCTGCAAATTTAACTTCTTCAAAATCAAGAAATTATCTCTAACCTGAGACACACCACGACAGCCTCACAACGCATGGACCATAGTCTCCGGCTGACGGTGACAACAAGGACACAAATCAGAAGAAGGAACCCCACGTCTAGCAAGATAAGCCATCGTGGGAACCCAATGATTACTTGCTCGCCACAAGAAGATTTTAATCTTTAAAGGAACCTTAAGCCTCAAAAAAGCTTTCCACCAGGAATTAGAACTGTCCAGACTCGAGGAACTAGGCTTCTCCACCAAATCTCTCCCCACTTTATAACCACTATTCACAGTGTACATCCCAGAATTCTCAAAGTGCCACAGCAAGGAGTCATCAATCCGAGAGGGCAAGGAAGGAGTAGCAAGAATCGAATTCACATCATCCGCAAGAAAATTATTCTGTAACAGCACATGGTTCCACCCACCAGACTCAGTTTTCAACTCCTCCACTTTAGCATTCACACCCAAAACACAAGGAGAAATGATCTTAAAGGTCGACGGTCTAGGAATCCAGCGATCTTGATAAATACAAACTGAGTCGCCTGGAGGGCAACCTTTAACTTTTGGGAGAATGGAGTCTCAGTGCAGGCAAGAACGGCCGATTATCTAGTAGTATTTCCTTTGCGTCCTGCCGGCCTTAGTTTTGAGCATGACGATCAGCCCTGCTCATATGTTTTTAACATTCATCCATTGTTGCATGCTCTTGATACTACTGAAGAAGATGATTCTTTATATCTTTTGCTCGGAAAGGGAGAGCACTGTTTGATGTTCCAAAACGATCAAAGACTCCGTAGATTCAAATGGAAGGAATGTGAGGCAACCAAATTCAAAGCAACAGCCCTAACATAATGGAATAACAGAGGCAGAATTTGGGTCGATGCAACCAATTTCGTGTGCATTCTTGACTATTATTTCAACATATTAAAAGATTTGCTAGACCCAATATCGAGAATCAAGGTCTCTGCGTCTCCGTGGCATGTGCAACTATCTCTGGAAGGGGAGCACAAAGTCAATTTATCCGGTGATTTGTTTTTGGTACAAAGGAAAGGCTAAACAGCCAAAAACCAACAAGACCAGCAAAACTACAAGCTAGGAACAATCCTAGCAACAGCAGTGCCCTTAAGATCACTCTTCAAGCTATCAGTGATCTGATAAGGAGGATCAGTCAGAACCATAGTCCCCAAAACCATAGTGAAGGTATTGGTCATTTTGATTTTCCAAGGACAGCCCGATTTGAAAGCAATTACCTGAAAAGTGTAATGGATTTCATCCTTCAAACAGATGGGGTTAGGTTAATTTTCTTGGAGGAGCCATATACTGATTCTATACTCTATGAGATCGAGGAAATTGGGGAAATGATGTTTTACGTTTTGGAGTAATCACAAGACTCAAAGTCTTGTTTTGGTTCGGAATTGTCAGGCACTTTAATCTGTTCATTCTCTTTCTTTAGTTGTAATCACAATTCACAGGAATTGTCAGGCACAACAATGTGTTCGTTATCTTTGTTTGTAAGAGCAACGCGTAATTGTTCTCTGTGTTTTCTGTCTTTTTTCACTGGGTTTGGGTTGCTCTGTTTTTAGGGATTGTTTTGTTCTTGGCCTCCTTGGCTGTTGCTTTTGCTTTTTCTTTTTGTTCCTGTTTTGGGTTTCATTTTTAGTTTTTACTGATCAGTTGAGAGCTATATGAAAGTACATTTTGGGCTTTTTGAATGTACGGATTGCTTAATGAGAAGTTGGAAGGTTTTTGAATCTACCTATTAGCTTTATAATATTCATTCTCAATATTACTCATATGCAAACATAATATCAAGCATGCATTATATATTTATATGCACAGTACACACATGACACATGGACACAGAAGAAGCATACACATATGCACACTAAATCAAAAACTAGCTTTTATAGTCAAGTGGCATCATGTCACTGTCACTAACAAAATGCAACATTTTCATCTTCAAAAGGTTTTTTGACATGATGAATTGTGAAGGTGTGTCAAAGTGGTTAATTACATGTTTGAATGCGCTGGTGATGACAAATTTAAGAAAATTATATATATATATATGTATGTATGTGTGTGTGTGTGTGCGCGCGCGCGCGCTATATTATCAACTTGTAATGACTCATTGGCCTAACTGGGAAAATTGAGTTATAGGGTCCATACGCTATAACTCTTGGTCCAATTAATAGAAAACATGGGTTTAGTGTTCTTGTAGGAGACATTGATCTTTGGCAATGTTCAAATAACAACCCTAATCAAGATATTTTCGAAGAAACCCTCTTCCCACCCATTTTGGCATTGTTCAAATAACAACTCTGATCAAGATATTTTCGAAGAAATCCTCTGTCAAGACCATTAAAGAAAAGCTTAAAGTTAAGTGTTAATTCTGTTGTAACTGTATGTACACGTGTAAGCTTCTGATTAGTAGAAGAGTTTAGAGATACAATAAAATCAAAATCCCCTGTACTATTCATTCATTGAATTAATGAGAAATACCTAGATTCAAAGTCCTTTTCATTTCTTTTGACATGGTATCAAAAGCCAGTCCTTCAAACATGGGAGATCAATGAGATTCAATCTCCATGGAAGGTTCTTCGATCAAATTCGTTCCAGTTTCTTTTAAGCACTATATTTCTGTTAAACTTGACAATGGTGATTTTCTACTCTAGCGTCAACAAGTAGTAGTAGCCATTAAAGGTCACAAACTTCAGAAGTTCATTTTCAATGGTCCGTCGTCCATTCCACTATAATTTCTTTCCACTGCAGATGAGGTCAAAGGTCAGGTTAATGGTGATTTCTTGGATTGGGAGTAACAAGATCAGTTGCTGGTTTCTTGGCTGCTTTCATCGATGACAGAAGGTGTTCTTACTCTTATGGTTGGTTGCGATACTGCTTCTCAGATCTGGAACACACTGGATTTGTATTTTGCATTGTAGACTCGTGCGAAGGTTTCTCAATTCAAGACATAACTTCAGAATACCAAGAAAGATGATCTCACAATCAATGATTATCTGCTTCGAATCAAAAATCTGGTTGATCAGCTCGCATCGATTAGGTACTTTCTTTCCACTTCTGATCACATTACTGCTATTTTCGTCGGTCTTTCATCTGAATATGATACTTTTGTTGTATCTGTGAGCTCTCATAAGGATGCATATACAGTAGCTGAAATTGAATCGTTGTTGTTAGCTTAAGAATCTAGAATTGAAAAGAATCTTAAGACACTTGACTCTGCTTTGCCTAATGTTGTAAATGTTGTTACTCGGTCTTCTAATCAAAACAGACGACCTTATTCGAACTTCACACCTGGTTCTTCAAATAACTTTCGACCATCATTTAATTCCAATTCCAATATTCAATTTGGTGGTGGTGGTAATCAGTTTCAGCCTAATCGAGATGGCTTTAATGGAGGTCATGGTAGAGGAAGACAATCTTATAATGGTGGTAATAAGCCACAATGTCAATTATGTGGAAAATTTGGCCATGTTGTGATGAAATGTTGGTATCATTTTGACTCTAATTTTCAAGGTCCTGCTTTCTCTAATTCTGGACCTAGTCAGTTTGGTGGTTCTTCTATTTCTGGTTCTCCTCAAATGACAACACAGCTTGCTGCATACATGGCCACACCTGAATCAGTTTGTGACAGCAGTTGGTATCCAGATTCAGGTGCCACCAATAACATTACTCCTAATGCAGCCAATCTTGTGTACCCATATGTACTCGATCATGTCCTGTGTAATCTGCCTTGGAGGAGCCATATACTGATTCTATACTCTGTGAGATCGAGGAAATTGGGGAAATGATGTTTTACGTTCTAGAGTAATCACAAGACTCAAAGTCTTGTTTTGGTTCGGAATTGTCAGGCACTTTAATCTATTCATTCTCTTTCTTTAGTTGTAATCACAATTCACAGGAATTGTCAGGCACAACAATGTGTTCGTTATCTTTGTTTGTAAGAGCGGTGTGTAATTGTTCTCTGTGTTTTCTGTCTTTTTTCACTGGGTTTGGGTTGCTCTGTTTTTAGGGATTGTTTTGTTCTTGGCCTCCTTGGCTGTTGCTTTTGCTTTTCTTTTTACTCCTGTTTTGGGTTTCCCTTTTAGTTTTTATTGATCAGTTGAGAGCTATATGACAGTACATTTTGGGCTTTTTGAATGTACGGATTGCTTAATGAGAAGTTGGAAGGTTTTTGAATCTACCTATTAGCTTTATAATATTCATTCTCAATATTTACTCATGCAAACGTAATATCAAGCATGCATTATATATTTATATGCACAGTACACACATGACACATGGACACAAAAGAAGCATACACATATGCACACTAAATCACAAACTAGATTTTATAGTCAAGTGGCATCATGTCACCGTCACTAACAAAATGCAACATTTTCATCTTCAAAAGGTTTTTTGACATGATGAATTGTGAAGGTGTGTCAAAGTGGTTAATTACAGTAACTGTGCAGAGAAATGTTTGAATGCGTTGGTGATGCCAAATTTAAGAAAATTATATATATATATATATATATATGTGTGTGTGTGCGCGCGCGCGCTCTATTATCAACTTGTAATGACTCATTGGCCTAATTGGGAAAATTGAGTTATAGGGTCCATACGATATAACTCTTGGTCCAATTAATAGAAAACACGGGTTTAGTGTTCTTGTAGGAGACATTGATCTTTGGCAATGTTCAAATAACAACCCTGATCAAGATATTTTCAAAGAAACCCTATTCCCATCCATTTTAGCATTATTCAAATAACAACCTTGATCAAGATATTTTCGAAAAAACCTCTGTCAAGACCATTAAAGAAAGAGTGGTGCTATTGGCACCCATATAATGATCTAATAATGCCCCAACTTCCCAACAATTAACATTTCACCCCCTAATTAACATAATATTATGATAAGTTAACAAATTAACAAATTAGTAAATGAAATTAACATAATATTCACTTTTTAGTGTTTTTTTATTAACATTTAGTAATTTTTATATTATTACTAATTAAAAGGATACAATTGGAATACATTTGATTAATAGGGTTAAAATTGTGATTAAACAAAACTTTTAAATAAAGGATACAATTATAATAGATTTTATTTAATAATGGTCTATACGTTAATAATAAAAATGAAGGGATTTAATTTAAAAAAAAAAAAAAAAGATAAACAACAAAGTAGCGCTGAAGACTAGCCATCGCTAGATCTGGTGCTGAAATTTCTGGTGTTACACTCTGGCGTAGAAATTGGCACACGGTTGGAGTCTTGTCATGCTACAAAATGGAGAATGGCGCTCCGTTGGAGATGCCCTTAGACCCTCTTTAATATTCAACTTGTTTAATAAAATGACCAATAGAACTATCCGAATCGTATCAAATTACAAAGGGGTCTAATCAACTCCCCCATCTTTAATAAAACATCTTTTTAATTATTTATATCAATTTTTATTTTATTTTTCTTGAACCAGAAAAACTACCCATTTACTCTGTTGTACTTCATTCCGTCCATTTTTTTATTAAAGAAAAAGAAAAGAAAAAAGCATCCAAATGTGCACGTTTGACGTGCACGATCAGAAAATATATAACCTTTGCAATGTAGACATTCATTCCATCCAAATTTTATTTAAAAAGAAAAAATAATAAATAAAAATATAAACACCCATATTTATCAACTTTTTTTTTATACACCCTTTAAAAAAAAAGTAATACTATCCATTTTTTTAAACGTTTTTTTTTTTTTTCCTTTAAAAGTTTAGTGATAAAGACTATTTTTTTTCTTTAAAAAAGTAATACTATCCATTTTAGGGTGATGTTAGTCCAAATCACCCTAAAATCCATGAAAAAAGTAATTAAAATTTAAAATATTAACATAAAAATATTTTATTAGGAGGGTGTATTCAATTAGGATTCTTGAGGACATTTAAATACATTATAAATCCTGGTGTATTCAATTTGGACATTTAGGAGGGTGTATTCAATTAGGATTTTAAAAGACTTTTAATGACTTTTATGGAATTAAAAAGTTTAGGTGTATTCAATATATACTTTTAGCGACTCTATAAAAGTCATGAGGTATTCAATACAAACTTTTATAGACTTTTAAAAAGTCTTTAAAAGTCATATGATATTCAATCAAGACTTTTTAACAGTCTATGAAAGTTAAGAGGTATTCAAAATCTCAATGACTTTTAATGACTTTAAAATATCAATAACTTTTAATGACTTTTTGGGGGGTGTATTCAATTAGGATTAATTAGGATTCTTGAAGACATTTAAAGACATTTTTTAAGTGACAGATTTTCATGGATTTCTACAGACTTTTATAAATCCACATGGACTTTCATTGATTTGTTTAGACATCCATCTCAGACTTTTATGGATTTGTTTAGACATCTATCTCAGACTTTTATGGATTTGTTTAGACATCCAAGGATTTTCATGGATTTGTTATCTCTAACTTATATATCAATAGTAAGCTAATTATAAAAAAAAACCTTTGAAGTTGGAATGAGTAAAATTTGATACACCAGTCAATCTATATTTACGTATATATATATTTTGAGGTTGTTGCTGATGAAAACAAAGCGATTGAATTGAATCCAAAATTGGCTAAGGCTTTCATGAATTTGTTATCTCTGACTTATCAATAGTAAGCTAATTATAGCTAATTATCAAAAAAACCTTTGAAGTTAAACTGAGCAAAATTTGATACACCAGTCAATCTATATTTGTGTATATATATAGTCTGAGGTTGTTGCTGATGCAGACAAAGCGATTGAATTGAACCCAAAATTGGCTAAGGCTTATCTGCGTAAAGGCACTGCTTGCATGAAGTGTAGATGAATTATTTTTCTTTAAAATAAAATGCTAATAAAGAGTTTTTCAAAAAAAAAAAAAAAAAAAAAAAAAAAAAAAAAAAAGCTAATAAAGAGTAAGCATTTTGGTGTTTGATTGAAGGCTCTACAGATTAATTTGGTGTTGTTTTGTGCAATTCTGGCACGTAGTGAGTTTTGTACTTGTTATACCGTATATAATTATGTGACTGCAACATATTCTCACATATATAATTATGTGCAGTTTTTTTTTTCCTTTTTAATTCACAGAACATGCTGGGGATGGAAGTTTATTATTCTCACATGCATCGGTTTTTTTAATTTTTACATATTAGTGCTTTTCGTTTCTGATTTGAGAGAGAGAGGGAAAGCAAAATCCACCAAAATCTTTGGGGAGAAGGCTGGACATGTTATGACATTTGATATTTATATTTTTCACTATCAAGTCCACCAAAATCCATCAAAATCCATGACTTAAGAAAATCCTTTAAAATCCAGTCCTAATTGAATACACCTTGATTCTTGTAGACATTTTTAAAGTCCCAATTCAATACACCTGGATTTGAAAGGATTCTTTAAAAGTCCATATAAATCCTAATTGAATACCACTGGATTCATATGGACTCTTTTAAAGTCTTTAAATGTCCAAATTGAATACACCAGGATTTATAATGTCTTTAAATGTCCTCAAATGTCCTCAAGAATCCTAATTGAATACACCCCCCTTAGTTATAACAAATCTCACAATTTGTCTTCCATTCTTACCAAAGACTTTGAATGACTTTTTTTTTTATATATAAAAAAAAATTAGAAAGAATTTCACTTTAAAAGAAAAATATAAAACTCTTTAAAAAATATCAACCACCAAATATATGCTTTATTTTCAAATAAAATCACACTCATTCTTAACAAATTTCATAAATAAAATAAAATGAATAACTTTAAAATGAATAAATATTATAAAAAAAAAACAAAAAAAAAACATACAAACATTAACGATCTATAACAAAAATATATATATATATATATAACTAAAAAAAAATATAAAACAACTCTTTATCGGCTATGCAATTAAGGGCAAGAGATTTCATATTTTTTTATCTATATTTTTAAAGCAACTAAACAACACCGAAACAAATCAAATGAACTTCATTTATATAAAATAATAATAATAAAAGACAAAAGCCACTACTTAAATGTCGCGTATGAGCGTGATTCCATGTAATTATGATCAATATCAAACTACCCACTTTTAGACATAGATCTTATTCAACAACTAGGTGCGGTTTTTATGTTTTATCTTTAGTAACTTGAATGAACTTTTGATTGATTTTTTATACTCATTGTCATATTTTCGTAGAGACATGCAAGCGTTAATATTATTATCGGTTTGCTACATTTATTCTAAAAAAAATTATAATATTTTGACTAATTATTAAAAAACAGATAAAATTTTGACTAATCATTAAAAAAAAAAAAAAAAGGAGCATAATGTCTTTATAATGTGAAAGATAATTTAAAATAAATAAAAAATTAAATCACATATATAGACATGAATACTTTTGTCAAATTTAATTAACGATAGTTTTTTTTATTCATTTGAAAAATTATTTTTATTGACATGATAAATATATATAATTTTGTTAAAACAAATTATACATTATATTTAGAAGTCAATGAAAGTCTATAAATGTCTCTAAAATTCTTTTAAAATGAAAGTCTACGAAAGTCTACGAAAGTCTTTTAAAATGAAAGTCTACGAAAGTCTTTTAAAATGAAAGTCTATGAAAGTATTTTAAATAAAAGTCTATGAAAGTTTTTCATAATCTTGTAAAGTCTATAAAAGTCCATAAAATCTGCAAAAGTCATCTACTTAAAAAAGTCATTAAAAGTCATTAAAAGTTTTTCGAAATCCTAATTGAATACACCCCCCTTAAAGACTTTAAAAGAGTCCATATGAATCCAGTGGTATTCAATTAAGATTTATATGGACTTTTAAAGAATCCTTCCAAATCCAGGTGTATTGAATTGGGACTTTAAAAATGTCTACAAGAATCAAGGTGTATTCAATTAGGACTGGATTTTAAAGGATTTTCTTAAGTCATGGATTTTAATGGATTTTGGTGGACTTGATGGTGAAAGATATAAATATCAAATGTCATAACATGTCCAGCCTTCTCCTCAAAGATTTTGGTGGATTTTGCTTTCCCTTTCTCTCTCAAATCAGAAACGAAAAGTACTAATATGTAAAAATTAAAAAAACCGATGCATGTGAGAATAATAAGCTTCCATCCCCAGTATGTTCTGTGAATTAAAAAGGAAAAAAAAAAAAAAATTCACATAATTATATATGTGAGAATATGTTGCAGTCACATAATTATATACAGTATAACAAGTACAAAACTCACTGCGTGTCAGAATTGCACAAAACAACACCAAATTAATCTGTAGAGCCTTCAATCAAACACTAAAATGCTCACTCTTTATTAGGTTTTTTTTTTTTTTTTTTTTTTTTTTTTTTTTGAAAAACTCTTTATTAGCATTTTATTTTAAAGAAAAATAATTCATCTACACTTCATGCAAACAGTGCCTTTACGCAGATAAGCCTTAGCCAATTTTGGGTTCAATTTAATCGCTTTGTTTGCATCAGCAACAACCTCAGACTATATATATACACAAATATAGATTGACCGGTGTATCAAATTTTGCTCATTCTAACTTCAAAGGTTTTTTTGATAATTAGCTATAATTAGCTTACTATTGATAAGTCAGAGATAACAAATTCATGAAAGTCTTAGCCAATTTTGGATTCAATTCAATCGCTTTGTTTTCATCAGCAACAACTTCAAAATATATATATACGCAAATATAGATTGACTGGTGTATCAAATTTTGCTCATTCCAACTTCAAAGGTTTTTTTTCTTATAATTAGCTATAATTAGCTTACTATTGATATATAAGTTAGAGATAACAAATCCATGAAAATCCTTGGATGTCTAAACAAATCCATAAAAGTCTGAGATAGATATCTAAACAAATCCATAAAAGTCTGAGATGGATGTCTAAACAAATCAATGAAAGTCCATGTAGATTTATAAAAGTCTGTAGAAATCCATGAAAATCTGTCACTTAAAAAATGTATTTAAATGTCTTCAAGAATCATAATTAATCATAATTGAATACACCCCCCTAAGTATGTCATGAATTCATGCTTCACCCGGAGAAGGATTTATTATTACTATTATTATTATTATTTACAAAAAATTTGGTTGGCTATGAATTCAGAAGTAGTAGTTTCAGTCAGCTAATAAAATTGCAATTCTTGATAAGTACTATCAGAAAAGAAAAAGGAGATAACAAGTCAATTTGATTCCAAATAAAACATTTGATATTATCATAGATTTTCTATTTCTATCCTTAATGAACAAAAATATCATTGACAAGGAAAAATGAAAGATAATACCAACCTTGACTGTCATGAAGTGAAATTACTGAGAGAAGAAATTCAAAATCATAGAGCTTCAAAGCTCTTCAATGGAGATGAACAATTCTCTACTTAGTCAATTGAATATTATCAATTAGTTACAAAACAGTATTTATATACTAATGCATGTTGTAATTAGGCTAAACTTAACACATGAGACATTAAGAACAAAATCATGAGGTTGAATGAGGCAAGGAAGGCGAACACAATACTTTGAGGGTAATTAGCAGAAGAAACTGATTAAAGAAATTCAATTTTCATTATATATACCAAAGTGAGTTCGAATCTGAAAAGGGATTCACGTCATCAATCCAAGTGGGGATCTCATTATCTATCAAATTGCTTTCCCTAGATACAATATTGTAAAGATGAACAAGAAAGCTAAACCTAAACAATAACCAAAACAATAAGAGGAAGTACATTCCAAATACCTAGATCGGATCTCTGCTATGCCTAGTAAAACTCCAATTATGAGACAAAAGAAGCCGCCAACAATGTCATCGCGCAACCCGTTAGCCAGCCATTCCGGTGTGATGACAAACAGTATAAAACGAGAAGCTATGTGCATCATATAAGCAAAGACATGTAAATTACCCATCAGGTCAAATGTTTTGAAACCTCAGACACGATTAGACAAATAGGTATTAACTCAATGTAGTAATGACTGGTTGTGATCAATAAAAATTCCTAACCTGGAATGGTTCGAGGAAAGAAAAGGTTTGCTCCAACCGCAAGAAATGCAACCCAACGACCGAATTGGCCTCTGCATCATTTGATGAACACTTGTTTTAGTAAAAGCAAATAGCATATAAATCTAATTTAACTTAGTTGGAATTTGTAAAGCCAACAAAGATGACAAAGCACCTTAAGATTTTGAACAGCACAGTTGGGAAAGTTGTGAAGAGATACAACACTAGAAGTGTGGTTTGTGTGTGTGATCTCCTTCCTGTTCTGTTCAGGAGTAACAAAAATCTGCAGAACACAATATTGGAAACTTGAGTACACAAGACAAGAACCATGTCAATGTAAATTATTACAGGTTTTCTTCTCAATAACAAGTACACCAAGTATTGGAAAGTAGATTCAAATATCCAACTCAATCATGTCATAATCCCAACTAAAAAGGGTTTAATTTGCTTCATGGATGGATCAGTTCAAAAGCATAATCAATACATAATCAACATCAGTTCATATGAATTGCATGGGCACTCGAGCGCACACACAACACCATGTCAACGTACTGTTAAATGGGAAAGTAGATTCAAAATTTCAATTGTCCAACTCAATCATGTCATAATCCAAAACTACAAAAGGGTTTTGATTCATGGATGGATCAGTTCAAAAGCATAATCAATTTATGATATTTATGATGAAATTTAGTTGAAATGAGCAACATCAGCTCATATTCTTACCCAATTCTACCCAAGTCAAACGGATACACAAAAAAGAATATCATAATAACATATTCCCAGATAAGCAGACAAAGATTAGCAAAAAAATAACACAATTAAAATTAATTATTCATGACTCATAGAAGTAGAAGCTATAAATAGAAAATAAAAGACTCACAAAGCAGAAATGGTACCACCCCATTGAAACCAGGTTCGAGCACTACTAATACTAGAACCCTGCTCTGTATATACAACACTTTGGGCCAACTCCATGAATCCCATTTGCCCAGAAATCTGCTTCTTTGATTTTTAAACAAATTTTTTATTTTCTCCTTCTATTTCTATCGCATCTTTGTTGTTGAATATAATAAATTTTGCATCTTTGGGTGCCTTTTTGAGTCAAGATCCATGAATAAACAGTCACGGTTACCCAAATGTCATTTCCACGTGGCACGCTTGCAGCCCTTGGATCAAACGCCGCCCCAAGTGTTGAGCTCCGAGCCTCCGGTCATTTATTGGATCCTCCGGGTTTGGCCCGTTTGGGAAGTGGGTCATTTGGTTTTCTGTTCCTCATACAAAGAGAAACTTCCAAGTAAACTTTCTTTCACGAGAAGATAATAAAAGAAAAAAGACAGAATGGAATGAAAAAGCTTTTTAATTTGGGCCATTAGTTGGGTCACATACCCATTTTATAATTTTAGAATCTGGACTTTTATTTTTAACGATGCTTGATCGACAATCAAAACCTGGCCCACTAATATTTTGCCATGTTGTGAATGTCTTTTATGATGGTATAGTCCCGTAGACATACCACGTGATATGATTTGCATTGAAGCATTTATTGAATTTGAGATTTTGAAAAAAAATACCATTTACGGTAGCAGAGATTCGAGTTTGAGACATTATCAAACTGAATAAGCATTATTTACCATCAAGCCACATTAGACGGTGAATAGCCAATAGGGGCATAGCTCAGTTGGTAGATAGACGAGCTTGAGACTTGGGTAAATGACTCATAAATCAGCTGCTCGAATTCTACCAATGGTGAAAGTTTTCAAAAAAATACAGAGTCCCGAATTAATAGATGTTGTAAAAAAAAAATAAAAAAAAAAACATTAGACGGTGAATAGGTTTTGAAACTTGGGTGTACTTAGAAATTAGAATTGGTCAAGGCATATTTTACAATTTTATTTTTCTTGTTCTTAATTCCGACTTCCTATTGGAGATTGAATTCAATACCAACTTATAAATACTTTCAAAAATAAAATACCAACTTTTTGTTAAATCGTAAAATAAATCAGATCAAACACAAAGAAAAAAATTATTTAATTTTTATTTTTTAGGAAACTTCATTGGTGATTGTGAGAAGTGTGCAAAAGTTAGTTTTATTGAATGTGATCACTAGCATTGATAGATTAAGAAAATTTTCAAAGGTTGATGAGACCTACCAATTAATGTTTTAAAGGTTAGAAAATTACCACTACAATTGGAAGAATCTAAATTCAGGATTACTTCTTGTTCTATAGCTTTATTTGGGTTAAAAAATTAAATAGCACTATTTGAGGCTCTTTTTTGGGAACAGGCACCAACTTACTAACTTAAGTTTAAAAGGCACCATTTATGGTGAACGGACAAAATTGCCCCCCACAGTAACCTTCTTCACCAAAAGGCTCGAAAAAGGTTCGAAAAAAGTTCGGAAAAGGCTCGAAATGATTTCGTGCCTTTTTGAAATATTTTCGTGCCTTTTGAAGTTGTTATCGAGCCTTTTGGAAAAGTTATCGAGCCTTTTAGAAAGGTTATCGAGCCTTTTTGGAAAAGTCTCGATAACTTTTCCAAAAGGCTCGATAACCTTTCTAAAAGGCTCGATAACTTTTCCAAAAGGCTCGATAACAACTTCAAAAGGCACGATGACAGTGTAAAAAGGCATGAAAATATTTCAAAAAGGCACGAAATCATTTCGAGCCTTTTAGAAAGGTTATCGAGCCTTTTGGAAAAGTTATCGAGCCTTTTAGAAAGGTTATCGAGCCTTTTAGAAAGGTTATCGAGCCTTTTTGGAAAAGGCTCGATAACCTTTCCAAAAGGCTCGATAACCTTTCCAAAAGGCTCGATAACCTTTCCAAAAGGCTGGATAACCTTTCCAAAAGGCTCGATAACTTTTCCAAAAGGCTCGATAACTTTTCCAAAAGGCTCGATTAAAAAATTAAAAAATATTTCGAGCCTTTTTGAACAAAGTTTCCAGCCTTTTTGTACAGTAATCGTGCATTTTTATACATGAAAAGGCACGATTGGTCACGATTGGTGTATGAAAAGGCACGATGGTACAGTAATCGTGCCTTTTCATTAAGTGTTCGAGCCTTTTCATACACTAATGAAAAGGCACGATTGGTGTATGAAAAGGCTCGAACACTTTATTTCGAGCCTTTTCAATGGAAGATTCAAAACCAAAAAAAAATCTCACCCCCACGAGCTGACCGGGCAGCTCGACCACCGCGAGCTCAGCGGGGAGCTCGACCCCCGAATGCGTTTGTGTAGAGCCACAAAACTAATTATCCATTGGAGGTCTGTTTTAAATCTCAGAAAACTTCAAAGTAAGAAAAGAATGTGTAAAGTAAGGGTATTTTTGTCTGTTCACCATAATAGGTGCCTTTTAAACTTAACTTATTAAAGCAGTGACATTGTCACCAAATCAGTTTAAAAAGGTGACATTTCTCACCAATTCCACTATTTACCATCACTTATTTGAGGAAATTAAAGGATAAAATAATTCGTGGAACAGTTAATCTATAGGTTTATGTTATTTTTGTTGTGATTTCATTAATATTTTGATTCTTGCATAAATGATAAATCTTATAAAATAATAAAATCAGTAAATCACTATAGTTATTATTATAGTACTTAAATATTGGAGTAATACTATACAACCCAACAAATTAACCCAAAATTCAACCCAAATTATGGCAAATAAGTTTTCAAGTTTTTATTACCGTACAAATCATAGGTTGATGTGAAAAATGATATGGTAATGACAAATCATTTACCACATCATTTAGGTTAGTTTTTGGCTAAATCTTTGGGTTGACTAATATCATTTGCCGCTGATCTATGAGTCATTTGCCTAAATCCAAAGCTCGTCTATCTACCAGCTGAGTTACATCCCGGTTGGAGTTCAAATTTGGCATTTTGAATTAATTAACTTTCATTTACATAAACCGTAACGGTGATAAGAACAAAATATATTAATTCAAAGTCTAATCTTTATGTCAATTTGTTTGCTTGAACATGGTATAGGCTCTATCTCTTCCTATGCATCCAGTCGAATCCCACAATAAATAGCCCTTGTATTTTTCAAAGCACACAGAAAATTTCTAGTCAACAAATTCTAACTAATTTAATTCTAAAAAATCGTTCAGAAATTCTCATCTCATCTAAACTTTGCCTTCTTTTTTTTTTCTTTTCAAAATTTGTGATTGTTGGTTAACAAAATAATGAATAAAAATAAATAAAATTTCAACGACTATTATTAGTTTCATTGATGTGTTGTAAAATCCTTAGAAGCTTAGGTCGAAATTGTAAATTTAAATTAACAATCTTAACCTATAAAAACTGAAGATATATCTAACACAATAAAGTATATTCAAAGCTTGTTAGATGTTCCATTCAAAGTATGTCGTGGGCTACAATAAAGTTCAAAGGAATGGTCTTTTCAAAAAAAAAAAAAAAAAAAAAGTTCAGGTATGGTTAAATTCATCATGGGTTATCTGTGATTTACTCTCCATTTCGTGATCATCTCACAAAAAAAAAAAAAAAAAAAAGATAAACAAAATAATCTCTTGGCTTTGAAGCTAATATTATTATAAGTATAATTGTTTCTTTAATTATTTAATTACCTTACTTTCCACGATATCCTCACAACTTTCCTTCTTCTTTAAGTACTGATTTTCCACAGATGGCATCATCACCTTCTTCTTCTTCTTCTTCAAACATGAATATATGCTACCTCTTTTCACAAGGCTATAACTACTGGCTGGTTATAAACAATTAAAATCAAAGAAAAAGAAATTATTCTTCCATATATACTAATATATTATTGTATAGTTATAATAAAGTTATTAATTTGATAATAAACTTTAAACAATATCTAATGTGATGGATCCCGCATGTTTTTTTTACGGGATTCGATTTCACAACGCTATAAACATATTACACAACATTATGGAAGAAGTGTGAGATTCAATTCCACAACAATACGGAATTGAGATTCTGAACGATGAACGAAAATATATATATATATACAGAATCTCACACAATCACTCAAGTTCTGATTACATTCGAAACGTTGCAAAATAGCCGGCCAGTAATTATTGTATTATGGGTTTGTTCATCACTCTTCGTGATAACAATAGATTGGCAAGAATATATATATATATATTTGTACTAATGCAATAATTTTTCTTAATAATTACATATTAATATTATAATTAATTAAGTAGCAAAATTTAAGCCATCATTTGGTGGAATTCCTGAAAATCAAGGACTCCATTGCCATCAACATCGTAGACCTGAATCATAGCAACACATTCATCATAAGATTTTGTATCTCCTAATCGATTCAACATTTTTTGCAATCCCTTAGGAGTTATGCAACCTTTCTTCTCCAATTCAAACATCTCAAACGCCATCTTCAGATCATCATCGCCTTCTTCGTTCGGCTTCATCATCAATTTCATGAAGTCCTGAAAATCCAACAACTTGTCACCATCGCTATCGAGATCATCAATGACTCCTTGAGCCTCTTCGTGTGACATGTACTCTCCAATGGAACCAAAATATGATCTAAGTTCAATAGCCGAAATTTTCCCATCTCCATCACCATCAAAATGACGAAAAACTTCTTTAAGCTCTTCTTCTTTTGAGCTCATGATCTTTGTCGGGGTTGTGCATGGAGACATGGAAGAGCCAGAAGAAGTTGTTGTTGAGCTAGACTTTGATTTGGGACAACGCCGACGATGAAGAGTACTTAACCTAAGACTCTTGTTAAAGAACCATTTAGAAAGCTTTGAAACACTATCATCAATGGCCATGTTATTGATACAAGTGTGTCAATAACATGCAACATCTTTTAATTTATAGTCGGAGGAAACCAAATTATTCAACAAGCATTAATAATTTTGAAAGGTTCTTGCCATGAAATTTCTCATGGACTCATGGGTAGATGCTAAGAGCATGACTCATGACAGGTAACGTACGAAAGAAAATTCGGTGGCACAGGAAAGTTCTCAGCAACTTCCTAAGGGGGTCCAAATTGATTGATTGACGAAGACTATTGTGTCCTTTATAAATATATGTATATATATAGATTTTCTATAATCAGTTCGTTATGACAATAAATATATCAAGACGAAGAATGTGGACCACTAGATTTACATACTTTAGCTCAAAGTGTACGTATTTATCAAAACTTCTCCATAATCTGTGGTCTACATTCTTCGTCATGATATATTTATTGTTAGGATGAACTGACAATAGAAAGACTATATATATATATATATATATATATATTTATTTATACACATGTGTGTTAGTTGTTACCTACAAGCAATACTTTTGAAGGTGTGAAAAAAGATAGCATATATATAGAAAAAAATTTCCTCCATTTCTCATAAATCATTCCACTTTATTCTGATGAGATTTGAGTGTTTTTTTTTTAAGGCTGTAAATTAAAGGAAGAGTATAGTATATACTTCCAAGTTAATAGTCTTTATGCCTAACAAGTTTAGGCAACTTAATGTGATGTGTACAACATAGCTAGTACTCTAGCTGGAGGGTTCGTTGTTCTGGTGGCCTTAATTACGTTGGGGAAATGATCAAGTCTGCCTAACGCTTAATCCGTATATACAAAAGAGGAGCACTAGCTTCCATGCATCGGATGCACCCAAAGAACTTTGATACCTTAGAGTTATATTGTATATGCATATGTGATATATCTATCTAATTAAATCATATCATCCATATATAAAATTAAAATTTTAACATATAGATGATTAATTGTACATCGGGAGCATGGGAGGAAGTATGCAAAGGGGTTAATGCACAAATGATTCTTAAGGTTTGATAATATTATATAAATATGATATTTTTGTCTAAACTTAATGAAATGTAAATATTTTATTGTTCAAAATAAATTGTAAAAATAAATTGTAAAAATGCACATTATATTATGGCTTCTAACATTATAGAATTAAGTCATTTGGAAGTTTAAATATTTTTTTTGTGAACTACAAATTTAAATAATTGTTTATGTATAAATTTTACAATCGTATTTCATATTCTTGATTAGTCTATTATTGATCGAGTTGGTGTCATATTATTATTAAAGAAAAAAAATAAACAAATACTTTTATCAAGAATTATATAAAATGTATTTTATTCTTAATCAATGGTCTGCATGTCGTGCACTGATTTTATTATATGAGGGATGCTAAAACTACTCTCTTAACTTACTCTCTCAACCCACTCTCTCTTTATGTGATGACATATGTACACATTCAACTTTTTTGACATTAAATTATTTACAATTAAAAAGTCAACAAATACAGCTGCATTTATTGCTGTGCCAAATTTGGCATATGTTATACACTGTACCAATGCCAAATTTGGCACAGTTTATAGCATATGCCAAATTTGACACAACTTTTAGCATTGCATTGGAGTATGCTTTTTTTACTTTGTGCTAAATTATAGCATTAACACAATGATTTAACATTGCATTGGATATACTATTGGTACGAGAAAAAAAGAGACTATCTATATATATATATATATATATATATATATATAATTTAGCTCGAATGGTAAATATTTCTTGGGTTCGCCCAATCCGGAATATATATACAAAAGACTTTTAATCCTCGCAATTAATAATGACTATAGGAAGTCATAAGGAAGAGGAAGAATTAAAAACATTGTCAGTATGCATGTTCACATATTCCACCCATGAGCCAAGAGAGATTTCAATCTTATTTAAAGAATCATTTAATTTATTGGTAAATTTCTAATGAGTTTCTATTTGGATCAAAGTAGTGGAATGCATCAAACACAAGTTTGAGGTCATGATTTTGACCTGGAGGGAAATTTCCAGCTGACAGATATATGAAATGGGAATTTTTTTTTAATTTCCAACAAATTCTACTTTACTATATTATTACCTTTTTGGAGCTCGGATGCTTTGAACTTGTAATTATCCAACGCTCCAAACCGACACAATTACGTAAGACAACCTTTTTTATATAAAACAAATTTCCTTTCTTGGGCCGATAAGTAGGGGTAGACATGGATCGGTTCGGTTCGATTTTGACTAAAACCGTATTGAACCGATATATTTTTTATTTTTAAAAATATGAATCGGTTTGAACCGTTTTGAACCTGAAAACCGAATTGAACCGAATATATTTATCTCGGTTCAGTTCAGTTTTGAACCTATTTGGCTTTAAAGGTTTTTTTTTATATGTTTTTTTTAATTTTTTGGGCTTTTATACTATTTTTTTGACATTTTGACTTAAAACTTTTTTAAGAAAACATAATCTGTAAAAAAAAAAAATTTAAAACAAAATACATCCCAATTTTCAATGCAAATCTAAAATTTCAATCATATTCGGTCTACATACTCATTCAAATAGCACGACATATCCGATTCACCCTTCGAAACCTTCCACTGGGTCACATGTCCCTCCATCCGGAAAATCTACCCACCACAATATCACTACCGGTACGTACTCGGAGGACATCATGTTAGACCCGACAGTCCCTTACAGTGCAGAGACAGCTATCTAAATCGGCCAATAAGCACCAGGCACATGTCCCGAGACGCTAGAACCAAGACTATATAAGTGCCCATTTCTACCATGAAAGGGACGGTTTTACTTTTTCCTAAAAATTACTGCATACTTGTAACCCTTCGGATGTGGGAAATTACCTCCATAAAAGTGGAATAAAAAGAACTCTTATATTTTTGCTTCACTTCGTAACATATACCGAAGGCTCATTTTCGACCCTAACAGGTTTGAACCGTTTTGAGCCTGAAAACCGAATTGAACCGAACACATTTATCTCGGTTCAGTTCAGTTTTGGACCTATTTGGCTTTAAAGGTTTTTTTTATATGTTTTTTATATTTTTTTTTTTTTGGGCTTTTAAGCTGTTTTTTTTTTTTTTTTTTTTTTTTTTGGGCATTTGGACTTAAACTTTTTTAACAAAACATAATATGTAAAAAGAAAAAAAAAATTAACAAAATACAACCTAATTTTCAATCCAAATCTAAAATTTCAATCATATTCAGTCTACATACTCATTCAAAATATAAAATCTTCATAATTTCTATAAAATAGAAGTCTAAAAATGCAATACATAATTTAGTCCAAAATAAAACATCATCAACAAATAGTTAATAAACTTAAACTTTACAAAATAATTCATTAAGACAATTCGGTTTATTCGGTTTTAAGCTATGAACCGAACCAAACACCTTTTTTGGCTCAGTTCAATTCGGTTTCAGTTTTTGTACCCACCCCTACTGATAAGGAAAACTAGATGTGTTTCTTCACATGGAAGAGAAGAAAAGTAAAAAAAGTGAGAAAACAATATATAGAATCCTTCTTTCTAGGAAAGAACTATACATTGAATATCACACTTTTGCTTTCAAATGGATGTAATTTTGTGAAAATGGTGGGAAATGTTAGTATTTTTATGTTGAATTTTGAGAGTATCACTAGAATAATAAGTTAAGTTTAAATGGCATCAATGGACTAAAATACCTTTATCCCCTTCTTTTATTACGTTTGTACCATTTTTAGGTTTTTTTTTTCAAAAACCTCCATTTTTAGGATTTTTTTCTTTTCTTTTCAAAAACCTCCATTGATGACCAAAAAAAATTGAAAATTTTCATTTTTCCTAATAAATCTCGGAAATTGCAAATATACCTAATAAGTCTCGGAAACTACCTTAAAAATCTTGAAAACTACCTGAAAAGCTCAAAAATTACCTGAAAGGTCTCAAAAATTAGAAAATAGGTCTCGGAAATACAAAATAGGTCTTGGAAACACAAAAATAAGGGGTCGTTTGTTTTTTTCACTTAAAACTTAATGGGTCTGAATCATAATTATTAAGTTGTTTTGTTTGTTTTTTTAAGTGGTCAAACAACTTAAAAATATCAAAAAACAACTTAAAATAAAAAGTAAAAAATCCTGACTTTTAACTTAATTGTAAATCACTGAATTGCATTAAATGCAATCCAAAATCTTTTCTTCCGATACTATCCTCCATATATAACATATATCCAATTTCATCATAATTATATATTGTATAGAAATCTTTATTTTAATATATTGCTTATTTTAAATAGCTTTAAAAATACAAAATAACCCTAATCACTTCTCATATTGGTGTTTAATATCAATACTTTATTATGATATTAGGGTGATGTATTTATATATTATTATTTTTAGAGTGTTTTGAGTGAGTTTTCCTGCTGTCCCTTTTATTTGTGTGAGTTTTCCTGCTGCCCCTTTTATTTTTTGAAAAAAAAAAAAAACCTTTTCTTTTCTTAGTAAAAATAAAGTTTGTTTGTAATAGAAGAAGAAGATCATGATCATATGTGTTCATATATAATTATTATTTTTGGATTGTTTTCATTATATATTATATGTATAATTGTTTAACATGGGTATAGATGTAAAATTACTTTTTGTTCAGACAATTTTATTTTTAAAAAACAAACATGTTAACAGTACATTCAGATGTGAGAAAAAAAAAAAAAAACATGTCATTCAGATTCAGATTTCAGTCACTATTCAGTATTCAGTAAAATTCAGGACTATTCAGTCTTTAGACAAAAAAACAAACGACCCCTAGTCTAGGAAACACAAAAAAAGAGTGAGACTTATTTTTGTGAGTGTATTTTAAGGGTATTTTTATCGGATCCACACTTTAGATACTAATAAAACTTAAATTATTAAGTTGATGATAGTCTTAAAATTCAATCTTTAAAGAGTTCTATTAAATTGTTGAATCCACATAATTTTTGGGTAATTTGAATTTAAATGAGATTCACGATAGTTCTAACTTGTATGAAAACTAAGGAAGTTTTTTTGAGGCCCATTGTCATTTTAGATAGATTTATGCTAAATACACCTCAATCTTTTTTACACATTCTATTTATTTGGATTTAGAAAATATTTTGGGTATGTTTAGTAACTATAATTCACTTGGCTTGGGTTTGAAGAGAAACTTCATTGCAACATGATCGGTGAACAAAAGGTTGAGGCTTAATATATTTGTTTGGAACTAACAAATTAAACCTTTTTTTTTTTTTTTTAAGATTTAAATTATATATGTTGTTAGGGGCTTTCTCCACAATGGTCGAAGTCTAAGACTTATAGAGTTATATAGTCATGGCATAAACAAGTAAATGTTAGTCTTTAACTACACAATATCCCATTTTATGTATAAATCCATGAGATTCAATAGGTCAAAACGGACAATACTTTATAGGCTGTGGAATTGTGTATACACAAAGCGAAATTTTAATGTCAATAATTGGCTCTAGAAAATGGGCCCCAAGAAAATATATCGGTTGAAGTTAAGATCATCATTTGTATAAATAAACAAATGTTAGTCTTGAGTACTCTACGAGTCCCTTTTAAGGATAAAACCGTAAAGGTCCAATGGGTCGAAGTCTACATTACCTCACAGATGGCGACCTATACATACACGGTATGAAATTTTGGCGTTCACGGTATCCATGTAAAGGATGTCAATGAAATTGTTTTAAATTTAATTCATAAACAACTTTTAAATTTCTAAAAAGTTATTGTATAAAATTAATCTTCGATGTTTATTAGAAACCTTTCTATAGAGATGTTTTATGAAAAGAAAAGAAAAACTAAATATTCTTTAAGTGGAATTGGTGAGAAATGTCACCTTTTTAAACTGATTTGGTGACAATGTCACTGCTTTAATAAGTTAAGTTTAAAAGGCACCTATTATGGTGAACGGACAAAAATACCCTTACTTTACACATTCTTTTCTTACTTTGAAGTTTTCTGAGATTAAAAACAGACCTCCAATGGATAATTAGTTTTGTGACTCTACGCAAACGCATTCGGGGGTCGAGCTCCCCGCTGAGCTCGCGGTGGTCGAGCTGCCCGGTCAGCTCGTGGGGGTGTGGAGATTTTTTTTGGTTTTGAATCTTCCATTGAAAAAGCTCGAAATGAAGTGTTCGAGCCTTTTCATACACCAATCGTGCCTTTTCATTAGTGTATGAAAAGGCTCGAACACTTAATGAAAATGCACGATTACTGTACAATCGTGCCTTTTCATACACCAATCGTGCCTTTTCATGTACAAAAAGGCACGATTACTGTACAAAAAGGCTGGAAACTTTGTTCAAAAAGGCTCGAAATATTTTTTAATTTTTTAATCGAGCCTTTTTGAAAAGTTATCGAGCCTTTTGGAAAAGTTATCGAGCCTTTTAGAAAGGTTATCGAGCCTTTTGGAAAAGTTATCGAGACTTTTCCAAAAGGCTCGATAACCTTTCTAAAAGGCTCGATAACTTTTCCAAAAGGCTCGATAACCTTTCTAAAAGGCTCGATAACTTTTTCAAAAGGCTCGATAACAACTTCAAAAGGCACGATGAGAAAGGTTATCGAGCCTTTTGGAAAGGTTATCGAGCCTTTTGGAAAGGTTATCGAGCCTTTTGGAAAAGTTATCGAGACTTTTCCAAAAAGGCTCGATAACCTTTCTAAAAGGCTCGATAACTTTTCCAAAAGGCTCGATAACTTTTTCAAAAGGCTCGATAACAACTTCAAAAGGCACGATGAGAAAGGTTATCGAGCCTTTTGGAAAAGTTATCGAGCCTTTTAGAAATGTTATCGAGCCTTTTAGAAAGGTTATCGAGCCTTTTGGAAAAGTTATCGAGACTTTTCCAAAAAGGCTCGATAACCTTTCTAAAAGGCTCGATAACTTTTCCAAAAGGCTCGATAACCTTTCTAAAAGGCTCGATAACTTTTCCAAAAGGCTCGATAACAACTTCAAAAGGCACGATAACAGTGTAAAAAGGCATGAAAATATTTCAAAAATGCACGAAATCATTTCGAGCCTTTTCCGAACTTTTTTCAAACCTTTTTCGAACATTTTTAAACATTTTCGAGCCTTTTTAACTATCAATATATTATGGTGAAGAAGGTTACTGTGGGGGGCAATTTTGTCCGTTCACCATAAATGGTGCCTTTTAAACTTAAGTTAGTAAGTTGGTGCCTGTTCCCAAAAAAGAGTCTCAAATAGTGCTATTTAATTTTTTAACCCTATTCTTTAACTAACCATAAGGTCAAAAATTTCAATAAATGTTATCTAAAGAAAATACATTTCTTTTATTATAAGTTTATTGTAACTAGCTAGATTGATACGATTAAAATGATTAAAATTCTATCAATTACCATGTCAAAATCAGTATTATATATATTAGAAGATAAAATCCACTGTTTACAAAATGCTTAGTTTAACTTGAATATCCCTTTCAGTTGATATTGATGTCTCCACTCTCCACAATGATATTGTACAAAGATAGACCGGTATTGCTTGGCAACCCAGCCATATGAGGACGAGTGGCTCAACTCAACTCATGCAAAACTGAGTTCAAAATTGATTTAATTTTCAATTACAAGGAAAAAAAAAAGTTGAGTGCATATAGAGAGCATTGTGATCTTGATACATATCAAAATCGTAACAATGGTACATTTGTTCCATCGTGATCTTATCGTGTGTCAAATTTCGATACATGCATATTAAAATCGTAACAAGGTATATGTCTCCCGTTGTGATCTTTACACGTGTTAAATTTTAATACATATCGTAATAAGGAATGCATGTGTATCATACTGTAACGCAATATATTATCCGACCAGAGAAAAAAGGTCACTGCATGCTCACACAGCCACAACGAGGATAGGCATGAGAAAGTGAGGCTCAATCAAGTGGACACGTATCAATTACACCTGCACCAGATGCGGCGAAGTGGAGCTGTTTCGTCGTTTTGTCTTCTTCCAAGGTCATAATCAATAATTCGACATCATCATATCAGATTATCAGAATCAGAAGATTAGGCTTTGCAGCTTTGCTTCCTTTATTTTTTGTTTTTTAACTTCTAGTATTGAATGTATTGTGAATTTGTGCAGCTACGTACCTTTTCATTATAATAAACACAACACCTTATTAGCTGACACATAGCATGATCTACTGTGACTTGAAAGGACAAGTGTTTATCACTCGTAAAAAATAATTACTCGTGTTCTTGTAATGAAACTTTTTTTTTTTTTTTTTGGGTATGAAACTTCTCCTTAAATTAAACTCCAAGTCTCCAACATAAACCTGATTTTGAAAACCAGATTTGATGCCAACTAAATGCCGTTTGCACTCTGAATGCTGATGCTCTGTTTTTTGTTGTGGTCTTGCTCTGTTTGTGGGAGCCTTTGTTTTGGGCAAGGCTTGTCTTGTCGCCTCTTGTCAGTTTCCTGTTTCAGCTTGGTTGTTGCCCTTCCGTTAAATAAAATTGTACAGTTCAAAAAAAATAAAAATAATAATGCATATTACAAATGCTATGTAATTAAAAAGAGGAGAAAATCTTGGTTGGGACGGTCCCAAATACGTGGCCATGGGACCGTTCAATGAGAGTGCGCCACATATATATTGGGACAGTATGTGCAGAGCATGTGGCACACTTGTGACACACTCTCATTGGACGGTCCCATGGCCACGTATTTGAGACCGTCCCAGCCAAGATTTTCTCTAAAAAGAGATAGTAGTTCTCTGCAACTGCTATGTCATTAATCATTATAGTACGGTAAATAATGTAATAATTATAAATGATTTATCATATTATTTAAAATAAATTTTGGATCAACAAGTATATTCTTTCTTACTCTGTTCACTGTCATCTCCATTCTCCAGAAAAGTATCCATAGAGAATATGCAAATTCACTGTCATATTTACCCACAAAGTGACGCTGAAAATTATTATAATAGCATCCATGAGCGATCTAGCTAGAATATGCGTACGATCAAAATGTCGCCATGATAATATCACTATTCACAAAATGGGTCCACTAAATTAAAAACGACAAACACAGACACATCTATATATTATATAGACATCTTTCGTTTTTATTAAGGATTCTCTCTTGTTAATCTCTAATTACAAAAGTTCAAAACCCTAATTTTATCTTATATAAATATAATACCCTTCTCTTCTCTTCTCTTCTCTTCTCTTCCTCTAATCATCTCTACTACAAGCATTCACAGACACGTATTCATTATTTTTCACCATCAACAAATTAAAAACAGAGCCATGTCTCTTGCTTATTGTGTGAAGCAGAACAAGCCGTGCGTGCTAATCGATTCCTTACATGTAGCAATCCAATAAGTATCGGTAGCACGAGTCCAATAAGTATCGATAGCAATCGATGTTTCTGTACGAGAAATCCTGTGAGTTAAAGATTAGTGAATTGTTTTCAGTGGTGGTGGTCCAAACCAGAGCAGAGAGAATAGGTAGCCTATCATGATATGGTTGGCTACCTTTGATTTTGATCCGGTCATATCGGCCACTATCTCTGTTAAGGAGTGTTCGTGGCTGTTTAACAGCCCTGTGTTTGTGGCCTCTGTTAAGTTTTCAGTTTTCTATCAAAAAAAAAAAATCTAAAAATTTATCTACATTATACATTCGAATCAGCTCAACAGCTAGGAAGCACGGATACTCCATTTGGTGGAGGTAACTCGTATCGAACTCGTATCCAGTTCGGATACTCCCCGGATACTCTAGGATACGTATCTAATACGCCAAATGGCGTATCCGTTGACTTTTTCACAAGTTTGACTTGCGGATACTTGGCGGATACTTGGAGGATACTTAGGGGATATTTGGAGGATACATTTAGGGCAATATTATAATTATTTTAGTAGATTACGGGGTCAAATTATAATTTCAAAATATTAGGGGTCAAAATGAAATTGTAAGAAAATTTTGTCTTTGATTCCATTGATATGGAGAATGCCGGGATACTTGAGATTGTAAACTTTTCTCTTGATGAACCAGAGTTAGATGCCGAATTATTTAGATCCTTTAACAATGTGAATGATGATAATGAAGTTAATTAGGAATTTAAAATATGTTTTATGAGTTTTTTTTTAATGTATTATTTGGATTTTATAATATATTATGGTTTATGTGACGTATGTTTTATTTGGATTTTGTAATATGTTCGACTTATGTGACATGTTTTATTTGGATCCTGTAATATGTTACATTGTTATGATTATGTAATTATGTTATTAGTCTTTCTATTGTCAGTTCGTCTTGACAATAAATATATCAGGACGAAGAATGTGGACCACAGATTATAGAGAAGTTTTGACAAGTGCATACACTTTTAGTCCAAATATGTAAATCTAGTGGTCCACATTATTCATCCTGATATATTTATTATCAGGGCAAACTGATAATAGAAAATCTAGTTATGTTATGTAGTTATATGACATGTTTTATTTGGATTATGAATATGTTTTGATTTTGAATGAATTATCAAATATGTTTTTAAATATTATTATTATTTTTTAAATATAAATATAAATATATATTATTTTAATTGACGTATCCTGCCGTATCCGTATCCTAGTTTTTGAAGATTTACCATATCCCCGTATCGTACCGTATCCGTATCCCATATCCGTATCTGTATCCGTGCTACATAGCTCAACAGTCAACACTATCTACATTATACATTATAAAAATTTTAAAAACTTTATTTCTTAACCTTTTCAGCTCAACACTATCTACATTTATAATTATTTATACATATACTGTCCAAAGTTAGCTTTTTCTTTCTTTCTTATTTTTAATTTTCAAAAATTTAAAAATTAATGTCACAAAATTCGAATCCACAATCTCACTAATAGGACTGATTCTAAATGGTCACATACTCACATGTATTTTAAGTAGAGAATGAGATGACCAAAATTGGAAGTTTAAGATATTCATATTCAATAAATTAGTTAATATGAAAATTTATATACTGATGGGATTTGAATGTTTTTTTTTAAAGGCTGTAAATTAAAGGAAGAGTATAGTATATACTACCAAATTAATAGTCTTTATTCTTTAATTAGCTAGGCCTAACAAGTTTAGGCAAAGTTAATGTGATTTGTACAACATTACTCTAGGTCTCTAGCTGGATTGTTCGTTGTTCGATCTAGTGGTCTTAATTACAGTGGGGAAATGATCAAGTCTGCCTAACGTGTAATCCGTATATACAAAAGAGATGCTTCCATGCATTGGATGCATCAGAGAACTTCAATACCTTATAATTAAATTTTTAGTAGATAGATATGATTAATTTGTATATCGGAAGTATATATACACAGAAAAGTAAGAAATGTGAGAAAACAATATAATAGAAGTGGAATTGGTGAGAAATGTCACCTTTTTAAACTGATTTGGTGACAATGTCACTGCTTTAATAAGTTAAGTTTAAAAGGCACCTATTATGGTGAACGGACAAAAATACCCTTACTTTATACATTCTTTTCTTACTTTGAAGTTTTCTGAGATTTAAAACAGACCTCCAATGGATAATTAGTTTTGTGGCTCTACGCAAACGCATTTGGGGGTCGAGCTGCCCGGTCAGCTCGTGGGGGTGTGGGGGCAACGCCCCCAGAGATTTTTTTTGGTTTTGAATCTTCCATTGAAAAGGCTCGAAATGAAGTGTTCGAGCCTTTTCATACACCAATCGTGCCTTTTCATTAGTGTATGAAAAGGCTCGAACATTTAATGAAAAGGCACGATTACTGTACAATCATGCCTTTTCATACACCAATCGTGCCTTTTCATGTACAAAAAGGCACGATTACTGTACAAAAAGGCTGGAAATTTTGTTCAAAAAGGCTCGAAATATTTTTTAATTTTTTAATCGAGCCTTTTTGAAAAGTTATCGAGCCTTTTGGAAAAGTTATCGAGCCTTTTAGAAAGGTTATCGAGCCTTTTGGAAAAGTTATCGAGACTTTTCCAAAAAGGCTCGATAACCTTTCTAAAAGGCTCGATAACCTTTCCAAAAGGCTCGATAACCTTTCCAAAAGGCTCGATAACTTTTCTAAAAGGCTCGATAACCTTTCTAAAAGGCTCGATAACCTTTCTAAAAGGTTCGATAACCTTTCTAAAAGGCTTGATAACTTTTCCAAAAGGCTCGATAACAACTTCAAAAGGCACGATGAGAAAGGTTATCGAGCCTTTTGGAAAAGTTATCGAGCCTTTTGGAAAAGTTATCGAGCCTTTTAGAAAGGTTATCGAGCCTTTTAGAAAGGTTATCGAGCCTTTTGGAAAAGTTATCGAGACTTTTCCAAAAAGGCTCGATAACCTTTCTAAAAGGCTCGATAACCTTTCCAAAAGGCTCGATAACTTTTCCAAAAGGCTCGATAACCTTTCTAAAAGGTTCGATAACCTTTCTAAAAGGCTTGATAACTTTTCCAAAAGGCTCGATAACAACTTCAAAAGGCACGATGAGAAAGGTTATCGAGCCTTTTAGAAAAGTTATCGAGCCTTTTGGAAAAGTTATCGAGCCTTTTGGAAAAGTTATCGAGCCTTTTAGAAAGGTTATCGAGCCTTTTGGAAAAGTTATCGAGACTTTTCCAAAAAGGCTCGATAACCTTTCTAAAAGGCTCGATAACTTTTCCAAAAGGCTCGATAACCTTTCTAAAAGGCTCGATAACTTTTCCAAAAAGCTCGATAACAACATCAAAAGGCACGATGACAGTGTAAAAAGGCACGAAAATATTTCAAAAAGGCACGAAATCATTTCGAGCCTTTTCCGAACTTTTTTCGAACCTTTTTCGAACCTTTTTCGAGCCTTTTCAAACCTTTTTCGAGCCTTTTTCGAACCTTTTTAAACATTTTCGAGCCTTTTTAACTATCAATATATTATGGTGAAGAAGGTTACTGTGGGGGGCAATTTTGTCCGTTCACCATAAATGATGCATTTTAAACTTAAGTTAGTAAGTTGGTGCATGTTCCCAAAAAAGAGCCTCAAATAGTGCTATTTAATTTTTTAACCCTATAATAGAATCCTTCTTTCTGGGAAAGAAATATATATCGAATATCACACTTTTGGGTAATTTGGATTTAAATGAGATTGACATTTGACAATTGTGTTATCTTGTATCAAACGGACAATACTCTTTAGGCTGTGGAATTGTGCATATATACACAGCAAAATTTTAATATCAATAATTGGTGCTAGAAAATAGACCCCAAGAAAATATATTGGTTGAAGTTAAGACCAGTCGTTATATAAATAAGCAAATGATAATCTTAAGTACTTTAAAAGTGTCCTTTTAAGGATAAAACCGTAAAGGCCCAATAGGTCAATGTGAACATTACCTCGTAGCTAGGTAGCGACCAAGTTAAATTTCTAAAGGGTTATTGTATAAAATCTTCAATGTTTATTAGAAGTGAACATTACCTCGTAGTGATATGTGCAATTTATACATGGGACATGTAGATGGAATATTGATGTGTGCCACGTTCATGATCCATGTTGGTCGTCCATAATAGCATGATACTAAGTGGGAAGATCATGACCAAGTCAGACTGTTATTTGCTTGAGGAATAAATTAGTTAGGTTCACATTAGTGGGTGTTTTATCCCCCTGTTTTCACGTTGATCATGCAGACATGTGCATGAGTCCACTTTCCATTATTTCCTATCTTCTTGCATATTGTTTCAGTTGTTATTGCTCATTCGAATTGTGAAGCCTATAAAATGGCAGCCAATGTATTGGATGAGATTATCTATGAAAAAGTATTACTTCCAGCAACCTCAAATTCTCTTCTTTTCTTTCTTAAATTCTTTTATTGTAAATTTCCAGGATCGGAAATATACAATCTATCCTAAATTTCTCTTTATGTATTTTCCAGGATAGGAAAAATACATAACAGGTGGCGACATAGTTAAATTTCTAAAAGGTTATCATATAAAATCTTCATTGTGTATTAGAAACCTTTCTATAGAGATGTTTTACGAAAAGAAAAAAAAAAAAAATTTCTTTAATTAACCATAAGGTCAAAATTTTCAATAAATGTCATCTAAAAATAAAATACATTTCCTTTCATAAGGGTGATCAACATTTTATTTTATTTTATTTTTTAAACTGCAATTTTATTCAACAAAACCCAGAGCCAGGAAGGCCAAGGAACCACCAACAAGAGGAACGCCTGCCAAGTGCCAACACTCACAAAGCAAAACAGAAAGCCCACTCAAACAGACAACATTTTCTTTTATTATAAAGTTTATTGTAACTAGCTAGATTGATATGATTAACATGATTAAAATACTATTAATTAACATGTCAAAATCAGTATTATTATTATTATTATTATTATTATTATTATTATTATTGTTTTGATGGAAATAAGCCAAAGGCAACACCTGGAAAACCAGTTCCAGGGTAGAAACATGAACAACATGTTTACAATCAACTGGGACTCCACAACAATAGACACACGAGCACAGCCCAGACAAAAGTCCCACAACCAGGAGAAAAAAACCCACACACAAAGGTGGGATAACAACTAGGAAAACCAATATATATTATAAGATAAAATCCACTGTTTACAAAATGCTTAGTTTAACTTGAATATCCCTTTCAGTTGATATTGATGTCTCCACTCTCCACAATGAGATTCTACAAGATAGACTGGTATTGCTTGGCAACTCAGCCATATGAGGACGAGTGGCTCAACTCAACTCATGCAAAACTGAGTTCAAAATTGATTTAATTTTCATCAATTACGAAGACGTGTTAAATTTTGATACATATATATCAAAATCGTAACAATGGTACATGTGTTCCATTGTGATCTTATCGTGTGTCAAATTTCGATACATGCATATTAAAATCGTAACAAGGTAAATGTCTTCCGTTGTGTTCTTTATACGTGTTAAATTTTAACACATATCACGATCTCGTAAGTCGTAACAAGGAATGCATACGTGTATCATCCTGTAACGCAATATATTATCCAACCAGAGAAAAAAGGTCACCGCATACACAGTCTTATTAGGGTAACAACGAGGATAGGCATGAGACTGTGAGGTCCAATCAAGTGGAGACGTATGACGTATCAAACACCTGGACCAGATGCGGCGAAGTGGAGCTATTTCGTCGTTTTGCCAGATACATGTATATATCAATAATCTATTACTTTTTCATTACTGCTTAATGGGAAGCAGTTTTCTTAAAAGTATAAAAAATAGCTTCTCAAAACTGCTGTTGAGGAAGTCAAAAGTAACCAAAAGTACTTCCTTAGAATTTTACCAAACACCCTAGGTCCAATTCGGAACCACTTTTAGCTTTAAAAGCAGTTCAGAAAGCATTTCCAAACTGGACCCATGTGTATAATACTGTATCACAATATATTATCCAACCAAAGAAAAGAGGTCACTGCATGCTCACACAGCCTTAGCAGAGCAGAGCCACAACGAGGATAGAAGAAAAACTTATCTGTGACGGTCTTATGACATCATTTATGTTTTCAATACAAACTAATCATATTTGTCTATTTTAATCGGAGGATCTAACCGCTATGATATGAGACCGTCACACGTAACTTTTTCTCTGAGGATAAGCATGAGACAGTGAGGCCAATCAAGTGGGCGTACACGTATCAATTACACGTGGACCAGATGCGGCGAACTGGAGCTGTTTCGTCATTTTGTCTTCTTCCAAGGTCATAATCAATAATTCCGACATATCATATCAGATTATCAGAATCAGAAGATAGGCTTTGCTTAATTGCTTTATTTTTTGTTTTTTCACTTTTAGTATTGATTGTATTTGTTGAATTTGTGCAGCTACGTACATTCATTATAATAAACACAACACCTTATTAGCTGACACGTAGCATGATCTACTGTGACTTGATAGGACAAGTGTTTATCACTCGTAAAAAATAATTACTCGTGTTCTTGACTTCTTGTAAAGAATTGCTTCTTTTTTGTATGAACTTCTCCTTTTTGAAAAATTAAAACTCCAAGCCTCCAACATATATAAAGCCTAATTTTGAAAACTAGATTTGATGCCAACTAAATGCAGTCTGCACTCTGAATGAAAAGGACTTGAATATTGTTCAAAGATCATTTTGATCTCAAATGATATGACAAAATCACCTCATCGTGCAACATAAACTTAAGGGATACTTATCCCGGTAATCATCAATTTGGGTGTACACTATCAAAATGACCATTAGATAGGAAATTGGTTTCAAAATAGTTATTTTTTGTGAATACTGTGACACTAATGACCATTCTATCCAATTCCGTTAACTTTCTGTTAAATGGGTAGCATTTTGGTAAATAAGAGGATAACATTCTATCACAAAATTTATTTTACAATTTTTTTTTAATTTCAGGTAATGGAATTGTTTTTTCAAAATTTGAAAACCTACCTCTATAATCACATGAATGGTAGCCATAATCATTTATCTCTTAATTATTTGACAAAAAATATCCATTTATCTTGTTCAAAAATCTTTACCCAACAACATTCAAATTTCATATCAAAATTGAAAAACAACACCCGAACTTAAAGTTTAGGTTCAAACTCAAGCATCCACAACTCTCGTTGAAAAAACCAATCCAATCCAAATTCCAAATAGATCAGAAAATCGCACAACAACAACAACCACAAAATCCTAAATCGAGACAATGAAAAAATATAATTGAAATTAATTGAAATTCTTAAACATTCTCTAAACATGCACAAATTCAAATATAAAATCGAGACAACGAAAAAAATATATAAATGAAAATGTGTATGATAGTGGAAAATTTATTTAATTATCTAATTATTTAATTATTTTACTGTACGTAGCACATGTCTCATCTGACCTTATGTTATAGAAAAAATTAAATAATTATAAACTATTTGTTTATTATCTAAAAAAAACTAACTTTTAATATAGAAACATAACCATCAAACTGACCTCAAAATTTTTACATTTAATGCAATATCTAATTAGATTATGCATATTTATTAACTTTTGGTATCAATATAACAATTCACATCAAATAGATGTTGTACATAATTTATATTATGCATGCGCTCAATTTATTAATGATATGTGTTTTTTAAGATTAATGTATTAACAAAGTTATACTAAAATCAACTTAATTAATAATGTAATGCAATTGACTTAATATTGACTATCTATTAAAAATAAACTGAAATATGGTAGGTTTTAAATTTTTGAAAAAACAATTACGGTAGCTGAAATAAAAAATAAATTTTTTTTAAAAAGTGTAAAATAAATCTTGTGATGGAATGTCATCCTCTTATTTACCAAAGTGTCACTCATTTGATGGAAAGTTAACTGAATGGGATGGAATGACCATTATTGTCACAGTATTCACCAAAAATGGCCATTTAAAAACTAATTCCTGTATAATGACCATATTGATAGTGTGCATCTAAATTGATGATCAACGGGGTAATTATTGCTAAACCTAGTGGTGATCAAAAACTACTTCAAAACGGAACAGAAATGAAGAAGAAATGATAGAAAATCCCGTACGGAATCGTCGATAGCTACCAGTAGCTATCGACGATCCCATACGGAATTTCCCGCACTGAAAAGTTTTATATATATAATTTAAAACAGAAACTATACAACATATACCGAATTCGATACAATGATTATCTCAATATTTACAACCAAAAAAAAAAAAAAGATTTCGATACAATGAGAAGATCAAACGTAACTTGTAGGCTTCTAAATAGATTAAGACGTTCAAGATGATAAATATGAAATGTCCATCCCTGAAATGAAGAACTGGAGAACATGTATTACTGTAATTATTTTTACCGCATGAACATAGAAGATTTTGAGGCCAGGTTCAATTGAGTGAAAGAAATTATAATAAAGCAACTACCACCATATCTCAGTTTCAATATATATCACAATTGTCAGGTCTTGTCATTTCTGTTTCAATCGAACTTGGCCTGTATCTTGGGTTTGATTCACAATGGCTTTTCTTGTTAAGAGATTTATATTTTCCTCACCATTCGGATTCCAAATATTTTTGCACCAATATGTGGCACTGTCATTCGTCCCTTGAAAGAAACAGCACATTAGTACTGTCATAGAAATTCAGAAGATGATATTAATAATTAGAGTTTAACTATGGAGTTTGAATCCTTCTGGTTTTTGCGGGGCTGTTTTATTTATTTTTTTTATTATAAAAAATAGTTTTTGAATTTGAATGAATACTTGTAGAAAAAAAAAAAAAAAAAAAAAACTCTAACCCGAATGAAACAATAGGTGTCAATAGGTGCATAGCTCAGCTACTGCTAGATGGATGGATATAGGGTTTGGACAAATGACTCACAGGTCAGCGGCTCGAATCCTATCGATGATGATAGCTTTCAAAAAAATACTTGATCCTGAATTAATAAATATTGTCAAAAAAAAAAAAAAAATGAAACGATAGGTAGTATGACACAATTAGACTAATAATTAAGTTTTAGACATTTTATAGTTAAACCAATTCTAATTCAACGCAACCAAGATTATATGGATGATTAAATCAACCCACTAATAATTAAAGTGTTTAACTTAAAACTTTCCACTTTTTTTTTCTTTTCTTTTTTTAAACTGGAGAAAATTTTATCCAAAGAAAATCAACCTGGCAAATCATCGGGGATACAATTTTATCATATTTTTTTAATGGCGATTTCACATCTCACATATTTTTCATGAAGGAAATGATGAGACTGCTGATTGTTTGGCATTTCACGAAAATTTATACTAAAATATCTTGTTAGAGCATCTTAATGTTATCCTTAAAAGTACAAAAGTACACGAGTATTCAAAATTTAATTATTTATCCTCAAAACAGGTTCAATAGAGTCACTAGGATTTAACAATAACTTTAATATAATCAATTTGCCTCTTCCATAATTAAATTTGAAGATTGACTTTCAATCATCAAATACAAATTTAACCCAAAATAACTATCATTGTAATTTATTCTTTCTCTCTCATCTGTTGATTTTTTTTTTCTCTGATTGCCTATTTAATTATTGGGTTAGGCTAAATTAACTTTAAAAAGTGATTTAAAAAAGTAACTTCAATTCTCATCTACTCATTTGGTCTAAATCCAATGGTAGAGAAGAGAAGTAAATGACAGCTACACAAATGAGTGGATGAGAATTGAAGTCACCTAATTTAAGTCACTTTTCTAAGTTGATTTAGCCTAACCCTTAATTATTTATCTCATCATTGTTTCGACCCCCAAAATTTCAGTCAAGTAAAATACCCATATCATATACCTTCTTTTGTTTTTTCTTTTATAGTTTTTTTTTTTAATCATGTTTGGCTAATAATAAATTGAAGGAGAATTTAATTATGATTATGTAACAACAATCAATGGTTGATTTTAGGGCAAAATGTTTATTAAATGAGATTTAATTCACCTAAAAAATAGAGAATTGATTTGATTAGTCTTACTAGATTAGTGATGAAAGAAACTCAAAGAGAAATTCATCATTTTGATGTGCAGAGAAAGAAAAAGAGTATTTAATATCTTGAGATAAGATGTATATATAAATACTACAGGTTTGTGAAATAAAAATGAGTAGGAAAAGTGAAAAAAATATGGTAAAAGTAGATTTTTTATTTAAATAAAATATATTAATGTAAACTACACAATCATCAATTTTAACAATCCCTAAAAACAATCCTCAATTGCTGAGGTGAAAACTTTTGAGGATTCAAATTTACTTATACCACTAAATATGCTCTTACTGTCTTACTAAGTGTTTGTTTGGTTGAGCTTTCTACTGCCTCAAAAGGTCTATCAACGTCTATTTGAGGTTTTTAGAGTTGTTTGATTGGGCTATTGAGATTGTCTATTTTAAATTGAGTATATGCTAGTAGAGTTTAAGCCTCTACTAAGCAAAAGTTCATGGGGAGGTGCTTCTCCAAATAGACTATTTAAAAAAAAAAAAAAAAAAAGTCTACCAACTAAACAACTATAATTTTTTTTTTAAAAAAAAAAACTCTATTTCTAATAGATCTACTTTAAGTAGATCTTTTACCAATAGAAGTTTTTCAAAAGCCTAACCAGACAAACTCTAAGATTCATTATTTAGACCTTTTACAGTTTTGGTTGATTAGCTGGGATTTTAGTTTTATATTCCTCAATTTATTTTATTTTAAAAATAAAATCTTATTAGTGGATGATTCCGGCCACTTCAGTCTTTAAACTTTTCTTTTTAAATATAAATTGTAGTAGACTAGTTGTCATAATTACCCATTGGAGACATTAAATTAAGGATCCAATCTGTTTTTTTGTAGCTAATTAAACTTGAAAAGTATCGGAACATATAAGAGAATAATCTTTAGATCGATATGGTAGATCCAAACCATTAATCAAATTATATGTATAGTGAGACACATTCAAGCATTAGAATATTTAAAAAAATAAAAATAATAAATAATAACTCAATTAATTAAGAAACATAAATATAATAGAGATAAATAAGAGCATCATATCAAGCAAGTTGTAATGAAATGATGTGAAAATTAATTTTTAAAATTTTTTTTTTTTTGGTAGTTGACAGGAACGATGAATATTTATAATAGAAATTATATATTATTACTCAATTAATAATAATAATAATAATGCTACACATGAGAGCCGACAATAAACCAAATATAAACTCATAAAATGGAATATACCAAAGAGGAAAAAATTTATTCTACCTGACTGTGCATTTTGCAATCATGCATGCAGGGAAATTGGAGAAGTTAAAAACTTAATTATATTGTAAATAAATAAACAAATGTCTAAAATAATTTAGAATCGGATTATATGAAATTAAATTTATTATTTTAATATATAATATTCATCAATTTATTTACTCTAAATCCAAATGTAGAAAAGAGTAGTTATTGATTAAAAAAAAGGTTTATACATGGTATTTAGTTAAGCAATATATAATGAGGTAGTAGTTCTTTGGCGCCACTGCTATGTCATTAATCATTATAATACGGTAAATAATGTAATAATTATAAATGATTTCTCTTATTATTTAAAATAAATTTTGGATCAATAAGTATATTCTTTCTTAGTTCTTACTCTATTCAACCAGATAATATATGCGGAAAATCGTGCATTTTTCTAAGAATGCTCCAGCATCAAAGTATCACCACTTGTCGTGTCAACATCTCCAGAAAAAACGAGTACTACCTTAATTTTTTTTTCAAAAAATTATGGACCGTCAACTTGTTTTAGCTTTACACGAACCAAAAATTTATCACCACATGCATATTACTTCAGTCGTATTCACATTTCCTTCCATACATGTAATGTATCCTACTAATAGGAATAAATATCAATAACGTGTATGTAGTGTTTCGTTTCGATAGGTTTCGACAAATCTCCAACTCTACTCCAACAAAAAAGCATCCACAGAGAATATGTGAATTACCTCATGTAATTCTGTGTATGCAAATTCACTGTCAAATTTATTTACAAAGTGACACTGAAAATTATTATAATAGCATCCATTAGAATATGCGTACGATCAAAAATGTCGACATAGTAATATCTCTATTCACAACATGGGTCCACTAAATTAAAAGCGACAAACACAGACATCTATATAGACAATTAGGCATCTTCGTTTTTATTAAGGATTCTCTCTTATTAATCTCTAGTTACAGAAGTTTTTAAAACCCTAATTTTATCTTATATAATACCCTTCCCTTCCTTTCTCTTCTCTTCCTCTCTATCTACTACAAGCATTCACAGACACGTTACACGATTTTTTTTATTTTATTTTTCACCATCAACAAATTTAAAAACAGAGCCATGTCTCTCGCTTATTGTGTGAAGCAGAACAAGCCTTGCGTGCGTTGGGTTGAGAAATTTTTCAAAGACTGTCTCTGCAACATCAGTGACGATTTGTCTTTCGGTTTCGGGCTTATAAGTTTAGTGTGTTGGGGTGTCGCTGAAGTCCCTCAAATCATCACCAACTTCTACACAAAATCCAGCCATGGAGTCTCTCTTTCATTTCTACTAACTTGGATTGCTGGGTTCGTTTTCTTCTACTACACAAATATATATATATGTATAGTAACCTTTCATTACGGGATTTTCCATAAGGAATCATCAATTGCTATACAGATAGCAATCGACTATTCCATACGAGAAGTCCTGCACCTGGAAATTTTTTTATATATGTATATTAATTACAATAAGTTTGTTTTCTTATGTTTTTTGATGCAGAGATATCTTCAATCTAGTGGGTTGTGTTCTTGAACCAGCAACGGTGAGTGAAACTAACCAACTCAGTGAGTTGTTTTCAGTGGTGGTGGTCCAAACCAGAGCAGAGAGAATAGGTAGCCTATCATGATATGGTTGGCTACCTTTGATTTTGATCCGGTCATATCGGCCACTATCTCTGTTTTTTTCTTATTTAGTATAACTATATATTAACTGCTGAGAATCAGCTTGTCCACTATTTTATTTTTAATTTGTTTCTGTTTTTATCCTCTCGATGTGTGCAGTTGCCCACCCAGTACTACACTGCTCTGGTAATTTCACGTGCTTTCTTTCTTTCTTTTTTAACCTTTTCAGCTCAACACTATCTAAGTTTATAATTAACCAGATTTAAATCCTCTACTGATCTGATCTTTTTTCTAACCTTTTTAATGCATGTGATTGATTGTTGATAAAGTAGTTGTGAAAACTAATCATATCTTAATCTCTGATTCATTACAATGTTTAATCTTATGTATCATAAGATTAAGTGAGATCAGAAAAAGATCAGATCAGCAGAGATCCAAATTCTAATTAATTATACATCCAAAGTTAGCTTTTTATTTATTTCTTCTTTTTAATTTTCATAAATTTAAAATTTAATATCGTAAAATTCGAATCCACAATCTCATCACGTATATTTAAGTAGAGAATGAGATGGCCAAAATTGGAAGTTAAAGATATTCATATCAATAAATTAGTTTATAGGTTTATATTCTCGATATGTCCTTTGGTAGGTAAAGATTGGACATTAAACTAATATTTTTTTTCATACATTAATTAGTTAAATGTTTCTTTCAAAAAAAAAAAAAAAAACATGTGGGCCGGTTCAGGCCCATGGATTGCTTCTTTTTAATTAATTAGGTAATTAGTTGAACGAAAAATGGTTTGAGAAATAATTAATCTTGAATTACAACTAATTATATTTAGTTTTGATTTTTCACAGCTATACACGATTAGTACAGTAGTACTAGTATTGCAAAGTATATACTATGATTACATCCACAAAAGGTGTACAGGTCGACATGTCAAAAACAAGACAGAGGTAATGTATATATTATTTTTTCTCTTGCCATATAAATACATTTATTTACACCGTATAATGTGGTTTGGTGTTAAAGACCGCTCATTCAACCTAACATATATGAGTTGCCGCAACAGTAACCGTAGATGTTGTATTTTATATATATAATGATCCCTTATTTTAATTTCAGTAAAGATCTTGAGGAAATCACATCATTTTTATGAATTTTAATCTGATTTTTTTTTTTTTGATGATAAATTCAATGAAATATACCTAGAAAAAAAAATTCAAGCATTAGAACTATTTTTCCGATTTTGTTAATTATGAAGGTATCGAAAAAATGGAAGAAATATAGAAAATTCAAGAAAAATAGTTCTAGTGCTTGAAAAATTATCAAATTTTATTCATATGCAGATTTCAATAAACTTATTATTCATAAAAAATTTCAAATCAAAATTCATAAAAATCAATCTGATTTCATTAAAGTCTTTACCGAAATTAAAATGGATCATTCATGAGAGACTCACTCTGTATATATATCGTACATTTTTAAAAGTTCATGCAAACCTCTATTTTTTGTTTATTGTGTTGCGTGGTACAGGACGAAGATGAAATAAAACCATTGAAACCCGGGTCAACCGAATCTAGCATTCCCATTCCAAAAGCTTCATCAAAGGCATCTTCTCGAAAAGAGTATTACTACATGTATGATTTCAAACACTTTATAGTTTTCTTAATTTCCAGTGAGAGATCCCGACTCTCTAACGTTAATGAGTGATCTTAATTTTCTAGTTTCGAATTTAAATGAAAATCCCCGTATTGCATAAGGGGAACACTTTATTTAGTTTCAAATTTTACCTAAAAAAACCTCCATGATTGTGTATCAAAATAACATTTTGTAGGACGGTTTTCATCTAAATTTGAAATTAGAGAGTTATTTTTAAAACAAACGATGGTTTTTGGGAATCTCCCTTGGATGAAACTGTGTGGAATGAGTGAGAATGACCTATTGACCCATGTAAGATTTTCTTCTCAATTAGTGCTTTTGGCATCTTTTAAAAGTGCTTTAAAATAGTCAATAAAGCAACTTTTATCCATTGCACTTGACTCACTCAAGTAAAAACAAGCTTTTTGTTTTGTTTTTTATTATTTTTTTCCCCTCAAAAGCCTACTTTATAAAAGCACTTCCAAATGCAGTGTTACATAATAAACTATATAATAATTCGTTTTTTCTAAGAAATTATGTACATTTATGTTCTCAGGTCAGCTAGATCTTTAGCAAGCAGTGGTACTCCACCGTTTCGAACAGATCTAAGGGCAGCCCAAAGTGGGCCTTCCGCTATGGGCCTTGACAACGACTCGTCTTCTGACGACGAAGCAGGCCCTCCCTTTTCATCTGTTAGCCAGCCCAGGCCCATCCCAAGATCCGTGAGTCCTCTCCCTGATCACCAACCTTGAACAATAATAATATTTATTTGTTGTGATATATATATATTTCACTTGAACTTATTATAATAGAGTTGGTTTGATTAAATTTGTAGGCAGCAGCTGGTTATGGTACATTTCTTGCTGCATCCCTTGGCCTTCCTGTTGCGAAAAGCAAAGCATTGTCGGACGCAACGGCTGGGATCACAAGCCGAAAACTCTTACAACATGTATGATTTAATTATCGATTGTTCGTGATTGATTTCGCAAACTTTATAGATATATACATTGTTACATTTAAAATAAATAAATAAATAAATAATTGAAGTGCTTCAAAATCGCAGGGAGGTAGCACGGAGCACAGTGCCTTTGGACAAGGGCTAGGATGGTTGATGGCTGCCATATACATGGGCGGTCGTATTCCCCAAATATGGCTAAACGTACGCGTTTGTTTCAATTTTAACTTCAAATTTTCTTAGTTTATCTCCGCTATAGATAATTTAGTTTCTGATCGAAGTTTTCGCTTCGTTTTTTCAGATTAAAAGAGGGAGTGTGGAGGTGATCAAGCATATGCTCTTAATATTTATATAATTAACTTAGAACATATCAAATTAATAAAATCAAAACCTTGTTTTAACATGAATTTGATCACATCACAGGGCTTGAATCCTCTCATGTTCGTATTTGCACTTGCAGCCAATGTCACTTACGTGCTAAGGTACTGCTTGCTCTGTCTGTCAAGTCTGTATCTATACATATTAATTTATCAACGTATACGTGGTTGGCCTCTAACACATATAATTGGTGTGAACATATATTAATTGCAGTATTGTTGTGAGAAACACAGAATGGGAAAATATAAAAGCCAATCTGCCATGGTTGCTGGACGCTATAGTCTGTGTGCTCCTTGACGCATTTGTATCCTTGTTCGATTTTTCTCTCACTATATTCAGCTGATGATCATCATTTTAATTCTTCCAAATTTTTCCTCAATCAATCAACTATATGTAACATTAAATGTATGACCTTAACAAAAATGTTAACAGATTATATTGCAGTACATTTATTACAGGAATTTCAGGAAAAAACGTGAAGATTATGGAGAAGATAACAAAGGAGACTATTTGGATGCAAGTAAAGAAATTGAAGATTGATTTTTTTTTTTTCTTTAATGAATTTAACACTCTTGTAGCTATTTAGAGAAGCTTCATATGTCTAGCTATCTGTCAACATTTTCCTCCCATAAATTATCTATATTTGATTGAGCAGAGGCTGTTTAATTAGCTGCTAATTATTGGGTCCTGATGATCAAGTGCTTTTTGAAAAATGTAAAGCAAACCTACAAATTGTCATTTCACTTATAAAAGCTAGTGGTAGTGGACGACTTGCTGTATTAGTCATTTCAATTATTAGTTCGTTGATCATTGAAAATGTTGGTAGAGAAAAGATGAGATTGGTCTGATGGTAAAATCTCTCGTACCCACATCGTGGGGTCGTGATTTCGAGTCTCCCCCCCACCCCCCAAATTATTACAATATTTCAACAACAACAACAAAAAAAATTTGGAGGATGGGAGGGATATCTGTCGTTTTAGAACAAATTTTCTATACCGTCTAAAGCTAACCAAAAGTTAAAAAACCTTACAAGTTTAAACTAGTATTGATTATGGGCGGTTAAATTTTTTTGTAAACCTACGAAGTTACATAAGGTCGAAAATGGAGTTGGAAAAATGATATAAGTGGTTGACCATCTAATTAATTAAAGAGAATTTCATTCAAAAATCAGCATAAATTAAGAAAACTTATCGGTTAATGTTGGTTACGGTACGGTAGTTTAATTGATTTTCAAAAAGCTAAGAAGTTCCATAAATATTGCACATGGGTTTTGAATATATTACTATTTAAAGAAATCATTGAGAGAGTATTGATTGTAATTCATGGAATTCAAATCATAAGATTAATGCACATTTCCTCCTAGCTAATCAGGTGACGTGCACCACAATGCATATTTTCAATGTTAGTGATAGGGGTCGAGCCCCACAATGAATATTTCACACTGATATGTGGAGAGTTCATCTTGTTGATGTGATAGTAGATATCTAGGCTTAGTCATGCATGTAATGCTTAATTTCGACAGGTTCCGGTAGACTCCTGATTCGTTCGGTGTCAGATTTACAACAACAAAAAAAGAAAAAAAAAGCATGAGATTAATTAATGTTTGTAAATGCGATATGATTGCCCCCAAAGGCGTAGCTCAGCTAGTAAATGGACGAACTTAGACTTGGACAAATGACTTCTATGTCAGCGATTCGAATACTATCGATAACAAAAGCTCCTGATCTAGATAGATGAATAGATAGATAATGTTAAAAAAAAAAAACAAAAAAACAAAAAAAAACAAAAAAAAACAAAAAAACGTGAAATGATTTATGAAACTGTACGAATAAAGTGTATATTTATGTTTCTTTAAGTCGCTATACATTATACTATTTAGATTTGTTATTGGATTGTTCAAAATGGTTTGTCAAGAGTTTGGCCCATTAGTGAATATTGAATACATTCATTTCGGTCCAAATGTCCAATCCAAAAGCACACCAAAGTCAGCAAGTAGAGGTGTCAAATGGACCAGACCGTAATTCTAGGCCCAACTAAGTTTGAGGACTGGATATGGGTTTGCCCGCACGAGCTTGGTTGACTCGCCGGCTTTAACTTCTTTTGAATATGAGTGGCGATATTTGCATCTCTTAAAAATCGTTTGTGCACCCCTCATTCTAATTAGAGATTTTCTCTTTACAATTCAAATCTTTCTTTTTACGCTCATTTTCTAAAGATATTTCATTCTAAAAATTTAAATTTAAAAAAAAAAATCTAAAGACAATTCATTTTTTTTTCAAAATTATCCATTTTATTTTTTGACACTCCATTTAAAAAAATTAATTCATTAAATCAACCAAAAAATTATAAGATCAAATTAGGATATTTCTTGAATTAAAACAATTATGGGATTGTATCTAAAACCCTAAAACCCAATAATTTCAATCATCAAATTCTTAAAAAAAATTAAAAAATTAAAAAAATCAATCATCCCATTATAATACAAAGAAATCAAACAATTATAATACAAAGAAATCAAACAATTAATCAAATTTGTAACTTATTGAATATAAGAAGATGAATCAATCATCCTCCATCTTATTCAATATACATAAACCTCTAATAAGAATATTTGGATTTAGGATCTGAATTCTTTGGAGAACCTTTTACCTCGGAAACTATTTTTAATGTAGTGGAAGTTCCTTTTAAACCTCTGTGAAATTCTTAGTATAGAATAATTAAATTTTATTATTGAATTCTCTACATCAAATTTAATAGGATGAAGACTGAATAGTCCTGAATTTTACCGAAGACTGAATAATGACTGAAATCTAAATCTGAATATGAATGACATGTTTGTTTTTTTTTTTTTTCTCATATCTGAATGTACTGTCAACATATTTGTTTTTTAAAAATAAAAAAAATAGATCCATGAAATTAAAAACAATCAAAAATAATAATTATATATGCAAAGAAGTAGTTTTTTTTTTTTTTTTTTTTTCAAAAAATGTGAAAACTCACACAAAACACTCTAAAAAAATATATATAAATACATCACCATAATATCATAATAAAATGATTGAAACACCAATATGAGAAGTTTATCTTTTGAATTTTTCTTAGTAAAATAAAGATGATGAAATGGATAAATATATTATATCGGAAGAAAAGATTGGAATTCTCAGTGATTTACATCAAATTTACTTTTTATTTTAAGTTGTCTTTTGGTATTTTTAAGTTGTTTGAATAATTATGATTCAGACCCATTAAGTTTTAAGTGAAAAAAACAAACGACCCCTAACTTATAAACTAACGTGTTTGAGAGATTTTCCATTGAAAAACTTCATGCAACCTCCAAATAGAAAGAATGATTACTTTCAAAAAATAATAAAAAAATAAAAAGAAAGAAAAAGAAAAAGAAAACAATGTTGAAAGGAGCCTCTCTATCATTCATGATTTTCTTATAGTTGCATATCATTCTCTACCGCTTCCCAATCAAGAAAAACTTTATAATATTATAAAAGGAAAATAAGACATTTTAGGCCATTAGGGTTTGTAAAACAGTAAAGAGGAAGAAAAAAAAAAAAAAAAAACACTAAAGATGGAAAAAAAAAAGGTTGTTTCCTTAAAAAAAATAAAATAATAATAATAATAATAATAATAATACTTTGAATTGTCTTTAGAATTTTTTTTTTATATTGTTTAGTAATTTTAATTCAGATTATAATTGTCATTAATAAAAAAAATTAAAATGGAGCGTAAACAAATATTATGTGGATTGTTAACAGCTCACTCTTCTAATTAAGTTTAAATTTTTATAATACCCTCGAGTAAAATTACTTTTATAGTCATTAAAAATCCTTTTAATAAAAATTAATTTATCGATAAATGAAATTGAAACTAAAACGAAAAAGAAAAGAAAAAAAATGAAAGAGATACAGATCAAGAGAACCAGAAACCAATAGAGAAAGTCTTCTGTATACTCCACCCAAGTTTCTCATACCAATTTTGCTTTCATGGTAAATAAGAATAAATCTAAGAATCCATATGGTTGAAAATTCCAGATTCAATAAGTTTTCTTCATAATTTATTTCCAGATTCAATAAGTTTTCTTTATAATTTATTTTCATACACCATTAATACGTACGTAGAAGCCATATTTTTTTTTCCCTTCTCCCACATTCTTTGTAACTTGGATATGTACCAGACATCAACTGGGTTATGCTTGGCAAGGAATGTGTAGTTTGTTTTAGTTGGGAATCATTGAAGAATGGACAAATCAATTTACAAAGAATGGAAAGATGTCATTGAAAAAAAAGTTTATTAATGAATGGATTCATTTACAAAAATAGAATAAAGGTAATTTTTGGTATTATAGGGGTGTATTTATAAATTATAAATTATAAATTTCTTTTAGTAAGATAAATTAATTAAAGAGGTATACATTGTGGTAGCAAAAAATGGTCCATAGACCCAACGTAAAAAAGCCCAAACCTTTTTTGTACTAGAACCTATCCAGGCCCGTTATATTGGATCGACCCAACTCAAATATCAGCTGCAAAACTTGGTCTTTGAAAGACCAAGTCAATCTTCAGTTATGCTGGATGGATAATTCGAAGAGAGAAAATCTCTCCTAAAATCTCGCCCACGATCAAGTCACGATCATTGAACATTGAGGCTAACTCTTCCCCTATAAATGAGAGAGCCCTTTCACAATGAGACTCTCTGAAATCTCTTCCAAGAAAAGCTTACTAAAGCGTGCTAAAATTCTGCGTATAAGTATTCCGGCAACAGGAACTCAATCGGATTCACTGTCACGATCATCACAGATAATTGCTCAGCCCAAGCACACCTAAGACTAAGAATCTAACCATATCTCTATCTTTTTCCTATGTTCGTTTCTTTGTTTTAATTCTTTTACAGGTTCAACGAAGAAGACAACCACCCCAGGTCAACAGACTTACCGTATTTGCAGGTTCCTTGAGGAAACGACATCCCTCATTCGATCAATTCAGCCAAGTTGCCTTGGGCTTAGTATAACCCGATCCGATTCACATAAACCGTAAGTCGACCCCTACATACATATAGTTTTGAAAAGAACGTAAATATCGTTACTATTTGAATACAAAAATATTTGTTTAAAAAAAATTATTTTTTAAAGTCCGACCATACCCTCAAATCTGGCACTCTAGGCTCAGGGGCCTTGATAGTCAAGTCCGGCCATCCCAATCACAGAGCTTGGATGTCGACTTGGCCATCTCACCGATTTGACATCTTTACATACCAATCAGAATCGAATATTTATTAATATTAATAATGTATTCGAAAAAAGGAATACTACTTTTTGTTTTTTTGATTGATATAAACCAAAGGCTTACAATACATGGAATTCAGATCCAGGTCAGGAAATATGAAAAACATGTTTACAACTATAACTGGAACTCTTCAGCAAATGACACACAAGCACAGTCCAGACGAAATTTCTACAAACGGGAAAAAACCCACACATAAAGGTGGGACTGACACCCTTGAAACTAATAAAGGTAAGATAGACATACCGTTTTCATAGTGTCATCCCGTACAGTCATATGATAATTTTTTCAAGTGTCAATTATTCTGGAATAAATTAAATTTCCCATGCTGAGTCTAACAATTGAAGTATCGTAATTAAACCTCATATATGAGTTGTCATGCTATGCTTTCTGTTTCTTTCATGTTTTTTGTATTTTTTTTTCCTTCGACATTGTGTGTGTGTTTTTCGGGGTTTGGCTGCTAGTCTGCTATGTGATAATGTGACAACATTTTCTGATCTAGTTGATTTTTCTTCTTTTAAAAACTACATTATTAGATACTTCTCAAAATCAGAAACCTAACTACTCACCAATCCTTTATTAGTTGATGAGTTGGTTGTGTACTTTCCTTTTTATCATGGGGAGCACTGGAGTAGGGTTTGAGACTCACTTTGTTTACGAGTGTGGGGAAATCTTTCCTCCTGTACGTTGCCCGGACTCCGGAGCAACTAAATGGACGGTGCTTACAGAATTCCGACCATGATCCAGTGTCAGCTCTTGAAAAAAACAATGGTGTGAACTGTGAAGCCTAACTTACAAAAGTCATGGTTTGTCACTTAATGCTACGAAATAGGTTGACGGTTTCGTAGGTTGGTTTGGTTGAATATCCTTTATTACTAGTTTGCATTAAATATCTTTAAAATTGATGGTCCAATGCTAGCTGGTACAAGCCTTTCTTGATGCCTGTGCTATAGCGGTGAGATTTCCATTTGAGCCATGACTGAATCTGATTGAGTTGGTATCTGTGGCATAACAAAAACAAGAAGAAATCAAATCTTCATTCGACCATTTTCACATAACATATAACGTGGGTAGAAAGGGATCAACCATCTTGATATCTCGTCATAATCGTCCATTTGTAATTTTATAGAACTCAACAAAACTTATATAGTCGACTTTGTAATGTTACAAAAGAACGGTCCTGATTAGAGGATTGTATGTGTATATATATTCATTCACCCATGTTAGATCTAGTGTATGTTATTAAACCGGATTTGGATTCTTTTCTGATCTAATTTTTTTTCTGACCTTTTTAAAACATATAATTTATTGTTTATAAAGTGATTGTTGAAACCAATCACATCTTAACCACACATTAATTGTAATGTTTGTATGTCATAAGATTAGGTAAGGTCAAGAAAAAGATTCAATTATATCCAAATTCTATTAAACCTTTGATATGATCATGAATCCAAATCCGATAAGTTGACTGAAGTTAAGAATCTATTGCTTTATAATACTAGTTTATTTATAGAAATAGGAAATAGAATTAGCTATATAATCCCAATGAGTTGACCAAAATCATCTCTTGAGAGAAACTTGATTAATTAACAACATCTCCAAGACGCCATAGATCTCGCAGGCAGAGTATTTAACTAGATTGTCGGGAACAGACTACAAATTAATACCTAGCTTGCCTTAGATTACTCCTGCATTTAAGATAATGTGGAGGTGCACCACTTCACAATTTATATAGATAAATAGCTCAACATGTTTCAATCCATTAAAAGCTAGCTATTGGTTAAAAGATTACAGCACTAAACAATGATTTGACATGTTCATTAATCGGAAATAAACTGTAAAAGAGAATCGAGTTTCATGGGAAAATGAACTTAAATTCTTTTCCTAACAAATTTTAATAAACACTGCAACAACAAATTATGAATTAATTTATCTTTCCCTAGTATGATTCTGGATTTATAAATGCACCCTAAGCGAAATGTGATACCTTACATAATTATTCCAGAAATGTTATGGTATAATGCCCTATTAATTTAAGTTTTATTGAATTTTAAAAGATCTTATAACACATCAATATTATTAACAATTAGTTGGGATTTTTATTTTACAAAATTTATTCATAAAATGTGTTGAGTATATAAAATTACATGGTTTATGTCTTGAACATTATAACAGGACCCTTACTTATCGAATTAGATTTTTTAGTCTAATGATTACTAGCAAACTTTTAACAAAATTATGCCAAGTTTTGGCACTTTTGCAAGTACAACGAATGTTGAAGAAATTCAACATATGCAAGAAAAAACAATTCTACTTGAGAGAAATTGACTTGAATGTAATAAATAATAAATTAGGCATGTGTCGTTAGTGTTTATGATCAGTATCAAATCTAAGAAAAGAAAATGGTCCAAACCCAGAAGTGGTGGTCCGGTGGAGCTTAATCTTTCTAAAAGCAAGTAGAGCTACTGCCTACTTGTGCCTTTTTACCCAAAAAAAGTAAGAGATAGAATCTTATGTCATTCTATATAGGCATATAGCCTTTGAAAATTGTTTCATCAACTTGTAAAAAGGTTTCTGGTGCTTCTTCATTCTTTTTTTTTTCTTTTAATTATTAATTATCATGATTTAAATTTTATAAGATAAAGTTATCTAGTAATAAGTTTTTCACATAAGTTAAAGTTGTTTCTTCCTCCTAAGAACCCAAATTTAATAATCGTAACAGTTCAAAGAACAATATTAAATGATGAATGAATATGATATGAAAAATGAGAAAACGCGTTGATGATTTCATACAATGTTATCAGCTTCTTGACTTTCTGTTGCATGTTACTTGCCGACATGATCTGAGCTTCAGGCCGGAATGGCATATATATATATTAATATGGTATAGTCAAAATCTGGGAGACCTTTAATTATTAATTACTAGAATGATATGAGACGTGAATTGTCAGGATCCAATTAATCACACTATAATCTCATGATTTACAAGATCTTGATAACTTACATACCACATTATTTGGGTATGATTTTGGGCGGCGTAACATTACTCAAACGGAAAAGAAAAGTCCATTGAAGTGTGATTTGTTATTTTACCTTTTCATTGAAATATTATATAAATTCAGGTTTTTTTTTTTGTGGGGAGAGGACTTGAATGTACGACATCGTGGCGTAGGTGTGAGAGGTTTACCACCGGACCAACCTCATCTCGTCATTTATTAATTTACTAAGTTTGGCAATTAGCATTACATTATTTGGATATATATACAAGAGTTATCTTTTCGGTACACACTGAATTTGATAATGTAAATGCAAGGTTTGTGAGCCACCGATTACAACTCTATAATATTACATTGTGAGTTTTGTAATGTAACATATAGATACTTCCAAAATTGGCAATGACACTTTGTAACGTTACATAATCAATTTGTAACGTTACAGAATCAATCCCATATGAAAAAAACGAATGGAAATCCCATAAATGAATATATATTATGGAAATTTTCAAAAAGGTTTTTACCAATTTTTTTAAATAAAAATCATAGATTCCTCTAAGGGTTTTAAAGCCTTTAAAACTCTGTTTGTACAGTAGAACCCCTGTAAATTAATATCCTCTCTAAATTAATAAAAAATCTCGATCCCAACTCGAGCCAATATAAAAAATTAATAAACCCCTCTATCGTAATAATTAATAATTTCTTTTTGAAAACCCAGTGTAAAATTTTGGTCCCAACTGTCGCATAAATTAATAATTCCATAAAATTACAAAATATATTACATAATAATCAAGAACTAGAAAAGTACTTTAAGATGCTAGTTTGTACAAGGCTATCATGCTTGATATTTTTGATTTTATCTTTCATCTTTTGAATTGTTCTCTTGTTATAACTTATAACAAAGAAGATAGAAAATAGAGAATTTTTAAGAGCCGTTAGGAATAGAGTTTTTAGGTATATTATGAGATCTCTCTTGTTATATACAACCAAAAAATAAGCCTCAATATTTTTAGGGTAAGTATCCTTGGACACTAAGTAATCACATTCCCTAAAGGAATTAGAAATTTTCTTAATAAATCTTTTTTAAACAAGGAATCCTGAAGAAAAAAAAAAGAAAAAAAAAAAAAGTTTCCTTGAAGAAGAAAACCGACTAAACAAGGAATCCCAAAAAGGAACATTCCTTAAATAAGAAAACCTACTTCCACATATTTTCTAAGAAAAAATAACCCTTTACAATGAAACACCCTTTAAATTAATAACCCCTCTAAATTAATATACAATTATGGATCCCAAGAATATTAGTTTAGAGGAGTTCTACTGTATATATATACGGTAGTTGGTCAATATCTCATAAAATTCATGCATTTGAAAGAATAAAAAAAAATTAAATAAATAAGAACCAGATAATGCCAAGACTTCCCTTGGGACCACTCGTATGTTTTCAATTTTCATTCACCAAAACTACACAATTAATGCGTGGAAAAATACCAAAACAAGTCACAAGTGGTTCCTCACATGAATCTTATTAATTGCAATTTAAACAGAAAGTTTGACCACCACTTGCACCGGATTTTGAACCTTCTAATTATGTAATCAGTCCACACTCACTAATCAAATTCAAATTGTTGGGTTTATTTTTTTTTTTAAGAAGTATAACACTATTATATAAATTCGAGGTATTGTTGGGGAGGGAGATGACTCAAACCCATAATCCTATTATATAGGTGTGACATATTTTACTAACGGATCAACCTCGTCACGTCAAATTGTTGGTTTTTTTTTTAATTTTTTTCGCAAAAGAATCGAAGAAGATTCATAATCTGGTCAACCCATCAAAGTAAAATGTTTGGCTTTGGCCAGACAATGGACATTGGACAGTACTCTCAGCAACCAAAAAATACAAAAAATTAAAAGCATACAATTAAAGAAAAAGTAATAATTAATTTAAATAAAAGTAATTAATTACAACCATTACTAGAGTATCCAATTCAAGAAATAAAAAATAAAGCACTTTAAAAAAATATATATATATTGCAAGTGTCAAATTAAACCACAAATAACATTCTTGATGGCTTGATACGTTTACTAATCATAAATTCTAATGAAGAAAATGAAAATTAATTCCCGATTTGTTATTACTACAAAAATCTTTTGTTGGGAAGAAAACTTAATCCCCCCCCAGGAACCAAATTCCTTTTTCGTGATTCTCTTTCCCATAAAAATTGATTCCCTCTCATTTAATTCTCAATTAGTAAACGCGCCCATTACATATGTAAAGAAACCGAAATTGTTTGTGAAAATTTTCCCCGGAAACTCTCTCTCTCTCTCTCCATATATATAAATTTTTACAGACTATAATACCTAAAATTTCATTTGAAAAAAAGCTTGACGAAAATGAATGGATGTAATATAAGTAGATATACAAATCAGTAAATCACAGACACTTTTGATTGATTTTTCCTGCAACTCTTTTAATTGGAAGCCGGTAACTGTAATTCATTCACTGATCTCATCAAATACATTATATAGATCATTCACTAAAGAACGTACAAAATCATCTTAATATATATTTTGTTAGGCTATGTACTATAATGTAATCTATCAACATATATCCTCCTCTTCAATCATCATCAAACTACAGAGAAACAGAGATCAAAACTAACCCAAAAAAAAAAAAAAAAACTTATTAATATATAATAATTAATTATATTATAGTATTAATTAGCAGCAAAATCTATGAGTCAAGAGAGAAAGGCGTTTGCAGAAGATCATATGGTGACCAGAGAGCGTCCAAAGGACATGGTCTATTGGAGTCAAGTCTGACCCAAGGCTTGCCTTTTCCACTCCAATGGAGGAGACTCACCGGACCTGGATGCAAATCTCTACAAAGACCCCTGTAGTTGTCTCCACCGAGTCCATGTTGGTTCCATCTGTGATCCACCGGAGCTATGTTTCCGGCAAACACTAACAAAAACGGCGGCAAAGAACCCAGCTCGTAGATCCGCATTCGTTTCTGGAGCTCCATCCATTCAGTGATTTTTCTCGTGTAGTCTCCCTCTCGCCACCTCTGTAAATCGATGACCATCACGCCAGTGTTGAAGTAACAGGCATTGCGTCCGGTGAATGTCATTGATAAAGTGGGGTTTGACCAGAAGCTAGGGGTGAAGTACGACGTGAAGTTTGCATTACAGTACTCTGGGGCGGCAAGAACGGCGTTGTCGCCGAGTGGGGTGGCGGCGAGCTTGGCGATGTCGTCGACGACGACCAAGTCGGAGTCTAAGTAGACGGCTTTTTTGACACACGACGGGAGGAGATTGGCGAGATAGTTGCGAGCGTAGTTTAGTGGACAGTCGAGAGCAGAGCGGATGGAGGTGGAGATTAGGCCTGAAACGGGGTCGTTTTGAAAAGGGTATATTTGGAAATTTAGGTAAGGGAAGGAGTGAGAGATGGTGTCGCGGAGGTGGAAGTCAGTTTTCTTTTTGGAGGAAGCGATGAAGTGGAAGAGTATGTTTTGTGGACATGAAGAGTGTTGGAGGACGGAGAAGATTGCCGCCATCGAACCACGAAGGTAGGCGGTGTCAAGGGTCATTGCCACGTGGACTGCCGCCTGAGAGCACATAACATGGTGATCATTAGACTGGTCTATGGAGGGGCAGTTTTGGGAGTTGTAGAATTGTGGGGCTTCTTTGAATTTGTGAGTGGCATTGGCTGTGGTGGTAAAGAGGATGAGGAGGAGATGGAGGAGGAAGTGACGGTGTTGGAGGTGGTGGTGGTTGCGGCGGCGGCGATCTGGTGGCGGTGCAAGTTTGGACATTTTAACTTTTTTGAAGTTTTTTTTTTTTTTTTATTCTCTACGCTTTGAACCAATGTTGATTCAAAGCTGCTACTATGAAGCCAAGTCAAGGTTTTTAAACCAAGTCCTCCGGTCCTCCTTCAATCTCACTCCTTATTTTCTTTAGTATTCTTTCTCTCTCTCTCCTTCTAAAATATAAATATATATATGGTCCCGTTTATATTAGTACTAATACCTGTGGACCACTAATTATGGAGAAGTTTTGATAAGTGCATACACTTTGAGTCAAAGTATGTAAATTTAATGGTCCATATTCAACGCACTGATAAAGTTATATCAGTGCGCACCGACGAAGTTATATCAGTGCGCATCGACTTGAACATTTATGTGTATATATATATATATATACAGATTTTTTATTATCAGTTCGAACTGACAATAAATATATCAGGACGAAAAATGTGGATCATTAGATTTACATACTTTGACTCAAAGTGTATGCACTTGTCAAAACTTCTCCATAATCTATGGTCCACATTCTTCGTCCTGATATATTTATTGTCAGTTCGAACTGATAATAGAAAAACTGTATATATATATATAGTAACAGAAATTCTATTATCAGTTCGAACTGACAAAAGTTATATCAGTTCCTGGATTTAAATACTTTGACTTGAAAGGCTATATATAGTAAATAGATCTTCTGAGTATAAAAAAATATATAGTGGGGTGCTTTGAAATTAATAATAAGACACAAAAATCTTAATGTACAATTACCTAATATATAAATGGAGAATTACCCACCAAAAGTATAAGCTTTGGATACGCATATCTTTCAACAGGGTTACAGGGAGAGACAGCAATGGTTTACTATTGTTGGGACACATGTAGGTGTGAACTTAAAGCTAAATTTTTCCATAAAATTTGCATTTAATTAATTACGCAAATCTGTAATAATATTAAGACGTGTTTACTAATGGAAAATTACTTAGAATTAAGTTTTTGATTTGTGAATTCCCGTATTTATTAAATTTATAGGGGAATTAAGTTCTATGGACCCTACACATATATTAATAATTAAGTTTTGATTCTCCCCCATTCTCATTCTCTTTTTTGTGAAACTTGATTCTGATTCATTTTTATTCCCGATTAGTAAACACGTCATATATATTAAACAACAATAACCCACTCTCTATATGTCTATTATCTTTTTAGTTGAGACATCGACGTCCATGGAAGCTCCAGTGCAGCATCTAGTTACCTTCCATCTGAAGATCTGTTGGAAATTTTAATTAGGTGACAAGTTTCATTTTGATTTGGAAGGGAACGTAAAATTTGAACAAATGTTAAAAGAAATGTGATGGTGGTGACTGCTGGTGAGATTATTCATGATAAATTGCTTCCTATTTCTCACCAACCAAACCACCATCCATGGGATTTCCCATGCTAACTCTCTCTTATAGTGTTACTAGTTACATGGAATGCGGTGACTCGAACCTGAGATATCATTAAACGGAATAAATTTTAAATATTTACAATCATTAAAAAATTTGCAAACATTGTCTTACATTGTAAGAATCGAATTCATAATATTTGATATTACGGCTTGTCTTACAATGATTTGTATCACCAATAAAGTTTACAAGTTAAAAATTAACGGATTGATATCAAACAATTGAACATTTGTGGTAGATATAGTGATATACTAGTTCCTTTCAAGTTTCGCAAATGATATCATAAACGTCATCAATTAGTAAATTTTTTTTTAATATATATTTTGGAGTAACTTTACACTTTTTTGTGAGTGTATAATTGATTCTATAGACAAGCTTTAATAGTTAATTGCATGTCTGTACATTTTTATCGGTCCCATTAACGAAAGTTTCATTGTAAATTAAACTAATTATTACCTCGATTAATCAAGATCCTCTTGTATGGGGTACTAATATAATATCTCAAGAAAATCAATCTCAAAATGATTTATTATATATCAAATTGTAATTGCTATGTAACACACCGTCACTGATAATATTTCATCATAGCACATCTATTTTCTAGTTGGAAGATCAACGTTCAATATTGACTGTGCTAACCGATGGTCTCACATTTACACTAATAAAATAAAACTTTTCCAAATTTTTTTTTTTTTTTTTTTGACAATATCTACTAATCCGGGACCATGTATTTTTTTGAAAGTTTTCGTCATTGGTAGGATTCGAGCCGTTGACCTGGGAGTCATTTATCCAAGTCCCAAGCTCGTCCATCTATCAGTTAAGCTACAAGCCTACACCCTGTTGACGTTCAATATATATCAGTCTTTTTAGTTTCTATTATCATTTTGAACTGACAAAAGATATATCAGTTCCTTATATGTGGGCCATTGGATTTAAAAGATGCTTTGACAAGTGCATGCAGTCAAGTCAAAGTATTTAAATTCAATGACCCACATATAAGGAACTGATATATCTTTTGTCAGTTCGAACTGATAATAGAAAAACTGTATATATATATACATATTTGACAATATCTATTAATCTGGAACCGGATATTTTTTTTTGAAAGCTTTCGTCATTGGTAGGATGTGCTAATTAAATGATGGTCTCACATTTACAATCAAATAAAACTTTTCGAAAATGAAATTAATTAAAGACCCCCGGATCTCTCATTTGATTTTGATTAGGACCTGTGGTTGTCTGGTTGAATTAATGAAACCCTTTACAATATTTAATCTTTGTGTTGCGTAACATCAGTGTAACACACATTTAATACGAGAGTTCCACCTGTGTGGCTGTGTCTCTCGGTGTGTGTGTGTGACTAATTAAGGGGGCTATTTCAGTAATTTACTAATCCTAAATTCATGCTCATATAACCTGATTGTATGGTCCGATCTGCCAATCACTTAATTAGCGGCCAGGAAAGAAGGAATAAAAAGGAAAAAGATGCCACGTAGCTATGGAAAGAAGGAACAAAAAGGAAAAAGATGCCACGTAGCTATGCTTGTGGGACCCACAAGATTTGTTAATATTTAATACATGGACAAGAGAAAGTTTATGTAGATCGATTTGTCTTTGGAGATGGATTTAGATGGAGACAGTTAAACTTAAATTTGGGTTACACGGTTGTTTATGTGCACACAATTTTTTTAATTTTTAATTTTTTTTTTTTTAAAGCTGCCATTTCTCTTTTTTTTTTTTTCTTTTTCTTTCTTTCCATGTGATTATCTAACACTTTAAGTCATTACCAAGCTTGAAGAAGATAGTGACTTTCTTCGTACAAATGAAGTGATAAAGAAAATTGGATTTGGTGTCCATGAAAACTATCTTCTAATTAATTTGGACCATAACCTAATCTCTCTACTTTTTTTTTTTTTTTCTTTTATATCCATAATCGCACATGAAGCTGATTTTCCAATTTATATTTGTATATGCATGTATCGATGTATTTCTAAGTTTTTAATCGCAATTACAGTGATACGATGAGAACATCAATAGGTATAGAATTACATATAATTAATTACTCATGTCATACGGTGATGAGTTGGGGAGTGCACTATATGTCATGACGTGCCAAAATTTTGTTTTGTTTTTATTAGATATCGAATTAAAAAATAATAATAAATCAGAAATATATAGAATACAGTGTTTTTGATGATTTTGATATAAATTTAGAATAAATGAGTAAAGGAAAGGCAAACTAAATAATGAAACTAGAAAGAATGCATTTTTTTTTGGTTCTAAAAAAGTTTGATTAAGCAAATAATTGAATTAAAATATCGAAAGAAAAACTTCAAAATTAAAAATTTCAGTGGGGGGAAAAGAGTCACCAAATCATATATATATATAGTCTTTCTATTATCAGTTCGAACTGACAATAAATATATCAAGACGAAAAATGTAGACCACAGATTATGAAGAAGTTTTGACAAGTGCATACACTTTGAGTCAAAGTATGTAAATCTAGTGGTCTATATTTTTCGTCCTGATATATTTATTGTCAGTTCAAACTGATAATAGAAAATCTGTATATATATATACATATATTGCCTCCGCCGTCCCTGAAAATTATAATGGTTCCATTTAATAGATAATTAGAATAAAATGTCAATAATTCAACTTATCATTGAATGGTATGTGCACCTCACATGCTCTTCAATAACTTCTTGGTTCAATATATTTATCTTGAAGTTCGAGAATACAATTCTTCCATTATTAGGATTTAATTGAAGCATGTGCTACTACACATGATCATGACCTCCCAAAACACTCCAATTTATGAACCTCTGATTCCAGGTTTTTTTTTTTTTATAAAAACAATATGTGCGTTGGTTGCGATTTCAACTTGCTACATTATTAGTCTTAGTCTGAATGAGCGTCGGTAGAAGGTGATTGATTCCAGGGTTTGTTAATTGTTCACTTTAATTTTTTTTTTTTATTGCTTTCTTCATCGGGAAAAAAATAAATAAATTCAAAATCAAAACAAAACCCCTACATGCAACACTTTTCAATGACCATCATCAATCATGTGCGAAACTGGGGTCTCAGCTCCCTTTTTAATTTTTTAGACTAAAAGTTTGACCAGAAAAGGAAAATATTTAATAACTTTTTTACTTTTTAAACTTTTTTCTGGGTTCAATTTTTTGCTGCGAATTGGTGCCCAATATATGGCACATCATCGACCACACGAGTGTTCGTTTCTCAATTCTCACCGACAGCAGAATCGAGTCAAGAGAGAAAAAATTGTGTGGTGTAATCACATCTCTCTTTGAGTCAAATGTTGTGGAAAAAAAAAAAAGTACAAGTAGGGTTAGTTACCCAACTGTATTCATTTCTTGTCACAGATTTGGAATGCTTATGCTTATATTTTCAATACGATCATTCATAATATTTCATTTTCATGAAACTATAAATAATGCAACACTTTTTTTTTTTACCTATTTTGTGATTCTAATGATAAAATTTGTATGTTTTAATGCAAGTTTTATATTTGTCAAACATATATATTAATTACACCATAAGTTTGTGATAAGTTGGGCCGTTTGAATAATTTTCAAGGAAACCTATATATGATCGAAAATTTGAAAATGTTGTGTATAACAACACTACATATGTTTACGTAGTTATAAAGCATTAAAATTTGTGTGTACATATATTTAAAGTATCATCTATGATGTGATGACTCGAACCTGGAAATTGACAGGTTGAATAAACGCTCTTTACAACACATCTAGGTTGGTTTTATGTCTCTCCAGTAACACTCATCTTCTTTGCCGGCATTATGATATTCATCTTCTTTTGCCGGCATTATATATTATTACGTACATTTACAGGATAAAGGACTTGAAATATTAATATGGAGTACCCAGTTTCATGGGGCAAATTAATTAGGTCTCCATATTTGACTATTTGAGGCCTGTACAGACTTCGAAGAATACAAAGTTGAGGTTAGAAAATGCATGCATGGCATATAGAGAGTAAACACACTAATTTATTACATAGCAGGAGATGAGAGGTCCACAACGAAAGCAGCCAAAGCAATTCTTGAAGACTTGAAATTACATTTAATAAAGTTGCTCTAAAGTCTTGTTTTGTGTATGTAGTACTCTGTCTCAACACGTTTCACTTGACAGTGCCATGAAAATTCTACTCATAATTTGGCAAATTACCACCAGATTGTCAAATGATATGGAATGGATGACAACCCATTTAGAGTTACTAGGATTTTATGTAACCATTATGTTACATACAGTAAGCTGTTAGTCAGTTGAGAGTTATCGAGATTAAAAACCATAAGTGCAGTATAAATATCTACTGTTAATATATAGTAAGCTCACTAACTAGATTATTTGATCTAGATATCAATATCAATCAAAAAAATAATAATAATAATTGCACACCATTAAAACGTGTATGTTATAGACTATGAAATATGAAATCGACAATGATCATATGCAACCATGAGAGAATTTTCTGGGTAATTGAATAATTCTCCAACATGTTGAAGAAGTGGACCAAACTATAATTGAGGGAAAGAGCTTTTCTTGTGACAAGACAATGCATTAATCATATCAAATTTCAGGAATTATAATCAAGGAGAGTTGATCAGGTTTGCGATCTTGCACGCTTTTATCATGCATGATATATCTCGGTTGGTACCAATGTAAAATGCAAGTTTTTTCATTCAATAATGATGCATTACACTAGCGACACCAATACCGACTATTGGGAAAAACAAACAAAACATATGACTAGGTCTTCAGAAAAAGGGACAAAAATATGGGCCTTATTTATTTATAAATTTTACCGATATTATCAAAACAAAAAAAATTACTGTCTTAATGATAAAAATAAATTGAAGGATTTTTTTTTTTTGTTACTTAATTACAGGGCCTCATACCTATAAAATAAGATTATATTAATAATATTATATATTATTTACCGTTAGAAATGATTTAAAGCAAAAACATTAGAAATAGTTATTGAGTATTCACTTTTCTTTATTTTTTCTTTAAAATATATATATATATATATATATATATCCATTTTTCAAGCATCATTATCATTTAAAAAAAAAAAAAACTCTTTAAACTTCTATTTTACCATTTAAAAATCATATATATAAAAAAAATATATTATTTATATTAGAGATTCAAACATTAAAGGTATGTAAATTCAAATTTAAGAATTTAGTTTTTGTTTTAATTTTTTCTAATTGTCCAATAAATCAAGTGATTAATTTTAATATGATTACTGCTTACCAATTGTTGTTGTTTGTCTATTACTTAACGGATTATTTTGCAAGAAGAAAATTTCCAATTACAATCTTCTCAATTTAGTTGTTGTTGTGGTTAATTTTAATAGGGTTTTTTTTTTTTTTTTTTTCTCCTTTAAGGTCTCAAAATATGTTGAGCCGCCCTTGACTAGGGCCAATAGGAATCCTGCACACAAAAAGGTACGAGATTCTCGCACTTAATAATTTTCAGGTAATTGAGTATATATAATGAAGCCATATTCGATCAAATGGGTAAGAAGTTTTCTGCACCAAACTTTGGTTGCACCATTCATAGAAGTTTATACGATGTGGCCTTAAGGGTTTGTAAAATGTATCCACACACAAAATGAAAAATAAAAAAAAATTATAAAACCAAATAACCACAGTAAAAAAAATTCCTCCAGAGAAGAAGCAATCAGATACACGAGGATGTTATCTATTGTAAGGTTATATTATATAACATCGGTGTTAACTGGAATTCCGTACGAAAAAAACAAACGTGATTCCCGCACCTAATAATCACAGACATAAATTACAATCTCAATAGAAGGTGTTTAAACATAGCGAAACATCATTTTTGAATGGCTAATTAACATGAGCCAGAACCAACTATTTACTACTTTCCATTCCAGGATCTTGTGGTAGTTAGAATGGCTTATCAGATTAATTTCCCGGCAAGCAAACAATTAAGTTATCAAATAAAAAGCTTAGAAATTATACAGATTGTTGAAATTAGACACCATATATAATTAAATAAAGAATTTTCTGAGAAAAAATGTCAAGATCTTAGACATGGATAATGAACGACATGTGAAGAATTACTGTTGTTGGGAAAAGTATCAAGTATATGATCATAGTCGAGTTCCCAAGAGATGTTTCAGTGCATCGATAATATAAAAAATTATCCATTCATATCACGCTACGTGGTATCGTAATCCAATTTCTTTGAAAACATTGCACTTGCTAACCTGTAAAATGAGTCAGATTGTCCCAAAATCTTTATTGCATACATCGCTTTCAAACACACAAATTGACATACCTGGACCTCCCTTGTCGATCATCCAGGCAGTGTCGGTGAGCCTGGTGATAATTGAATTTTATAAATTGGGTAAGTTTCATATGCATTTACTCTCCAAGTTGATGATAACGATGTTACTATAGGATCTGATGATTTAATTTTACATCGATAGCCTCTCCTGCAAGAAACTATTTATATAAACTTCATTCTGGTGAGGTCTCAGAAACTGACATATATTAATGTGAACTTTTTGTTAAATAACATAATCTGACATATATTAATGAGAAATCAGAATAATCCAACAGTAGCAGAAAATTGTCAATTAGATCATTCATAATTGATGGTTGGCAACATGGAGTCTCCAAGTCAATGAAAGAAACACAAAGACAAAACAGACTCATGAACAATGAAATATTGATGGAATTCTGCCCAACTGATAAGCAATTTTGAACTAAAACTTCTTGTTATTTTCAACATCTGCCAAGCAAACTATTGAAAACACAAGAATGGAATAATGGATAGTCAAAGGAGGCCATTACCCAGAACATGGATATCTCATATTCTCACAGAAACACCGCAATGTTAAAACGACTTACGCGCAGAATTGATTGCACTTATTATCGTTTGAGGAGTGACGCATTCAATCTGGACATCCTGAAACCTTGTATTATAACGTCTACATGCTACCTGAATATCTGGTACTAGAATTTATCATTGTTTCTAGGGCGAAAGACATTCCTACATGAAATTAAACATTTTCACCGCATAAGATGATTATTATCTCCCTGATCGAATAACACGTAACTCTGAACAATAGAAATAGCCATCCACTTCTTGAGCAAACTAGATATGCAGGACTCTAAAGAACAACTAAAAATAATTAAATAAATAGAAAAGACATCAGCAAAATCCATGTATGGTTTTGATGAGTGAACACCACCTTATAAAAACTAAAAGTTGGGTACAACCTATAAAACCAAGTCATAACTCTGTTTCTCAATGGTCCATTGATTTGTTTACATGTAGGTCCAACTGAATTTTAAAGACATGACAAGAAATCAGTACAAAATTCACATCAAACATCAGATAAACAATTCATCCTACTCTTATCGTCCTTCACTTGATCAAGCTTTTAGATTCAAGGAAAGATAGCCTCAGCTTCAACATATACTGTAAAATTTTCAAAAGATGTTTCTACCACAAATTGGCATGACATATAGTACTAATAACAAAAAATATATAGACATGCCTTCTTTAGGGCCACATAAAACTTAAGATAGAAAGACTTTCAAGATAAAATGCAAGCAAGAGCAAACACTCTTGTCTGCAAGGCCAATCAGAGATTTCATCTACCGATAACACAGCAATGACAATGTATAATATCAACAACTTTTCTCAAACACCATAAGGAGTCACCAAAGCAGCTTGTGTATTTACAGACACAGACCGAAATAACCAAGAAAAAGTTTGCAAGTCAAAACGGCTAATCAAGTTACCAACAAAGCAACGCAAAGACAACAAAAAATCCAATAAACAAAAGAAGATTCTTCAAAACTTTGTCAGCCTGCTGACCTCGACCTGGCTGCGGGAACCCATGCTCATGGCCACGGTGAAATGTGTTAAAGCCGTAGGGAACACCAGGAGGTGTTCCGTAAACGCTAGCAGCTGGGATCCCATGGATTTGAATATTAAACAATGACGGGACTAGACCACCAAAACCCATGCTGAAGTTACCAATTCTTGCAGTAGCCATAGGTACAAATCCTCCTGTTAATCCAAACCCATAGTTGGGAAAGTTACTGGCTTCAGGGGCACGAGCTGTTTCGGGTCTTTGGCCAGTGGGACGGTTAGGAATATCAATTCCTGGATAAGATTTTGATCGCGGGTCAGTCTGAGTCTTGCCCCTACCATAGAGAGGAACCAATTTTTCCTCTTGTATGATTGCCTTGCAAACGGGGCATTCATGGGAATGCGAGTGATGGCTTAGCCATCTGTACAGGCAAGGCCAACAGAAGAGGTGGCCGCAAAGGGTGACAATCGGGTCCTGAGCTAAATCAAAGCAGATATTGCATTCGAAATCACCCGCATCATTAGCACCACCGCTACTTCCAGAGCACGACGTGCCTCGAGGCACACTTGTTGATTCCCCAATACCAGTTTCCATCTCTTAACCCTACTAACAACAAAATGCAACTTCCTGCAATCACAGAGAAGGTAAAATTAAGAAAACTCTAAATAAGACAAAACATAGACCAGGAATTTTTTGATCTGCTAAAAACAAGTCACCATCTCAAAATCCTAAAATTCCAAACACAACAGCCTCTAACACTAAAATTTTGACAAGGTCGTCAATTTTAATCATTCCACTAAACTAACAAATTGTCAAACAATTTGGGGGGTTTTGGTTGGATTATTAAATTATCAACAAATCTAAATCTACACGTCACCCATCACAAATAAAAAAGAAGAAATTACATTGAATCTGCTACGCTAATGTGAACATAAAAATTCGATAATAAAAGTCAGTAACGAAGAATTCACACAAGAAAGAAACTAACAATGCGACGAGGAACGGGAAGAATACTGTACTGACCTCTTTGATTGATCAACGACAGCGAAGCTGCGACGAAAGAGAGCAAGATGCTGTGGAATTCCAAAACAGAGCAAGTGTGTGGAAGATTCGAGTGTTTTCTGGTTTTGCTAGCCCACGCCAACGGTTTTAACAACGCTTTTGCGATTGTATTGTGTGTTTTTGACTTCTTATGAATCTTGGATTCTGCTTAACATGGGGAAATTTCATAAATATACCCCTAAAACATAGCAAAGTTTGTTTTTAACCATATAAGAAATTTTGATTCTTTTAAATGGCTTACCGTTTTTCCCATTTTCTAGAAGATTTCAAGTATAACTCGATATGATTTCACGTGATTTGGTGCCCAAATGATGTGGCAACACTGTAGACCATTTATTTAAATTGTATTAGATTTGCATAATTTAAATGAATGGATTAGAGTGTTGCCACATCATTTAGGCACCAGATTTGGGTAATGTAGCATTACTCTTAAAAAAAAATGATTTCTATTATAATTATGACTTATAAGATGAGTAATGTTGTTTTGTCCAAATTTGATGTCCGAATCTGGTGTTCAAATGATGTGGTATCACTGTAATCCATTTATTTAAATCATACAAATCCAATATAATTTAAATGAATGGATTATAGTGATACCACATCATTTGGACACCAGATTTAGATACTAAATTTGGACAAAGTAACATTATTGTTATAAGATTTCGTGTAAGTAATAAGTAAGTGAAACTTTTAGAAAATGACGAACTTCAAAGTTCGGTTTTGATTTTTCTCAAATATATTAAAGAGTACGTTTGGAAGAGTTTCTCAAGTAGATCTTTTTGCGGTAGATCTTTTAGAAATAGATTTTTTAGAGGTAGAGCTTTTAATGATAGAATTACCATAAATTATAGGATTATATTGGAGATTTTAATGTTATTAAAATAAAGATCTACTTGGAAAAACTTTAAATTTAATTTTAAATTTGAACTTCTCCAAATAGATGTAAAACAACATTTTTAATACGCTAATGTGAACATAAAAATTCGATAATAAAAGTCAGTAACGAAGAATTCACACAAGAAATAAACTAACAAAGCGATGGGAACAGGAAGAATACTGTACTGACCTCTTTGATTGATCGATGACTGCGAAGCTGCGACGAAAGAGAGCGAGATGCTGTGGAATTCCAAAACAGAGCAAGTGTGTGGAAGATTCAAGTGTTTTCTGGTTTTGCTAGTCCACGCCCAAGGTTTTAACAACGCTTTTGCGATTGTGTGGTGTGTTTTGACTTCTTATGAATCTTGCATTACATGGGGAAATTTCATAAATAGCTTCCTAAAACATAGCAAAGTTGTTTTTAACCGTATAAGAAAATTTGATTCTTTTTAACCACAACAATAATGAAATGTCCTAAATGCCCCTTCTTTTAAATGGTTTACCATTTTTCCTTTTTCTAGAAGATTTCTAGTACAACTCGATATGATTTCACGTGTATAAAAAAATGATTTCATCGTATAATTATAAGATTTCATGTATGTAAGAATTATGTGAAACTTTTAGAAATAGACGAACTTCGAAGTTCAGTTTTGATTTTTCTCAAATACCTTATATAATGGGAAAAAAAAGACATTAAAAACTCATAAAATATATTATGTTTCAAAGTAAATTAATGGATTTAAGTAAGAGTAGTATACATATGCACCAATGTTTGTTGATTTGAAGATTTTGTTCAAAAAAAATTTTGCATTCAGTATTTTCGAATTACAAACTTACAACATTGTTATTGTTATCATTGTTATTATTATTATTATTAGGGAAAATTGCACAAACATACCCTGACTTTAACACATACATGAGGTATAATCCAGTTTTGCCAAAAAGACAAGAAGATACCCTTGACTTAGGGGTTGACTGTTAAATTTAACAATGATATAAACTTTTATCTCAAAAATACCAAAATACCCTTCAACAATATCTGTTTAAATTATTTTAATATATTTAAAAAAATCAACAGATCTCCATTGAAATTCATTTTCCAGATCTTCAATAGAGATCATCCCAAAATACCCGATCAAGACAAAAAATCAACAACCAAAAATCACAAAAACATAACAACCAAATCCACTTCACCCACTATAAAAAAAAAAAATCCACTTCACTAGATGCATTAAGCACCCGACCAAGACCAACAAAAAAATTGCTAGATCTTTGCATGATCTCCAATGGAGATTATACTGATCACTCATAAATGAGCACCTGCAATAGTACGGAGCCGAAGGAATAGCACAATGATAATTACGAATTCGTTCCACAAGGATTGATGAATTGAATACCACAATTGATTGATTAACTACTATTTAGACAAGCAATATTTAAATGATTGAATTGCATTACTCAAATTTAATTAAATTAAACATATAACTAAAATGCAATAATAGAAACTAGGCAAGCAAACAAACTCAAGCAAGTCAAACACAAACAAATGATTGTATTTCTTATGGGAAATTAAGCTAAGACCATGAATTCACCTATCCAATTCTCATCAATTTTAGGCACATCATTAAGGTAAAATATGCAAGTGTGTGTGTAGATTCGTGACACCCTCAATTTGTCTCTAACCTCTCTCAAGTGATAAAGACAATATTTATATGCACCATCAACCTATTTCTTAATGGTTATCCAAACTACATACAAATTCATTAAGTTCATGGCACACAAATTGAATCCTAGAGGCTAGCATCGCATTTTTCTATCTTACCAACCTTTATCACTCATTTCATCAAGCACGTTGTGTGCTTCTCCTCTCAGTGCTTCACACAGCAACCAAACAATTACTAAATGCTAGCTAGACATTCAATAATAATCAAGAACATGAAATAAGTATACACAACACAAGCAATAATGATAAAATGATGGCCTTTATTAATAATTCATGGAAAATGCTTCATCTTGGTCTTAGCCAAGGAAGTTTTAGTTCATGATACAATAAATGGCTACAAAAGATGTGTAATAAGCACAAGCCATAAATGAAGACAGATAAATGTAAAGAGAGAAAGGATTATAGTAAACTAATGTGAAGAACTCCTCCTCTCTTGCTTGGTTGTGCTAGGCTTCTTCTCTCCTTGACTTCTTTTGCTCCAAGGTGTGATTTTTATGATGGATCTAGGTGAGGAAATGAGGTGGTGAAGTGGGAAATGGGTTTAGATGATGATTTGATGAAGGATTTGGGTGATTTAGTGAAGGATTTGGGTGAAAGATTTGTTCTTGGATGTTTTTAGAGTGATATGAGAGTGTTTGGAGCTCAAGGGTCGTGTGAGAGGTGTGTTGAAAAGAGCTGAAATGAGATATTTATAGTGTATGGATATAGGGCACGAAAACTTAGACCAAATGTTGATGTGGCAGAGTGGGCGTTATACGTAGAGCGCTTCTGTACAGCGCCACTTTTTTGTTCTCGAGTGCCCAGTTTAGGCACTGTACGTAGGGCGCTTCTGTACAGCGCCTGTACAACGTCACTTTTCTGTCCTCAATTCTCTCAGCTTCGGCGCTGTATGTATAGCTTCTGTACAGCACCCGATTTCTGTCCCTGAGTCGCTCCCATATGGGCGCTGTACGTAGAGCGACTTGTACAGCGCCCAACCTTGATTTTTCCTAAATAATGCCGTTTTGCCTCCAATTCCTCATCTCTCTACAATAAAGCCCTTAGAAGGCTAGAAACATGCACAAGCTTATTTAAACATTAAAAATACCGGTTTTACCCAGAAAACGAAGGCAAATGATAGGTAAAACGGGGCTACATCAAGTGTAGAAATAGGCATTATCATATACCATTTACACAATTACAATCATTCCATTTCATTGATTTAACACTCACACAAGACCAAAAAAAAAAAAAAAATCCATTTCACCCAATGGATTACCAGCTAAGACAAAAGAAAAACAATCCAAAATTAAAAAAAAAAAAAAAAAAATTTTAAAAATTCCAGATCTTCAATAGAGATCATCCCAAAATACTCGATCAAGACAAAAAATCAACAACCAAAAATCACAAAAACATAACAACCAAATCCACTTCACCCACTATAAAAAAAAATTACCAGATCTTTGCAAAAACTTTGAAGTTTAAAATTTGAGAAAATTAAAAAAGAAAAAGGAAAAAAGCTATGTCAAGTTTCCATCCTCCACCAGTCCACCATCGACGCTCACCTCTCCATTATCGACTCTTGCTCGCTGTCCAAATTTAGTCGACGTTGCCACTCGTCGTCCACATTTCGTCGATGTCACTCGACTGGCCACTTCCGGTCACTGGCCAGGTTCGACCGATGTGACCTGATTTTTGCAAGTCTCACTTTTGTTTGCGGTTAGAGCAGTTGCTTACTTGCTTTCTGGCTCTTGACGAGCTAGATAGCGGAAGACTCACGGTCAGGGATCGCGTTCTCGCGGTGGGTGAGGGATTGAAGGGAGGTGGAATTTACTAAGATGAATTTGGATTCTAGGGATTTGGATTTCTGAGAGAGGGAATGTTTGAGGAGAAAATGAGATAAGCTCTTAAAAAAAATAATTTATTTTTTTATTTTCTCAAAAACAATTATATGTTTTTTATTACGTAAATGATAATACTGCCCTTCAGTGGTTAATACCACTGTTAAAACTAATGGTCAAACTCACGGTCAAGGGTATCTTCTTGTATTTAAGGCAAAACTGAATTCTACCTCATATATGTGTTAAAGTCAGGGTATGTTTGTACAATTTTCCCTTATTATTATTATTAGGGTCAGACTAAACTCTAACCCTTATTAAATTTATTACCTAAATAACAACTTAATGTAAGGTTTACATGCACAGGAGAACCAATGACCCAAAAAAAAAAAAAAAAAAAAAACCAACAACAACGTGTTGGAGAAGACCCAAGGACTTAGAAGGAAAAAGGAGATGTTGGAGAGGATTTTAGTATTTTTATTTTATACTATGGGTGAAAATAAATTTTCTTGTGTAGTTATTAACAATCAAATTTATGTATGTTGTTAAAAAAAAATTCTTTTATAGGGGGAATTGTACAAACATCCCCCGAGATTTGATAAAATTGTATGAATATGGCAATTTTAACCATATACGCACAAACTTCCTTCAGCATTTGAAAATTGTTACACAAATATCTCCTACTGTTATATGGATCCGTTAGTCAATGGTCATATGAGTAAAAAGTCTAAAATACCCTATATTTTTTATTTTAAACAAAATAAAAAATTCAGAAATAAGATAAAAAAATATTAAAAAATCTTTTAGAAAATATGAATGTATCTTAAATCTAAAAGTTGGAAAAAAATTTATCTTCAAAAATTAAAAAAAAAAAAAAATAGTTTGTGCAATTCCCCCTTGATTTTAAATAAATTTAAAATTTATTTATTATTAAATTGTTTTAAAAACTAATTTTTTTTATCTGTAGAGATGATTTTTTTTTTCAGATTTCAGATTTAAGATACATTCATATTATCTAATATATATATATATTTATCTTATTTTTTAATTTTTTAGTTTATTTAAAATAAAAATAAATGGTATTTTAGACTTTTTACACTTTTGACTATTGACTAAAGGATCCATCTAACTGCAGATGATGTTTGTGCAACAATTTTCAAATGTTAAGGGAAGTTTGTGTGTAGGGTTCAAAAAATAAATAACACTTTTTGGAGGAGGGCTTGTACAAATAGCACCACTTTAATAAGTCTTGTTTTAATGGCACCAAAATAGGTGATGAGACCAAAATACCCCCACTTACTTTTTTCCTTTTTATTTTTTTTCTCGAAAATTCGAGACTTATTTATAGTTTCGAGACTTATTCATGATTTTTTCGATACTTATTCATGCGTTTTCGAGACTTATTTCAAGTTTGTTCGGGACTTATTCTGTTTGACATCCATCAATGGTGACAGTGACGATCCGACGACGGCACTGGTTGACTCCGGAGATAGTTGGATTGGGAAGATCGAACGATGCTGAGTTCGTTGGCACCATCAGTTTCGTCAGATTCGCAATGGATTGTCATAGATCAGACGATGAAGATTCGCGACGGTTTGGGTTTTGCTTCGTTTCTCTCTCTACACAACTCGAAAATGAAAACGAACACTCCGGTTACAATAATTGGCACTCGACGAACGTTTTCCCGGTGGTTTTGCTGGTCAACTCGCTGGTCGACGGTGGCACCTCCATTGAAGCTCCATCAATAGAGGTTTTGGAAAAAGGAAGAAGAAGGTGAAGGACACACAAGAGAAAAGAAAAGAAGCTGGGGGGGTATTTTTGTCCAAATTCCATTTTTGGTGCTATTAAAACAAGAGTTATTAAAGTGTGATAGTTGTACAAGTCAAAATTTAAAAAGTGCTATATACCTCTATTTCCTCTTTGTGTGTATATGGTCAAAACTGCTATATCTGTGTAATTTTATCAAACCTCAAGGGGATGATTGTGCAATTCCCCCTCTTTTATATGTGTGGTCAAATTTGACAATATCAACTTATAATATCGCATTTTATTAAACCAACGACTTTAATTACACATATTCCCCTATAGTCAACTGTTGGTTTTAATTTTGAAGGTTCAATGATAAATTTGTTATTTCATTTATTGAATTAAATAGAAAATTGTTAAAATAATGTCAAAAATGACCTTATAATTTATCACAATTATAAATTTGTTCCAAAAATAAATAAGAAACATTCCACTACCAATGGAGGATCGATCTGGTATGCAACAAGTCTCCTTAACAACAAGAGGATATAAGAACGTGAGGAGATCAGTGAGAGGAGAATAATGAGTTACTTCCTTTTTTTAACTTCTTTGAATTTTCAGAGAGAATATCCTATTTTCTAATTCAATGATTATATCTAATAATAATCTACTAAATACTAACAGAAAGAGATGTTCATATAATTAAGGTTTTTTTGTTGAATATTATTCGAGAACTACAAATACTTAAGAGAATGTAAGTACAATTTGACGAGATGACGTTTGTCCGGTAGTTTTCATTTTAATTAAATTAGCTTAATTTGTTTGGTCAGTTGGACACAAAAGTTGCTACCAATTCTTCTCGACAGGTAACTTGGCACTTTGTAATGTAGGTTTTTTTTTTTTTTTCTTTTTGTAGAAACAATTACTACTGATAAAAGATTTTAATATGCTCAAATAATTAGGTGTGATTTGATTGCAAATTTTCCATCTATGCATATGAGTAATGTAGACTGTAGGTGGATTGACTAATCACTGCTATCTTTAAAGTATGTAGACTATTTTGTGGTCCAAAATTTTCCAATAGTCTACAATCGTTAAAAGAAATTTGGACCTCAATTTTCAATCCTAGAAACAAGTAGGTTTTAATTGATTCATGCATTTCGAAGGTACATTGGAAGAGGGGACACACATTAGTCACTTTCTTAAATTAATAATCTTTTGACTTTTTATGGATTAATTTTATTTCCACCATTGCTAATTGCTTCCTATTTTAGATTAGATCTTGTGAGCATAGCACTGTTAACAGATAGAGTTGCTAAACATTTCAAGAATCTGAAATCAATGGAACTAAGTCTTTTTTCTGCTTCTTCTTCATCCAATCCTCCTGCATTGAAGTATGAAGTTTTCCTGAGTTTCAGAGGCGAAGATACTCGCTACAACTTCACCAGCCATCTTCATAGAGCTTTGTGTGACAAAAAAATCCAAACTTTCATTGATTATGAACTTAGAAGAGGAGATGAGATCTCCCCATCTCTTATCAAAGCAATTGAAGAATCCCATATTTCTATTATCATTTTCTCACAAGGGTATGCTTCTTCTAGATGGTGTCTCAAAGAACTTGTGAAGATCCTTGAATGCAAGAAAATGTATGGACAGATTGTGATGCCAATTTTCTATGAGGTGGATCCATCACATGTGAGGCACCAAACTGGGAGTTTTGCAGATGCATTTGCTAAGCATGAACAACGTTATAAGGATTGTTTGGACAAAGTACAGAGATGGAAAGATGCTCTCAAAGAAGCTGCCAATCTATCTGGGTCCGATTCACGAGTTATCAAGTAAGTTGTGTTTTGTTATTTCTCTGTTTATGTCTTGCTATGTATGATGATCTGTTTCAGTATGTAATACAACTTCAATATTTATCAGGCCTGAGTCTGTGCTTATAGAGACTATTGTAGAAGATGTTTTGAAGAGACTTAATGACTTGTCTCAAGTGATGATACCAGTGACCTGGTTGGAATTGATTCAAGGATTCAGGAAATTGAATCTTTGTTATGCATCGAAACGAATGATGTTCACTCTGTAGGAATTTGGGGCATAGGTGGTATAGGCAAGACCACTCTTGTTGGTGCTGTATATAACAAAATCTCTAGCAAATTTGAAGGTTCTCATTTCATTGAGAATGTTAGGGAAGAATCAGAGCAAAGTGGTGGATTAAACCGCTTGCGAAGAGAACTTCTTTCTGCATTATTAGGGGATGCTCATGGAAATGTAGATAGAGGAAGTTCCTTTGCAGCGAACAACTTCGCAAAGAAAAGGTTAGGTCGTAAGAAGCTTCTTATTGTTTTTGATGATGTGACTAATTTTAGACAAATAGAATCTTTGATCCGGGGACTTGACTGTTTAGGTTTTGGTAGTCGAATCATTATAACAACAAGAGATAAACAAGTACTTAAAAATTGTAGAGTCGATCAAATATACAAGGTTGATGAATTATCTGATGATGATGCTCTTAAGCTTTTTTGCTTATATGCCTTTGGACAAAAATGTTCCAAAGAAGATTACGAGGAGATGACAAACAGGGTAGTTGAATATGTTGGTGGTGTTCCATTAGCCCTTAAAGTGTTAGGTTCCTCTCTATTTGATAAGAGAAAAGAAGTTTGGGAAAGTGCAGTAAATAAGTTAGAAGTAAACCTTGATAAGGATATTCATAAGATACTAAGAATAAGTTTTGATGGATTAGATGATAACGAGCAAAACATATTTCTAGATATTGCATGTTTCTTGAAAGGGAAGGGCATTAATCTTGTAAAAGATTTCTTGGATGTTTGCGACTTTTTCGCAGAGGTCGGAATAAGTGCTCTTGTCGATAAATCTTTGATAACCATAACAAAAAATACAGTAACAATGCATGATTTGCTACAAGCAATGGGTAGAGAAATTGTTCGACGGGAATCCAGTACTGATCCAGGCAAACGTAGTCGGTTGTGGCATCACAGAGACATCTACAATGTTTTGACGGATAATACGGTAAGATTTAAAACAAAAATTATGTGAATCGAATATTCTTTAATAATAATGTGTCCTTTGCAGTCACATTAAGAAAATACTTTTAAATACTCAATGCTAACTTGTGTCATCTTGAATATATATCAGGGGACTGAATCAATAGAAGCTATTTCCTTGGATATGTCTAAAATAGGAGATATACATTTAAACCCTTGTGCTTTCATGAAGATGCGTAAACTGAGATTCTTGAAGTTTGATAACTCACTTCATGGCAAAAATAGGGTGCACGTTTTTGATGGTCTTGAATCTGTATTCACTGAGTTAAGGTATTTCCATTGGCATGGAAGCCCGCTCAAATCGCTGTCATCAATTTTTCAATCAGAGAACCTTGTCAAAC